>CM034156.1:317808032-318035869 GCA_019776745.2 Taxus chinensis
ATGTACAATAAATCATCTTGATGGGACAAGCTTTTCTATTAAAATAGGGCTTTTGACTATTCCTATTTAGTTTGACTAGTCACTTTCAAGATCTATGATTCATCTAATGGCCACCATTCTCTGAAACTTGCTTGTAGGGCCTAGGCCTATTATGTAGTATTCATGGCTATGGATCAAGGACTTTATGACTTTCTACACATCTTTAAGGCTTTTAGACATCTAAAAAACCCTTATAATTGACAAAACAATAGTTTAATAGAACCTTTTCAACTTTTAGGCGTCATAAAAACACAAATTTCAACTTTATAAGTTCCTAAATGAGGACTAGAACACAGTTAGAACATGCAGAGGACATTAATCATCATTATCCTTATTTTACATCCTAAAAACTGAAAAACCAAAAGATCCATTATAAAAAACAACCTTCCTACAAAATTTTAAAGATTTCCCTGGATTAGAAATTAAGTTTCAAGTTTTTCCTCCAATAACCCTAGACAATGGCTTGTAAATGCCCAACAAATAAAAATGGAATATTAAACTTTGAGCTCGTTCAAGTTTTATTTACCACTATGATGATGCATATATAACCTTTACATCTTATTCAAATACTATGAAATTTTGAATAATAATGAAATTTCAAAATTATTCTTTGGATAAAACCCCCAAGGTTGGGTATTTAAGTCCATACATTCTACTTAAGAGAAACATGCTAGATTAGGCTTAGAAAACTATCAAAACAAAGTTTGATCACACTTGTGAAAAATAATATGATGGAAAGCCTCATTTCTTTCAATTTTATGCATTGGAAAGAAGTACAAAAAACCAGTGCAAGATCTTCACATATGAATAATTTACAAACCCATCAGTCGTGATCTTCCTACATCACCTTAGTTGATCCTAGATCTCACAATGTTGCTCATTTGAGTTTCTCCTCCTTTTTAATGTTCATCCTTTCTTCCTTATTGAACCATATCAGGTTGAAATGAGATTTCCATATTATAAGCTTGGTTTTTAATATCTGATCCTCTCCAACAAGCTTGCAATGGCAAAAATTTCTCATCTTAGAATTTTCTTGACTTTGAAATCTTCTTGACCAACTTTTGAGGGGATATTCATGGATTTTCCTATTACATGACACCTAAGGTACATTTGCTAGTTTTCTTTTGAAGCCCCCCTTTGAAGTTTCACTTTTAACATCAATTCACAAGCTTTAAACCCCTTATATTCAAATTAACAAATCTTCCTTTTTGGAGGGAAAATGAGGCTAGCACTAAATGGATGTAGAAACACCTAGAAGTCTTCCAATGAACACTTATTGAAGATAACACCCACCAAAGAAATTTATAAAGGTCAATACGTGCAACATTTTTCTATCTTCTTCAACCTACATCCATCAATAGGGACAGACGGGAGTGAGCTTTTTTGACCGTTATCTTATTTAGTGCTTGGTAATTTACACTCATTCCACCAATGTAATCATTATTGACACCAAAAAAATAGGTAAACCGCATAATAACTACTGAAAATTAGCTGATCCCTTTCTGGAAACTTAATAACTTACCAAAATACATCTCTTTATCCACAACTAGAAGCCTATACATGCCAAGTTAGGAAGGGTACATTTTGATGTAACATGAATTTCAAATATCAGTTCTCCATTTTGGACGTAACTCAAATTGTGGCCCTGAAACATCCCAATCATCATAAGGTTAGATATCTGCAAATATTCACTATTTTTCCTTCACTTTAGAGTCAATTATTTGTATAATCTCAACCTTCTAAATCCTTGACTTGTCATCATCCTTAGCTTTAACAATCATCGATATAAAACATTTTCTTGCATTGACAAGTCCTCTTCATTTTTAAAACCTATAGATACAAGTGAAAAATTTGATATTATCTGACAAAATCTTAAAATTTATTTAATCTCATCCTTAACAAGAAAATATTTATTCTCTTCTCCAATAAAATATTGTTTTTCTTTCAAAAATATAAGGACTACCAAGAACAATGCAACAAATATCAAGTGGAACCTCATCTAAGTCTACCTCATAAATGAAATTAGAGGTGATTACATGATTCTATATTTGCATGTTTTGGTGACTTGAATTTTAGGATCATCACATATCCATACCAAAGGGTACAGTTTTAAATGTGGCTTGGTTTAAAGGGATTCCTTAACAACTTATTCATAAATGATTTTAATTTTTAGATCCACTACCAAAAAGAGTATCAATATTAGTTTGTTTTTAAATGCTCTAATGTGGAAAAGATCATTTATTTTATTTTCATGCATAGATTTAGAATTATAAGTATGATAATTAGTACTAGAGGAAGAAGATGAAACTTACAAACCCATGGTCATGATCTTGGTCTCATCACTTGAATTAGATCCAAGATTGTACCACTATTAATATTATTCATGTCACCTCCTTTCTTGAAAATCTTTGCTTTGAACTCTGGATGGAGCTTCCAAAATTTAGTATTGATATGTCATTCTTTCTTATAATGTGAAACAAGCTTCTTATCTTCTTTTTTAATGTGGAAGTATGTTTATTTTACCTTTCTTTTTACTTTGTTTTCAAGATTTTATTTTCCTTTTCTTTTGTGAATTTTCCTTTATTTTCTTACCCATGGATTCAATGTGGGTATCTTGGACACAAACTTCATCTAGGTTAAGGATTCAACATAAGTATGGTATGTTTAATTAACTATGTAACCCGCTTATGTATTTTAACATAGTCTCTTGAGTATAAAGAGGAATGCCCAAAATAAATTGTTTCTTCATAAATTATTGAGTGTAATATTGTACACTTTGATAGATAGTTTGTCTTGAATTTTCCCAATCCATAGTAGCTTGTTGCATATAACCAAGTGGATAAAATTGTTTTTTCAAAGCGGAAATAAAATCATCGCAAGAAAAAATCACTTTACCATGTTTTGCCAATTCCTCATGAGTCTTACTCTCCCACCAAATGAGTATTGTACCACCCAAACGAAAAGTAGCTAACTGAATTTTTGCTTCCTCATCCACAATCTTTTGAACCCAGTAGTAAACTTCAATCTGTCTGACCCAATGATCCAACTTTTCTACACTAAGCTCTCCATTATAAATTGGCAATTGAAATTTGACATCTAGTTATAATATTGATGGAGCATTAGAAGAAGAACCAGAAGGTTTAGAAGGAGATGGAGAAGTTTTTGGAGATTCTTCTCCTTTGACACCATTTTTTCCTCCTTTGATTTACCTTCGAGTCTTTGTTTCTGTTCTCGGTATAACTCTTCCACTATACTCTTCATTTCCATAAAAGCTTGACCGAAGGCCATTTCTAAATCCATTCTCTCTCTAGGAGATCCTTTAGGAGATTCCATAGTTGAACTTGAACTTACACGTTTTGAAGCGATCTCAAGATTATACTCCTCAAGCGTTCTTTCACCACGCTTTGACTTAGACCTTGTAAGCATTCAAAACTGAGACTTGCAAATTCTAAAATCAGTATTAAAAGAGCCTTGATCAGCAGATCTGATGCCAAACTGATCTGAAAATCAAATTAAGTGACTCGCTTAGCAATTTTATTATTTTCGGATACTTTAAAGACGATCTCAATTTTTTCCTGTAAATGATTAAAAGTTGGCTCAAAACTTTAAAAACAACATTCAAAATTGATAAACAGAGAGCAAATAAGGGAGATACAGAATAACAAAGCAAACTAAGTTGTTAACAGTGTTCACCTGATGTGGGCTACATCTTTGGGTCCAGAAAAGCTCCTGAACCAATCAATTTATGATGTAAAATCTCTTTGTACAATGACAATTACATCAAAATGCACTTCTGGTCTACTACAATTCTCTGCAATATTTCTAGAAATCCTCCGGAATCAGTCTCCAAAGGGTCTCCGCAATTAATCTCTCCAATATTGCTCTAAGCTCTCTAAACAGGCCTACAACATTCAAAGTTAACCCCTAAAATACAAATTAGCCCCTTTTATAACATTTCTAAGCCTCGCGGGCTAGTGGCCAAGGCTTATCTTTTTGCCCAAAACAACCATGGTTCGAGTCCCTTGCCCATCACATAGTAGTTTGCTTGTTTTTGGGTTGGTTGGGCCCCAAAATAGGCCTTATCATTACACTCTTCGGCCGCATGATCTAAGTTAGGCCCTTAGCCTAACAATTGGGACCCAAAGTTGGTAGTGACAAGTTTGACGTTCGAGCATTGGGCTCACTTATTGTGCATTGGGATGCTTTGTAAGGTGGGTATTATCCCACATTGTGCGGGTATCAATCAACAACGGCATTTTTAAAGGCTTTGGCAGTGAGTAAAGTTTATGGTTGTGGCCACGCATTGCAAACTATTGTTTGACAGTCCATTGGGCTTGGCAATTGGCTCGGTTCTCACTCGCCGGTGGTTGTATTGGTTAGCTCGCCGCACTTGGCACATGACTCGGCAGTTAGTTGGAGAGTCGGCTGGTTGGTCGTTGAGTTGTTGTGGTGAGTTGGCTCGCTGACTTAGCATTGAGCTGTGTGACAATGTGACTCGGCCTCGAGTTTGCCACGCTAGCTATAACTCAATCTTTGGCAAATTGTGGGGATTTAGTCCCACATGCTTACAAAATTGGTCTCCAAAGGGGTTTATAAGCAAAAACCCGTACAATGCAATGTGAAGAAATGCAGCAGGGTCCTCCTCCTGAAAAAGGGTGGACCCCACCAATTGTTGGGCCCCCAGCCGACACATAATGTGGGCCCCTCATCAACCATCGAATACCAAACACTGAAACCAAAAACCATATTTTTGCACGA
This sequence comes from Taxus chinensis, assembly GCA_019776745.2. Lineage (NCBI taxonomy): Eukaryota > Viridiplantae > Streptophyta > Pinopsida > Cupressales > Taxaceae > Taxus > Taxus chinensis. Next base: position 317,812,830 of record CM034156.1, read on the forward strand.
GCATGCTCTGCCACTTGTCACCACCACATTTGTCCACATGTCGTGCTCACATCATGCCACCTCATCTCTATGCAACCTACTCTTATTCTGGGCAGTTGGAGAAAAACTTTAGCGGGTCGTCTCTTCTTCGTACGACGTCTGTTTTGCCCCGTTCAAAGGGGGTCGGAAAGCTCTCTACGAGCTCTCCCGCCTGCAGGCCATTTCGTAACTTGTGCAGACCTTTTTGATTGATTCAGAGTGAGGATCCTCTTGGATCACAAATCCTGAGATTTTCAAGTTGGAAATTTCAAGCGATGAAGACTTGTTTGCATTCAGCAGAACTTCCTCTAGCAATTAACACTTCAACTGGTCTGATATGTACATGGGCAGATGTTCATCATCATACGACTGTAGTAACTCAGCAGACGTTCTATATTACTTGGAAAGTCTCACCATTATACTCTCAGTTCCTCTATTTACAAATAGATAGAAAGAAAAAAAAATTGTTGACCCACAATTGCCCAAAGTCGGTCAATGGGACTAGAAAGTACATTCAGTTACAATAGGAAATTACTAGGTTAAAAAGAACAATAGGTTCTGAGAAGTAACTAAATCTTAAAGGAACGTGACTGGAGGGGGTAAACTTAAAGAGGTTAAGCCCCAAACATTGGATTCTAAATACAAGTAAATATATTCACGTGAGTCAAGGACACTTCAATGGAATAGAACAAGGAGCTAGAAGAACCAACAACGTCATCTGCATCAGCCCGGTGTTATCTGCATCATACTGGAGCCCAGTCTTATCTGCATCAGCGGCTGCTTCTACAGATACAACCAGACTCTTAATTTCAGCATCCTTTGCAAAGGAATTTCTCTTCTATTAACCAACAAACTGAGTCATTTGATGATCACATTTATAGCTATAAACCAGTAACCACTAATCCAGTCAGCCCCTAGAGCACTAATTACACTAGCATTCCCCTTTGAACATCTGTAGCCAAACTGAATCCAGCATGGCTACAGAAAATCAGCAAATTGGATTGAGTTCCTCCATCATACCACGACCAACCATTAATGTAGTGCGGCTAAATAACTGTGATATAATTGTGTTGCAGATTATAATCAGTAATAATGGTTGTACAGATGATGTTCTTAGAAGTGACTGTGACTGTTTATGCTCAACGTTGATGGTTTTGTACATAGTAACAAGACTCAGACTCAGTAAAAACTCAGTTAGCCGATTTTTGACTTGGACTCAGACACAGCAACAAAAGTCCGCCAAGACTTGGAAAAACTCGGCAAAGTTTAAATAAACAATTAAAAAATATAGAATTTTTGGGTAAAAAAACTATTAAAATGCATTCCGCAGCAAATTAACTAAAATAGATTCGAAACTAATCAGTTACATCTAACATACACATGTATACACAAAAAACTACCAAATAATGTAATATTGAATGTCTAAAGTTGAACAGTCAAGCTTCAAACTTGAAACTTGAAACTTAAGAGGTTTCCTTTTACACAAAACTGCCAATCCCTTCTATCAGCTCCACCAATCCACACAATAACCACTAATCACCTCTTATCTAATCCTTGCACAAGAATAATCAGCTCATTTCACGGAAAAACAGTTGATCAAAATGAGTGTGGGAGTGAGGAAAGTGAAATATTGAATGGGCTCATGAAAATAAGGTTTCAAAGAGAATGATTTTGTTAGAGCAGCTTCTAGGTTTAGGTTTATGTCAATGTTACACGGGGATGCGTCCCCCTCGAAAACCAGGTGCCCAAGACGTCTGGTACTTCCTGGGGGCGGCGGAACGGGGGGGAAACGTCCCCCCCCACGTTTCCGGTAAGTTGAAAAATCTCAGGGATGTCTCCGGGAGGTCCAGGAAAATCTGGGGGCGTCCCGCTTGTTTTGGGAATACAAGGGACGTCTGGTTTTTTTTTTTTTTGAGAAAAAAAAATGTTTGTTGTTTTCTCTTTAAAAATTAACTTTAATAATTGTGCTCTTGTAGCGTAAGATTGTTTTAGGAAGCCACTCATCTCTATTCAAAAAATAAAAGCCTGTATGGATAATTCTAATTACAAATTTAAAATTCACTTTGGAAGCTCCAATCACTTATCAAACTCACAAAGCCTATATGTATATTTCTATGTGAAAAGAAAGGTTGTGCAGATGATAAAAGCAGCAAGGCATAGATCAAAATATTTACAGGTTAACCATAACCCAAATGTAAATTATTACAAAGACATGATAAGAATCAACAGTGATATATGAATACAGAAATTTTTGAGCACAAATGCACATGGTGGACTGTCACAGACTGCTATTCATAATTTTAAAAAAATTATTTGTATATTTTAAAAATTTATCATTTTATATAATATTTTAGTAGCCATACCCCTGCCATCACAGAAATGTACAGTTGAGGTCATGGTCATGCCGTGGGCCGCCATCCTAAAAATTATTTGTAGTATTCTTGAGAAGAAGGTTTATCAGGACATAGATGGTCCAAAGGAGTAGAATTGTAAAAAATTGATGGTGTCATGATTATTGGGAGTTTAAAATTAATATTACATGGATGTTTTAGGACATGTTCATGTAGTTTTATGATGTTTTGAGATCCAAACAGCTTGACTGGTCAAAGGGTAGTTTTGGGATCTTAAATAACAGGGTCCAGTAAAATGAGCATGACTTGAGCTACAAGTGGAGTTATGAGATGATTAAAGTTGCATTGGAAAGAGTATTAAGAGATACTTATTTTTATATATTTATTGCCTCATGATGAGGTCATTTTTCATGATTTACAGGGAATTCATTGAGAAAGAATATTTTTGGCAGTTCAAGACAACATTAGGTTTTGTTCAAGTTATATGTTGGTTGAAGCATGAGATGGATTGGGTGATTATTACTATCACCTGGAATGTTAATAGGGATAACACTGTCTCGGACTTGGATCAGCCAAATCGCAATCCATTTGGGGGTCTTTAATGTTTGTATAAATTATTTTATGAGCTAACCTTTGGAAATAGAGTTTTTGGTAGGTTGATCTGGCGAAGGAAAATGTTGTTGTGCTTTAAAGGGAAGGATTTTTCATGACTTATAACTTTCTTAGAAGTTTTTTATAGATTATTTCATTTGTTTTGAGTGGAAACATTACATGTTTTGGTTAAGTATAAGTCATTTGGTAGCATTATGAAGTTACCAGGGTGCTGAAGGGTGCAAGAAACAGTTATTTTGAGAATTGTAAAGGGAATTGGGCCCAGCAAATGAAATTATTTGATTGGTATATATTAATTGCAACCATGTATGAATTTTTAATGATATTTTATTTATATCTAAGTTATTTTGGGTCATCACAGACTATGGTACTAATTTTAGGGCATTTTTACACCGCCACTTAAACAAGTAGGAATCCCTTCGAACACAATTCATATTCACTATGATAAAATTCAGATTGAAAAGAAGATACAGTATAGACTCCACAGAGTTGTGTTGTTGATGTAGATGTTTTGCGCCATTACTGGTGGCTCTCGTGGATGCTTGTCTACCATGAATCAAACCAAAATTGTTGCATCCATTGGCTATGGAGTCAAGAAAACACATGTTTCTCCCAGCATGATTCTCCACCACTTTATTTTTTTCTTATTTTAAAATCAAACCAAGGGTTTGAAAGCGGTAGCACCCAGTCCAGTCGAGAAGTAGCACCTCTCGCGAGGTTCAGGGGAAGCGCCCCCAGAGACAAGCACAATTTGACCCTTTTGCAAACCTTGAAACGTTATGAAAACTAATTTTCATTGGAAAACTGTTGTTGAAAGCACCTGAAAATGTTGTCAACATACAATGAGTCGTAATAGTACATATAGAGGTGACATGTTTGGCAAATCAAACCCCTTTTGCAGCTGCAGTGATCAACTTTGTAATATCCCCTATCCAAATCAATCCTAGGAAGATTAGATCTTCTTAGTTTGACCTCAAATAACCCAATGTCGGCAATAATACAACCCAGAGTGGGGTTGGAGTATGCCAAAGTGGTGGGTTAGATGGAAAAACTAATCAGAATGCTAATAATTTCCAGATCTAATTTTTAACTGCAGATAATTTATTCAATAAATACCCAAACTGTTGCAATCATCCAAAATTATTTCTCGCTTAACCATCCAAGCAAAAATTCCCAAGTTTTGGATTTTGGGCCACAAAAATATGAAGAACAATCTCCCAAAATCAGATTTTGCACAGCCAACATAAAACCCTAATTTTGCCATAAAAATTAGGTCGCCCAGCACATTAAGGGCATCCCATTAGCTCCAAAAATTATAAAATCACTTTCTCCTTATTTCTCCTAATTTCTACAACCAAATCCAATATTAAACTGATCCCAAACTGCAGATCTGAAATTAAAATTAACTGTTAACAACCAAATAGCTAGTAGACAGCTGAAATCTTCATAAATTCATAACTCTTTCAATACTTAGTATTTTTCCATGAAACAAAATACAAAATGAACTAGAAATTTAGGGCATTCCACTGCATTAAGAATCTGAATTTTACGAATATTAATACCTTTCCAAAACAGCCCCAGAAAACTAAGTCCAAGTCACTAGGGTTAGATAAAATTATATAAAATAATTCCAGCTCTTTCTAACCATGCAACACACCCAAAATATCCACCCTTGCACTGAAATAATTAATAACGCATAGCAGATTTTAGATCAAGCTCATATGGCATCAAAATATAATGAAACAAGCTCCAATCCAAGTCAATTTGGTAAAATAAATTGCAACAACAACAATAATCACAAAAGCACTTCAAACCCTTCACATACAATGCAGATTTACTCTTAAATAAATGCACCAACACTCTAAACCAAGTCGCCAACGCTTAGACTGAAGGAACAATGCATAGATTCATCAACAATGATTGCAAGAAGGCTTCAAAGCTAGGGTATACATCCCTTGGCCATACATTCCATTTCTCCAAGCATGGAGTAATTTCAAGAGTTCAATCAACATAACCCATAAAGGAAATGCGACCTCCTTTTATAGAACTAAGGGGTGCAATGTCCAATGACCAACATTTTCCCTTTTGGAGAGAAAACATAAACTCTCATTAAAATATTCAATACTAAGACTATGTGCACTTTTTATTTTTTAATTAAATAAATAAAACTAACCTATGTACACATTAAACTAACTAAAGAGACTCCCACTTGTAGCGCTAGGCATGCCAAGGGGTTACAATGCAAATGAAAAATAGATATTAATAACGTCCCTGAAAAAGGGACATTACAGTCCTCCCCTCTTGGAAATTGTTTGCCCTCAAGCAACAGCAAGCTCATAGATCCATGCATCATGCCCCAAAGAGAAGATGTGGGGTGGTGCATCTAAAGCCTCGATCCAGTGCTTGTCACGTGGCGAAGTCTTGGAAAGAACAAGTTTCTTTTCCTCATGTCAACCCAAAAAGATGGGTCATCAGCTCCATAACATGTGCTGCAAGAGATGGTGTCCACACCGTGGCATAGAGAGTCATCAAAGGGATGAACTTTGCTAAGCTCCAAGGCTGCCCACTCAAAAATGCCCTCATGAAATGAATAGGACAGCAGTCTTCCATCACATGTCTTCAATCCTACACATGAAGCAAACTCATTAGAAAAACAAGTGTTGAGAAACACTTTTCTTATTTCTTTTTCATGTTTCCAAGGCATGGAGAGCTCCCCAATCTTCCCCATATATGGGTTGTCCCCAAAATCTGTTATGTGGCTCCCAACACTGCTGTAATCATGCATTCTTCCATCAAAAATTGCAATTAAGATGGTTGGTTTTCATCCCCAAGTATTCACCCATGAGCCAAAATCAAGCACCAACAACCATATCATCAAATGCATGGCGAAAATCTGAATTATAGAAGTGATAAAAAGGTTGGTCATAGTGATGTCAATCATAAAAAATGATGGGGCAACAGCTAGCACGATTCAAAATCTTTTCCCCAACATGAAAGAACATCGGTCTAGTGAATACAAATGGCTCCCATGTAACTGAAATTTCATCCTCAACCATAACCAACTGAAAATTATCCATATGCACAACTAAAAACGAAATGCCTTGAGAAGAGTCCATACCATGTTCCTTTACTTTTTCCAAACTTTCCATTGAAGCCCAAATGCAAGCAACAACCAAACATTCCCAACACATAACCTGTAATGTCCCCTTTTCCTGAGCCAAAGGCGGAAGGGCTAGGTCGAGTCCAAGCCGTAGTCAGACCCAAGGAGCTGTGGACGTTGGGGGCTTTTGAGAAGGGGCCGCATGATATTAATATTCATGTTTGGCATTTGGGGGTCACTTTTGGACCATAGCGACTAAAAGGGGAAAAGTAACTTAAGTCACTTTATTTTATTGGCCCTCCATAGAAAGAAATGCGTATTGGGTTTGTTGGGGCTCGTTTGCCGAGGAGAGGTATATAAGGAGCGGAGAGAGTAAGGAAAGGCACTTTTGATATACATTTTATTGACCCCTTCTCGTGCAGCTGCTGCTGTTGCGTTTCTACAGCTTGTGGATTCAAATCCCACAAGGACCCTAGCTTCGGTAGTGAGAGACCCGTCCCTAGCTAGCAGGGCATTCTTCGGTAGTGAGAGATCTACCCTAATCTGTCATTTTGGAGCCGCTTTCTGGGCTGTGATTACAAAGATCTTATCTGAGGTTTCAGGTGACGGATTTTGAGGGTTTTTAAGGCATTTGAGGAAGATAATCAGTGGGCTTCCGGATCAGAATCACGGCAGCCATTTGGGCAGGGCGTGGTAGCTCGTTGAAGGCGCTTCCATCATTTTCCGACCCCTTTCCAATCGTGGTGACTTGCAGCCTTTATTTGGGGGTTTTACAGTCGGTCGTTTTAGATCTGAAGGTGGAAACGTTATTGCCTGTATTTATTAATGTTATTTCCAAATACCCTTATTTTTGCTCTTGTATTTAGAGGGTCACGAACCTCTGAAGTTTTCCAGCCACCTAGGGCACGTTGTACTTTTTCTAGCAGCAATATATTATTCCAAAAAATGTTTTCATAGTGTTTATTAGTATTGTTGCAAGCTTCCCTCAAAATTCCATGCACTGTGGGCAAATATTTTGTGTGATATCAATTTAATACCATTCGCTGCCCTAGCTGGACATTTTCATTAAAAATCAGAAATTTTACTTTGTTGCAATTTTTCATATATTTGGTGCATTTTAAGTGGTATCACATAAAGGATGTTTCATAACCTTTGGAAGCTCATCAATCAAACATCCAAGTGGAAGACAGTCCCTCCTCAATGAAGGTGAGGTTGCCTTTATTGAAAACCAAAACTATATTTACATTTGTACATTCAAAATTGTATGTGGGGGGTGTTTTGGAACATCAATGGAAAGAAAAGTGAATGAGGGAGATGGAATGGAATGAAGGAAAGGAGTGGAATGGAATGAATTGAAAGAACATGCAAGAGTTAGGTAAAAACAGAGCCTAATATTGCACGAAGAGGAAAGATGAATAACTAACACAAATAAAACGGAGTTTGAGTTAGCTAAACAAGAATGTGTAAAAGGGAACACACGTGAGCAAGTAGATAATCAGAGCTTGATCACTGTGAACTAGAACAACAGATTAATAACGTTGACAATAAGATCAAAGACAATATTTGCATGCAAGATTCAAACACTAACATCTAATGAACATAAGAACATCAAATGCTATAAGAGACAATGAATGGGACACAAAGTTCATATTTCATTAACTCCAAAATGTCTTCTCAAAAGAACACAAAGTTTCTTTCTTTGAAGTAAAGCTTGCATACAAAAGTATTTTCTTCTCCTCTCTCAAAGTCACCTTTACAAATGAGCCCCTCACTTCCTTTTATAACCCAAAAGTTGGTTACAAAGTAGTTAGGGTTTTACATGAACATTAAATAAGGCACTTAAGTGACCTTTGACTTTTTCTAACCAACTTTATTAAAAACAACTAAAAATAGAAATCACTTAAGTTATCCACAGCTTCCCGAAAGCAAATAACAACATCCTTTTCTTAAAAATCCACTTTTTAAAATATACAATAATAACCAGTGCCTTATCCATTGAAATGGGGTCTGCCTATCTCAAACGTATGAGAAATGGACTCTCCCACTTCGTTAGATACCAAGAAAACTATCTCCCTGAACCGCCGGTGAAATTAGGATCTGCCGCTTTTGCTAGTTGAAAGGATCTAAACCTTCCCAAAGTTTCAAACATCTTTTCTTCTTCTGGAGGTTCATTTGGTCGAAGAATAGCCTCACAAAATACCTGCAATTCAAGAATCCTACTTGGCATATCATTTAAATTAATAATCTTTGATTGAGCGTTCTCAAATAAGTTCTTTAATTTGATGCACCGCTCCATTGAAACTGATGAGAAATTATTGGCGGGAGTGTACATGTCCTTAAACAATTGTGAAAATTGCTCTTCCACCTGTTCCGATGAACACCTTTGATTATGTTCATTTACGAGGTTGCAAGGGATCTCAGCTATGAATTCTTGAATCAAGGCGAGTGAAGTGAAGGCTTCATTGCATATGCTCTCATAATGGATCATAGAATCCTCGAGAAGCGTCTTCCTTGATTTGAGATGCAGACACCAAAGAAAACGTGTCCCTCGATGTTCAAATTCGAGAATTCCTTCAATGGCTAAAACTGAGGATTCCATACTCGTCATCTCCTGCAGACTAGGCAATATCTCATCCAAATTTGATATATTAGAAACAAAAGTTTCCTTGAAAGAAAGAATTGGATCAAGATACGCACTGACATCTTCATGGAGCTTAACCGTTGTTTTGATTGTCCCTTGGCCTAAAACGAGAATCTCTGAAAGCCAAGTTTTAGTGACATGGCCCAATGTGTTTATTTCTTTTGACAAATTGAGAGTTTCTTCATCAGGGGCAGCCACTGCATCAGGTACTGGGAAAGTGGATGATATGGGATTTATCAGATGTTGAACATATTCCACCAATTGATTCTTTTCGGCCTTGAGCTGAGAGTTCTGAGACTTATATTTCTCAAGTCTCTTTAGCACGATATCAATTGAATCTCGAGCCATTGCCATGTCACTTTCTAATGTGGACCTCCCAAGTCCAAGTCTGGAAACTTCATAATCAGCAGGTGTCATGGCATCACGCTCCTTATCAACTTGTGGGATGGCAAGATCTGCAAATCTGTTTCCGTCATTATCCACCATTATTGAGAAAGCACCTTAGGCTTCTTGGGAATGATGTCATTCGAAAGTTTGAAAAGGGCATCAAAATCAATGTCAATTGCCTTGACAACCCTCTTCCTTTTCTTAACCTCGGAATCAACCCAGGAAGGAGTATCATTCACTATTTCTGCATACAAAATCCTAGAGCTCGAAGCAATATTCTCATTGTTCTCGACATCATGAGATCCTGCAAGAATCCTTTCCACAACCTCGATTTGAGGAGAAATAACCTCAATATCCACCTCCTGATCATTTGAGAGATTTTGGTAAATCTCTTCATGAACTACATGCTCCGAAGTGTTTGATATTTGGACTACCTGCACCTGAGTGGACGCTTGTGCAAAGCATGGCTGAGGATCGTTTGTCACGAGCTTCTGAGAACTATTAACAATGTGAGTAGAAGAATCTCTACTTGAAGTAGAAAATCCTGATACACACTCTCTTCCTTCACTGGGGCTAGGGCCTTTAGATTTTTCTCCTCGTGGCACATTATTCGGCGAAGTGGATTTTGGCAACCACTCCTTTCTTGCTTGTTGTGTATGATTGGATGGTACGGAGGTTGATCGAGAAGGGGCTTTGGTTGAATGAAGACCTCCTCGAGTTGGCAATTTTTGTGATCCTGAAGTATGATCTTGAATTGATTGTAACTTGGCAAGTTCTCTGTTGTACCAAGATATGCTTCTTTCAAGAATCGGTTGATTCTTGCTATCAAGAGAAAATTCATCTCTTTTGGTCCAGTCAATTCGAGGCAACGGGGTAAAAGCAACTGCATCATATGAAGGATCAATAACATCTTCATCATCATTTACGAACGAATCGGGAGGGTTCTTGATGCGAAAGGCCTTGATCTGAGCAAGTGTTAGGCGAGAAAACTCTCATCTTCTTACTTCATGTTCGTCCGAACAGGCAGCCCAGAAATCTTCCATGGTAGGGTTATGTTGATACTTTGCTCCAAGAATCTTCTGCATATATCCATTGATATCAAACTGGGCTCTCTTCACATATGGATGAATTGTGATGAGGGCGAACTCTTTTTCCATGAGTTGTGCACTGAAAAGATTTGGACATTGGTATTCCCCGATTTGGATTGGGAAATGAATTCCTGAACGATGCTTGTCACTGAGAAGACAGTGAACTTGGAATAGTTGTCGCGCAAGCTCCATTAATGCCCATCTGTCACTGACGTACTTAGGAAGCTTCCATGGAGTACCAGCAAAGCCACTCACGCGAATGTAGGAAAAGGATGAAAATTGAATAAACCAAGTTCCCCATTGGGAAATGACATTCATGGCTTCTTTAGAAAATCTTTCCTCTGTATTCCGATTCAGGTTCCGAATCACGCGGAAGGTGAATGCATCGTTGACTCTTCTAAAATGGTGAGAGCTATTTTTGAAACTTAGTTGCGGATAGTAATGGAAGACACTATTTGATGGCCCCATGACTCCTCTTGTTTCGAGTCCAGAAAATAGCTTTCTTCTTGCTACTGCATAAGTCAGATACGATGTCATGTAGAAGCATCCAGTCATCTTAACTTCTATCAATTGTTTGTGAAGGGTATTACTGATAATGGTGGCCCAATCCACAAACTCTTTCTTGGCAAGGATGATACAGATAAACTGATACATCCATGGGTGGAAAATCCTAGCAGAGGGTAAACCGAAAACTCGACTTAGGAGAGTAATCATGTCCCTGATTTCTTCCACGAACTCAACGCGGTACAGTTCTTTGGGAAGCCGGTCAATTCGAGGCCTCTTGGTCACTAACCAGTTGTTATTAACCATCTTGCTCCACCTAAGGGGTTCTTCATCCCAAAATTCTTGTGCTGACTGGCGAGTGATATCCGCATTCTCAGGAAAGTCAGGTATGCCGAGCAATTCCTCAATGTGCTCTGGTGTGATTAAGAGGAAAGGCTCGCGATTATCTTTAAAAATTCCTCGTCTCTCAGGATCATAATGCTCCGCACAAGCGATAACCAGCTCTGGACACTGCACCGAGACAGGAAATGTTGCTGCTTGGGGTAGACCACTATGGTAAAGCCTATCCGAGAATATGGTTTTGCCTTCAGTTTTCACCCGTTCACAGAATTGTTGCACATTGATGTGACCCAGATTTGTATCAGTGATATTGTCATATGCTGACTTGATGGAACTGGGAGGAATGATTCCTTGGAATTCATACTTGAGTGCAGACTTATTCGATTTCTCCACTGGCTTCCTCGATCTTCCTGCAGATTTGTTAGATTTTTCGGCCATTATGAATTTCACAGAAAAATGACTCAGGCACGCAAAACAACGCAAGCGGGGTCGGGTCTCAGTCTCCGAAACCCCGTCAATGCAAGAAAAATATGACTTGTTTAATTATTATTATTATTATTATTTAAAAAAAATAATAATAATAATTGATCCCGGTTACAAATTTTTAAAATGTGAATACAAACAAAAATATCGAGACTAAGCTCGAATTCCAGATCTGGGCAACAACAATAATTATTTTTTTTAAATTCTCCCGATTACGAAATTGATTTATGCAGGACCAATTTTAATTTTTTAATTCACTATTTCTCCACCTGAAAACTGAATCTCAATCCTTTGCTTTCGCATAGTTAGTTTAAATTTCTTCTGCATGCACGAATGGACTTCTCTTCAATGCATGGAACTATTACCCTTGGTAAATGCGTATTTCCTGAATGTGTGGCAGTCTTTTCTGTAAATGTAAAAACTCCCGAGGCATTGACTGTCTTCTTTGCAATGCGTGTGGTGGAAATTTCTTTTGCAGCTGCATAGAATTGTTTTTCTGTTTCTTTCTGGTCTTTCTGCCTGGACCTTCTCCTTCCAAGCATGAAATTGTTCTTTTTCTTGTTTTTTGATCCTACCTTTTCCTCCATGCGTGTGGCAATGTGTAAATTTTTTACAATTTTTTTCAATTATCTTTGTTTGAAAATGTCTCTGTTTGATCCTTTCTTTTTTACCTAAAAAAACCTGCGTGGCTGCAAATGTTTTGAGACTATCTTTTTTCTTTTTGACCTGCGTTGAACTCTCCTTTTGTGTGGATTTGCCTTGAAAACTCCTTTTGCCTAGCTGTTGAACACTGTTTCTTTTTTTTCTGCCTTTTCTTCCTTACCCCACTTGGTCTTTTAGAGGTGGAGCTTTACTTTCAAATCTTATCCAATCCCTGTGTTAACAAAGATTTCTACTCCTTTTTGCAGTGAACGTGCCATGATGGAATCTTTTGTGTTTTTCTTATGCCCAGCATGGATTCTTTGTGTGGAACTTGAGTTTTTTAAAATTGGCTTTGAATTCTTTGAATGCGTGCAGCTGTTTTTGTTCCCTTTTGGACACTTGTTCCTTGGCTTTATGTTTTGGACTGTCAGTTTTCCCTTTCCTCAATGCTGTGCTGTGTTGGATTCTAACCCTAGTGGATGTTCTTGCACAAATTTTTTTGCCTTTGTTTACAAATGCGTGGAAAACCATGGATATCTCCTGTTGTCTTGGACTATTCTCCCTCTCAAACTGTTAAACTCCTCCCTCCACATTAGTCTTCTGCATGTGCTTTTGGATTATCTTTTGTTTTGGACTTGGTTTTATCCTGATTGTATGGCCTTTGCTTCTTGTCCTCTTGTATTTCTCCTTCACAATGGCGTTCACAGTAAACTAGTATTGTTTGAGGGATGTGATAAAAATATTATTATGTTCCTTTAGAAGAAATAAGAAGCAATTTGGAAAGCTTCGCATGACTCTTTCCAACGAGTTTGACGGAGGAATTTATGAGGATTAATCCAACTTCCAACTTCCCTTTTTCCCGGGTAGTGGAATTAATTGCCAGGGGGAAATGGGGAAATCAACGGCCAATTGCCAACGGAAATGGCAAGGTGGGCTGGCAATCCCCATTTTATTTCCCCATGTGGGAAATCGGGAGATTTTTTGCCCGTTTGCCAATTCATTAATTTGGCAATCGGGGGAAGAAATCCCACAAGCGGGGATTTAAAACAAATTTGCCAAGAAAGGGGAAATCCGGGCCCGGGAAGCCAATTTGGCATCCCCGGCAATGGGAAGCGGAAGCTTATTTTTCCCCGGCAATTAAAATAAAACTTGTCGAATGAATTTTAATTAATATTTATTTAATTAAAACCCCAAAGTTATTAAAAATTAATTTTATCAAACAAAGAGTAATTAATTAATTAATTAATTAATATTTAACGCAGTTTAAGACCTGGCGGGAGGAGTTCTCGCCCGAAATGGACGAAACGAAGACCGGAACGATCACAAAAATGAGACGGTCGTGATGAGAGTGATAAACCATGCAAAGTAACACTTTTGAAAAATTTCAAAATTTCCATTTTTTTTATTAATTTTGCGAAGTCAAAATTGGCTGATGGAGATGATATCCATGTATCCAAATAAAGCTTATAAAACTCAAATCCTTTCATCCCCTTATCACATGAAGCAACATATGCAAGATGACACCACAAATTTCCTCTTCTTCTATGCTCAAAAAGAAAGGAGAGAGCTGAAATACAATAATGCTTTTATGAATATCATCGTAGAGAAGCCAAGGAGCCTTGTACCTTACTTTGTGCCAATGACTTTCCCTTATGAAAGGGAGCAAAACACTTGAAGCCATCATACCTTTGTGCCTTCCAATGGTGAATTCCCCATACGGACCAGCTAGCTTATTGTTATGACTTCGATCATTGAGAAGAGTGATAATTACTCTTTCTCCTTTTCAATTATGCACCCAAATGTTAGGAGCAACAGTACCAACAAGAATGTGACCATTATACCCCATGTTGCACACCATATCCATCTCCCTATCATGCTCAAAATTATACCAATCAAAACTCAATATGGAGAAATAAAATATAAAATATCATACCTTAGGCTACTCCCAACATCTACAAAACTCCGAATTTTTGAGTTTGGAACAGCGCTCTTTCCTTCACCATTTTCTCCATCCAAAGCCCCTTTTTCTTCCTCACAAGCCTTCATACTTGGTGGGTGATGACTTGGGACATTCATAAGACTCATGTTTGGGTAACAAACCTTATTCATTTGCCCATTAGGGCCTATTGTTCGGAAAATTACAGCGAACTGAATATTACCATAAGCATCTCATGGTATCCTTTCTTCATAAGCATACCTCTTCACAAGCCCATCTTCATAGTCCTCTTGAAAATATGATTTCCTTGCACTCATGTTCAACTCAATGCAAATAGTAACAACCAAATAATGATCATTGATTACTTCTTGGCTGCTCTCATTTTGCTTGTCCATGCAAACTTACAAATCAAGTTTCTCTTTCCACTTTGACTCATCTCTCATGATCACTCTATCATCATGCATACAACCATAAAAAGGCAAAGAAACCTCTTCAATCAACAATGAATTTTTACCTTGCTTGTTTTCATCCAATGGCTCTTCTTCCTTCCCTTCCTCTTGAAAAAAATTTGATTTTTCTGTGCAATCACCAAGTCTCATGCAAACATTAGATATCAAAATTTTATCATCAAACACCAAAGGACTCATACCTTGGAGAGTTGATCCTTCATGCTTCATAGGAGACCTTGCTAGCATATGTGTCTTCACCTTGCTTGAACATTGATTTAGAACACCCTTGGCTAGCAATACGTGATGCTTCTTGTCTCATACCTTCCTCAAGTATAGACAACAAATGTTGAGGAGGTTCCTCGTATTCATTCAAGACCAAAGACATGATAGGTTGCATTGCATCCATTACATTTTCTGAATGACTATCATTTATAACAACAAAGAATCATTTGAACATATGAAGTATAAGATCATCACAATCGAGATCTAACATACATATGCAAAATATTACCTTTGCCATGTTTTTCAATATTTTAACTCTCATATCAAAGTGAGGGTTAGAGGTGTCCCAAAGTTTTTGAAAGCTTTCTATTATGAGCTCATAGACCTCTTCCATGGTGATATCATCATAAGGAAAATTTGGGGCTATTATCCGTGCGATCTCACTAATACATGTGATGACCAAGAGTCTTATATCCACCTCTTCATGTCCCAATAAATCTGATCTAGCCAAATGTGCCATCAAGGGATCTTAAATTGAAAACATAGTGTCAAAATCAGATTGCTCTAACAAACATAGGCAACATGGTACCTCTTCAAGAGTGATGAACAATACACTCTTCTCAAGCGAAGGCCTCTTGAGCCTTCTCTCAAGCTTATAGAGTTTGGCCCTCAAATCTCCCTCACTAGCAAGCTCGATGATTCAATCTCTGCAAACAACACCCACAAGGAGTAAATGAAAGTAGCTTTGATACCTTTGTAATATCCCCTTTTGGAATATTATTCAAATCTGCAAAATTAATTATCCAAATCAATCCTAGGAAGATTAGATCTTCTTAGTTTGACCTCAAATAACCCAATGTCGGCAATAATACAACCCAAAGTGGGGTTGGGGTATGCCAAAGTGGTGGGTTAGATGGAAAAACTAATTAGAATGCTAATAATTTCTAGATCTAAATTTTAACGGCAGATAATTAATTCAATAAATACCCAAACTGCTACAATCATCCAAAATTATTTCTCGCTTAACCATCGAAGCAAAAATTCCCAAACTTTGGATTTTGAGCCACAAAAATATGAAGAACAATCTCCCAAAATCAGTTTTTGCACAGCCAACATAAAACCCTAATTTTTCCATAAAAATTAGGTCGCCCAGCACATTTAGGGCATCCAATTAGCTCCAAAAATTATAAAATCACTTTCTCCATATTTCTCCTAATTTCTACAACCAAATCCAATATTAAATTGACCCCAAACTACAAATCTGAAATTAATACTAATTGTTAGCAACCAAATAGCTGGCGGACAGCTGAAATCTTCTTAAATTCATAACTCTTTCAATACTTAGTATATTTCCATGAAAATAAATGCAAAATGAACTAGAAATTTAGGGTTTTCCACTGCATTAAGAATATGAATTTTATGAATATTAAAACCTTTCCAAAACAACTCCAAAAAACTGATTTCAAGTCACTAGGGTTAGATAAAATTATATAAAATAATCCCAGCTCTTTCTAACCATGCAACACACCCAAAATATCCACCCTTGCACTGAAATAATTAATAACACAGCAGATTTTAGATTAAGTTCATATGGCATCAAAATATAATGAAATAAGCTCCAATTCAAGTCGATTTGGTAAAATAAATTGCAGCAGCAACAATAATCACAAAAGCACTTCAAACCCTTCACATACAATGCAAATTTACTCTCAAATAAATGCACCAACACTCTAAACCAAGTCGCCAATGCTTAGAATGAAGGAACAATGCATAGATTCAACAATGATTGCAAGAAGGCTTCAAAGCTAGGGCATACATTCCATTTCTCCAAGCATGGAGTAATTTCAAAAGTTCAATCAACATAACCCATAAAGGAAATGTGACCTCCTTTTATAGAACTAAGGGTTGCAATCTCCAATGACCAACCTTTTCCCTTTTGGAGGGAAAACATAAACTCTCATTAAAATATTTAATATAAGACTATGTGCACTTTATTTATTTTTTAATTAAATAAATAAAAGTAACTAACCTATGTGCACATTAAACTAACTAAAGAGACTCCCACTTGTAGCGCTAGGCATGTCAAGGGGTTACAATGCAAATGAAAAATAGATATTAATGTCTCTGAAAAGGGGACATTACAAACTTGCACAGCGGTTTGTACACAGCTCATACAATGTGTGTATGCTTTCAACAAGTCATCTGTATAGCGGTGGAGGGACATTCAACGGGGAAGGTCATACCATCATGTCTGAATGCCATACGGTCACCGGTGCAAGTCGTACGGTTGGAGATGCTTGAGCATATCATACAAACATAGACGCTACAGGTCTTACAAACGAGCAACTTGAAGGTAGAACATGGGAACATGATGAGATCGTACAAAACTATCTTAGGGAGATCAAACAACGAGATAGGGAGATCAAGCAATGGAATTTGGAGATCAAATGATAAGTTTGATTGACTAAATTGCACGGGTACAAAGCAATGGAGATCGTATAGGTAAGTTTGCACAGAGATCGAACAAGGTGTGGATCAGCAAAGGTCATATGTATTGTATGGTGGCATGGGAGGCTATCAATCAAATGGGAGGTCAACACTTTAATAACAACTAGGAGGTCAAATGGAGCAACTAGGAGGATCAAATAGGTACTTTTGTCCCTCACAGAGGTTGTCTGAAGATTTTAATGCCAACTCTTGCACTTTTAATTTTGATTTTTTTAAGTATGTGACTTCAAATAATTAAGTGTATGCAGTCCCCTTAATTATATAGTTGCACCAATCGTTTCTTTGGACAAGATGTCCATGTCTAGCATGCAAATGCTTTCAGTATCTCCTCCGTAAAATTTAGTTGGGAACCATTGATTGTGTTTTTAATCGGCTTCTTGATCAGGTAATCCAATTTGATTGCTCTCTTCTCAAAATTTTAAAAAACACTTAATCGTTTGAGCCACCATACTTTGCATTTACCTGATAAATTTCGCACATATATTTATACTTCAGACCTAGAGCTCCAACCTTAAAGTTTATTTGTCGAAGATATTTATTATCCTAATACCTCCTCTATTGTGTGACTTATATTTCCCCTTATTTCCGTCTGTGCCATCACCCATTCAAACACACCCATCGTATCCTGTTGTGCTTCAAAAATAGAAATAGATCGTACATTCAACAATCCTAGCTCCTCGTCTAATTAAGTTTTTCCGCTCTTCAACGTTGTTATCCACGACCAAGCTATCATCCCTCCCATGGCCTCCTAGCTAGGTGATTTATGTCTTATTTTACTAATTATCTTCTTGTGTTTCTTTTCAATCATGTTTATTTAGGGTCTCAAACAGCTATTGTACAAGCCACAGGCAAGCCGAGCAACATTGGAAGGTAATTATGAGGTAGGTATATTTCATTTGGTGGAGTTCAGTATTTTTGTCCAGCACTTACATTATGCTTACCATTTTGCTTTTGGGTCACCATAATGAGTTAGGATTGGAAGTCTTCTTGTTGAGCTTTCCCCTTCTCCACCCATAGTGATTCTCTCTCAATGTTGTGGTCTTTGGGGTGGATTATGCATCAGCGGACACACATGCTACAGGTAAGTGTTTCCAACTCTTCTTTATCTTACACTTATATGTTGTTGATCGGTCATCCATTGCAATAGACTAGACTAGATGTATGTTTGCTTTGTCTTATTATATTATGCCCCTTGACTTTATCCATCCCTTGATCTATCTCCATTCTAAATCCTAGTAGAATACTTATCTTTAGCTTAGGTGTAGGCCTTGGAAACCTATAGCTATCTTAGGGTTATGGTCATTATCCTCTAGAATTACGACATCAGCACTCCTTAAGCACCTTTGTATGTACATTGTGTGCCCGGACTTAGATTTGATCCCTACATTTGAGAGCCCAGCTGGAAACCTATCTTTGCCCACCATACACTCTAGTGAACCCTACATGAATTTACTCCACCCTAAATTAGGTCAAATTCACTCTGCTTTTTAAATTTTCTTGTTTTTCCTACGCAATCGACCACTTTGTAAAATTCCATTGCACATTCGATCCTATTTGCACATTATTTGCTTAATCCCGACACCATTAGCCACCATGCAAGCTCTTTCACTATCGATCTCGTTTGACTATCTCTGATTCCTCAAAGCTATCTTCCTCTGTGGTTTCAGATTTATCAATATTCTAGGGTTTGTATTGAGGTTCCCGTTTATTACATGTCATATATATGGTTTTCACAATTTGCACAAGGTTCCCATGGTTGATACTCTTCTTTGAGTCTCTCTTTAGGGCTTCTAGTTGGCCAAAACACCTTTCGTTTCATATATAACAATTGACAAATCTATTTTATAATCGGTACAGACACAAATTCGATCCGTTTGTGGATTCGTCCAGGATACGACATAGAGGGATCAGATATGGCCGTATTTGTCTCCTAACAAATCCAGACATATCCTGGATGAATCCGCAACGTATACAAGAAAACTCGTGGTTTTGAAAAAAGATCAACATTAAAACATCAAGTAACAAAAAACTAAAAAAGCCACAATATGAACCCTCAAAAGTCAAAAACATAACAAATGACAACAAAAAACACAAAAGAAAAACCTTTACCTCTCATTGCATACTTACCTCTCTTTGCTCATCTTCCTACACTAGAATGAGTGCACATTTGCTACCGAGGTGATTGAGGAGCTTAAAAAGAGGATTCTTGGATTGAAGATAAGGTTTCAATATTTATTGTTTTTTTGTTTTCAATCTTTACACACTTTATTCAGCCTTGTTTTTATTTTAAAACTTTTTTGGCCATTTATTTAACATATTGTCAAGTGCGTGTAGGTTATCCCTTAGGGTCTGTTTATTTCTTCTCATTAAGGTGTTGGTTTTTAAACTTACTACAATGGCAGCAAGTTCCACCTCTATGGATCAACTCCGATTCAAAATATATCCACATTCGTCGCTTTGGGAGCATGTCACAATAATGTCAAAGTAAGTTTTGGGTGTTGGGAATTTTATTTGGCAATGTCATGGTTGGCATGCTAGAAACAAAAGTTCATACTATCCTATGAAATCCCACTTGTGTGCAATACCTACTCAAGGAATCAGACGTTTCCCAAGGAAGAAGGGTGCACCAGTCCAGTTCCAACATCAAAAAATGTACATCAAGCTGCTGAAAGAAGCAGATGCAACACATGCCTTGAAACTAGGTCATCCTTTGGAAAAGGAAGGGTCTCGATTAAATAAGCCACCGGTTGCCCCATCTTATAGTGGTTCCCCAATTGTGGTTGTGGCACATCAATTTTGGCAACACCCTCCATGCAAGATGAGGATTCTCCTCTTTACTGCAAGCGAACAAGAGGACCAATAGGGGATTCGTGGGCTAAAACGGGGTTTCTCATTGTGATTGATTGAATAAATCAACCTTTAATCAATGTAGTTGTAGTATGCCCTAAATGGGAATGTTTTTTAAATCAATTGATTGTGAGGGGCATGTGAACAATTCATTGCCAACATACTCTTCAAAGCCATTGAGGTTGGTGGGCCTCAAAATCTTGCCCAAGTCATAATGGAGTCATGGACAATGCAAAAAATTGTAAAACACAAGGATGTTGATGGAGGCAAGATATGGAAACATTTTTTAGAGACCTTTTGTTGCCCACTCACTCAACTTAATGCTATAAAAAGTTGAATAGCAAAATTGATTGGATTAAGTAAGTGCATGTTAAGGCCGAAGAGATCTAAATGTTTGTGACTAACCATCACTTGCCGCAATCCATCTTCAGATCATTCTCCCATTTGGAGCTGTTGAAAGTAAGCGAAATGATCTTTCTTATATTTATGATGTAAGTTCTTTAATCTGGTACTTGTAGCTTATGAAGTTTCTGAACTTTCCTTTTTTAAATTTCCTATTGGGTTGTTGAGACTCAATTCGCCTCACACACAATCATTTTGAGACAATTTGTGAAGGTGCAAGAGGCACTTATAAGCATGGTCATTAGCGGCCTTGAATAATATAGAGGCTTTTGAACACTAAGGGAGCCCAAAAAGTGAAGATGTTGATCTTAGATGATGATTGTTGGGCTCGGATAGATTACTTTCTTAGTTTCACTAAGCCTATAATAAGCATTAACTTCTTTACTAACATGGATCAACCATGTTTGTGAGAGATCTATGGTGGCATGGACTCAATTATTGAAAAGATAAAGGCCATTGTATCTCATTTGATACCTTGATATGAGCCTCTCTTTATACAACCTCTCAATCAATAACAGTGGAGTTAGGTAAACCTTACCAAACATTTTGCACCTTTGGCTGACTAGTTACCAAATATTACCTATTTGACCCAATACAACAACCCAAGGCTTATGTGTGCCACAAGTTAACTATGCCATAACCTTGCATTACCTCGAGGCTCGTATCACGGATAAGTTGGGAGCTTCGGGATATTCCTTTACTTTCTTTAGCAAATAAGGACAAGAAGGAATTGATGCACCCAAATATTATATATACTCCTTGATGTATAATTACCTTGTATGATAGCCCTTAAGAAAGAAATCACTCCAAAGCACCTCCCAGTATAAGAATCAAACCAATCCACCAATATCTCAATACTTTTACAATGATATGAGCCCCTGTTTCTACAACACCTCAACTAATAACAATGGAGTTAGGGTGAACCTTAACCCACATAGCATACCTTTCTCCGATTAATTACCAAATATTAAAGTATTTCACATATTTCCCATTTAACCCAATGTAGCTAACCAAACGCTTGTGCATGCCAAACTAAGCTTTGACATAACCTCATGTACATCATATCATATACCTATGTAAACAACACAAGGGAGTTGCAATATTATGGATAACTTGCAAGCTTCAAATTACACCTTAAATTTCTTTTGCAAAAAATGGACAACAGGGAAAGGGTTTTTTAATGTTGGTCAAGCTTTTTTGTAGGGTATCCCTCATGTGGGATGGTTTCATTCTAATACGGCTCCATTTACCCAGCTTATTCTCATACACAATTTTAAATGCTAATTGTAATTATCCTTTTTGGAAGACATGAATGAATGAGTGGATGGAAGATTTTAATAACATCCACGAGAACAAGCAGCCTATGGGACTAAGAGCATAAACAAGAGTGTTCCGTGCAAAAACAGCCACTTGACAAAAGGGCTGTCATATTAATATTGCGAAATGTCCATCCCGCTTTTGATGCTAAATTTTCTACTATGAATCTTAATCAAGTAACTTGTTTTATCTAGCCTCATCTCCTCAAACGAAACGGTTAAATTGTCCACCTTCAGGATATCATTGTATTTGACTTGGATGTCAGTGTCACTATAGGCTGCAACTCCATGATGTAGTGTCATTTTGTCTCCACCAACCTTTTGTAGCAAATAAGCATGTTCTCTTTTCCACTCTTCTATAGGCACAATTCACTTGCCGATTTCACACCAAAGATGATGCGAGCTAGTCCTTAGCTGAGCCTTCAACATTTTTGCTTTCCGCTTGATTTTTGTTCCCATCTATGCATTTTCGTTGTAGTCCTATGTGGAATTAAATTCTTGGACATAATATTCTTTCTTCCACCCAAATTGCCTTGTCCACATAGCTATCCTGAATTTTTCTAACATACCTCTCTATTTCCTCTTTAGTGTTTGGGCACTCTTGCATGCTAATGCCCCATTTACTCATCCACTTGTTTTGTTTCATCCACATGTTCTTCCTACTGCTTACCTCTTCCTATATAAGCATTATGGACCACCGGTGAATCTCTATACTTTGTGTCTTCTTTGAATAGCTTGGTATTCGAATAATACATGATGCCTCAAACAGGAAAGTACTTGTTTCACCTAATAAAACCCCATATGGAACTGATGTTTTAATTTCAAGGCTGCTTGTGATTTAGATGTTTTTGAATTCTCTCCATCTGTCAGGGTTATCTCATTACAAACCATATGATGTTAAACCTTATGTGGGCGGGGAGAAACTAGTTGCCCACATTGTAACCAAAAAAAGCAATCCAGCAAATATAAGAAGATCCGACGGAGATGCACACAACGTAATTTACCTGGCTTGTGGTAGTTCCAACTGCAAGTAGAACAATTGCCATCCATTGCAAATTTGATAGTTTCCTCTTCAAGAACGTCCTAATGTATCCACACAAAAGAAAGAATTATTAATCAATAATATGCTTATCAATGAATGTGTATCCACCAAATCAAGACAAACCAAGTATATCTGCAGGATCACTTTGATTGAGTACTTTTATTTTGACAGATTAAATGCAAGATTAAACAGAAACATAACCTTCATATAATATCTATATTATAATCCATAATTCAAAAATCGCCTTGACAAAACATTTCCACTTGACTATGTTTTTCAGGAAAAGCACCTGAACAATATACCAGTGGTGACAATCTTCAAATTTCCCATTATCTGGTAGGTTGACGCGTCGACAAAAGTAAGAGTTGCAAACTGCACATTGTTGTGGACAAGGTAGATGATTGAGGGGATTGGAAATAACCTCATGCTCTTCCATGCAGTAGTTACACGCGGAGGAGAAGATGAACCGTACTCTCTCCATAAAAGAATACAAGATACTACAAGCTGGAATTTAACAAATTTAACAAAGTGTAAGACGAAGAATTATGATAGAGCTCTAAATGAAGCAAAAGAAAGAAGATTGATGCTAAGCATTTTCAAAGACTTTGTGCCCCCATTAGTAATCTCTGAAAAGAAACGCCCTTGTTTGAGCACCAAAAAGAATTTATGAGTGCAATTTAAAGTCATAATAGGATGAATTCCATAACTATAGAAACTGATAAAATACTACAGCCAAATACAAGGCCATTTAGTAGTTTTTCAAATTAGTACCAATCCAACACATATTAGACTAGACCTACTATTCCTCTTTCCTTTTCATTTTCCGATTAAAGTTGGCCCATAAAATATTGAAAAACGTGTTCCGAAGCTTTATTTGGGGAAGACAAGTTAGCGTGACTGGTAATCTTTGGTGGCCTGGGATATTTGCACAATGCCAAGGGATCAAGGAGGTGAGAATCCCCATCATAAGGGTTCAAGGGGCCATTCTTGCTGAAAAATGGGATATGAGAGTAGCGGAAATTGATGTACCATGGTCAATTCTTTTCAATCACCGAATTGAACCTGTGCCCAACAAATTCAGGGAATCAAAGGCCCCTTCAAGCTCTGTAACATAATTGGTACTGCTAAGGTTTTCACCATTTCTGATTCAGCACCTCTTAAAATAGTGAGGGCAGCTTAACAAGTTGTTGCTGTTTTTATCCATTGTCAATTTAAGGGTCCTGGGGATGCTTGGAGTTGGGATCTAGCTTCAAGGCCAATGTGTACATTCCAATCCCCAGGAGGACAGATTGGCCTCCTGCATATTTTCTCTGACGAAAGATTGGCTAGAAAAGAATTATTTTGTTGGGGAGACCCTTGTGATCATGAGTTTCAAGAGTGACACACATGGAATGATTTGAACAGAGATCAAAAATTAAATACAGCGGACAAGATTGCGTACTATGAACATTGTATTTTGATCCCTGAAAGTTGTCTTCTTAAAATGCAGCTCAGATATTATGTTTTTCAGCTTGCTTAGGGAGAGACTTTCCTTGTAACCCTCTGTCGCAAGATTAACATATTTTTTTTCTATCTATGAAGTAATATATGGTGCAATTCTTGAAGAAAAAATAAAATTGACAAAAACCCACCAACCTTAAATATCTCTGCAAGAAATGGAACGGTTGCATAATCATATTTATAGCTCCCGTTACTTTGTGACAGTGCTGTTAAAATTCCCTGCCCAAGCAGCAAATCAGCAAATCAAGATTACATATATTAAATTTCGGATTCAAGTGTGTTAGTGGCAATAAAAGAAATTATTCATAGAAACAGACACAACACTGAAGGATCTTTCATTTTGAACACCAGACGAGCTTAGTATTGCTGATTAAACGAGCAATTCATTATTTTGAAATTAGTGATCTTCTCTGTTACACAGAATGCAACTGATAGACATGTGGAAATCCAAGTTTATTTATTTCATTGCATGTTCAGACGATTTTTATACTCCCAAAAAATAAATCTTCGACGGAAGATTGAAAAAAATCAATATTTAAGTATTTTCCGTTGGAGTCGGGGACTTGAGTAAATCGTAACATTGTGAAACTAATCAAGAAAAGAGACATTTTAACTTCTATCAAGGAAACTTTACATGATATAATCTGAAGGAAATCTTAACATACCAAGAATAGTAACATTCAATTTGTTAGGTCATGATTATCCACAATAAAATAGTATTTTCTACATTTATTGATGCTATGATATCATTGTAGGATGAAGTGATCTATATAAGCTCTATAACAGAACCAGTTATTATTGTAAAAGTACACAAAAAGCCTTCTTTTAAACACAGAAGCCTTCAATAGACAGAAATGAGGACATAAAGCATCAAAGGGAAACCGCCTTGGCCAACAAACTGCCAGATTAAATGTGCAGACACAGCACTACGCAATGGAAGTTCACCACCTCTTAGCAGTTTCTTAGTGAGCACCATGCCGCTTGTGTGTGCTCCACAAACTCCTTCATGTACCTCTTTGTTTACCTAGAATGACTCGGCCAAATTGAGAAAGTTCAGTAGATTCCCATCATAGCCTTTACGATAAAGGGTGCCTCCTAAAAGGGTATAGCGGGTTATACGGGGGATAAGGGATCTTTTTTCAGTATGGGAAATGTTTGGTGGAAAGTTATTGTCTTGTAGGTAGTTAAATATGGGCTCATACCAAGGGGAGAAACAACCAACAAATTCACATACCAAACATAATTCTGGTAAGTCATATGTTGGCTCTCACAAGATGTTCCACAAAGAGAGGAATTTTATTTTCTTGAGGTGGACTACAAAGCAAAGATCTAACTATCAGCCATGATGTCTTTTGATCAATTTTTACACCATTGGAATTTGTTCAAAAATCAACACTTACAAAGTACTCCTTAAAATTCTTAACTATCCTTTTATGTCGGGACGATTTTGTCATCCTTGACCATGTATTCGTTATTTACCTACTTGATGATTAATTGTGAATCACCAAAGACTCTTATGTTATCACATATTCCATCTAAGAATAATTTTCAATCCAACAATGGGTGATTTATATTCCGGAAAATGTTATTAGTGCAAGGGAAACTAATCCTGAAAGCATGTGGGATGAATTCTCCTGTCAGAGTGATAATCACTACACCTGTCCTTGAACCGTGGTAATTAAATGGTCCATCGAATTTCATATGTCATATGAAGGATTCCTTAATGTACATCATAGAAGCATCTAGTAGATCCTAAACACAATGGTTCCATTCCTGGTAGGGGAGCTTCAGCTAACATATCTGCAAGTACTTGTACTTTAAGTGACTTTTGATTTACAAATTCTATATCAAACTCACTTATGAGGATAATCCAATTAGCCATCCATCCTATGAGTGCAAGTTTAGATAGAAGGTATTTTAAAGGGTCAACTTTGGAAATGAGCTTGGATTTTTTATTGAGAAGATAGTGGTGAAGATTTTAGAAATGAAAAGACCACAGTTAAGCATAAGTTTTCTCAATTTGGGGATAATTCATCTCATATGAAATTAGAGTGTGGTTAAGGTAATAAATTAGCCTCTCTTTTTGGCTTATATGTCATATTGGGAAAGTAGTGCACTAATAGCATATTGGGTATCTGAAATATATAATAACAAAGGATTCACCTGAGGTAGGTGGCATGAGAACAGGAGGGCTAGTTAGGTATTTTTTAAGCATTTCAAAGGATTTTTGACATTCAAGACCCCAATTGAAGGTAACATATTTCTTGAGTAGGTGTGTGAAAGGATGGCACTTATCCGCAAGTTGTGAGATGAATCAATAGATTTCATGAATTTTACCTTGTAAGCTTGTGTAGCTACTTAAAGTTATATGGTGGAGGAATCTTAGTGATAGTTGCAACCTTAGTGGGATCTACCTCAATCCCTCTTCTTGACACAATAAAACCTAATAGCTTTCCTGATTATACGCTGAAGACGCATTTCTTAGGATTCACTCTGACTTTGTAGTCTCGGAGGCATTGAAAGATATACCTCAACACTTCTGGGTGCTCTTCTCTGGTTCTAGAATTTCCCAAGATATCATCCACATAGTCCTCCATGATTTCATTCATCATGTCATGGAAGATGAATGTCATTACTCTTTAATAAGTGGACTTTGGCATTCTTGATACCTAAAACAATCACTTGGTGGCAAAATGTTCCCCAAGGGATTGTGAAGGAAGTTTTATGTTGATCTTCCTCTATGATCTTAATCTGGTTATAGCCAAAAAATCCATTGATGAGGGGACAACATTTCATATCCTACAATTGAATTGAAAATCATGTTGATGTTAGGTAAACGAAAATAATCTTTAGGGCATGCTTTATTAATGTTCCTAAAGTCTATGAAGACTTAGATACCAACTAGTTTATTTTGTAAAAGCACTATGTTTGATATACATTTTGAATATTCAATAGGTCTAATAAAACTTACTGCCAATACATTCTCTATTTCTTCTATAACCAAAAGTGCAACACATGGGTGCATCTTTCTTAGCTTCTACTTGATAGGTTTCGCATATGGATGCACAAAAAGGTTATACATGAGTAAGGATGGTTCCAAACCTGGCATATTTGCATAAAACTAGGAAAATATGTCCACAAATTATATTAGCAATGCCACAAAAGTTTTTTGCTCTTGTGCCAAGAGTGAAGCTCCCAACTTTAGTATTTTTGGATCCTCTTCTAACTTGATGTTAACACTGATAATTTCCTCGACCAATATTTTAGATGAATCTTCCATTTGTGTGGGATCAAGGGGGAGAGTAAGATCCTCTTCTATAGGTGGCTCAAAGAGATCATTATATTTAAGTGGGTCAATTGTCTTGTCCATTGATTTTTCTGTTTGTTTGTCCACAAGATCCTTAAAGAGGTTTTCACTATAGGGACTTAGACTTGTTCTTTTTGTAAAGATTTTCTGTAGGATTTTTTCCCTTGTTTAGTTTTTTACTTAAACAAACCACATAACTCCACCTCTTCCTCAAAGTACACGCATGTGTCCAAATAGATGGAGAACCCCTTTTAATGGTCACTGATTAGAATGGTATCTCGAATACCCATGAACTCTGTGATTGCCTCATCATTTTCAAAAAAATAGACTAGTACATGTAGTTTCTTTCCCCAATCAATGAGGCTAGGATATACAAGGGTAATTTTGCAATCAGCTTGGGAATTGGACTGGGAAAGGGTAAAGATGACATAATCCAAGAAAAGGTTGGTAGAGACAAGGTCCTTATATATGTTACAATAGGAATTTGTGTGGATTTCAGAATGAAGAAAATTATCCTCATGTTCTGAAGAATTGTCATCAATTTCAGAGGGTGGAGCCGTATGAGGATTAATGTCAATTCCATGGTTAATTTGACATCTATTGGGGGATTGGGAAAGGATCTAGTCTACCTTGTGTATTTGTGTCACACCCAAAGCCCCGATAGCCCATGACATACATCATTCTGTGTGCTTTGGTGTATTTTGGAGCTTGGTGACATGAAGCTTTTGTCCCTTCTAGGGATATAACTTGTAGGTGTATCCAACAGTTTCTCGTCAAATAAAAGGACACGGGGAAAACAATTCTCAAAGGGACTAGGACAACTATCTTGAGAACTCTTGAATTAGAAATCAGGCCTATCAAGTGTTTTAGGTGATAGTGAAAGGTCAGAGACCCAAATGGCATTGTTGAAAATTGGAATCTTTGATTGGACCATATGATCCAACCTTTAGCTCCCATGAGACAAAGGGAGAGAGTGATGACGAATGATCATTATTATCATCCTGCAATGTGTCAGGATCAACTAGAGCTTGCAGAGCTTCTGTTTATAATGGTACAACAATGTTGGCTGAAGGAAATCCATACGATGCTCAAGAAAAAATATGTAACACTCTACAATTTGTGCAAATGTCTTAGGCTCTCCTCAGATGGTGATCGTCTGCCCCCATGATATAACTTAATGCATTGATGAAAAGTGAAACGTCATCCTGCATGACATGGATCCATGGGCAGCCAAATAACATGTTATAAGGAAGATCCAAATCAAGGACATGGAACTTTGTGTCATGATTCGTTGGCCCTATTTCCATAGGTAACACAATGGTACCAACGGATTCATGCTCAACATTATGAAAATCTATAATTGTGATTATGTGAGAATCCAGATCTACTTCTATGTGCCCTACTTGTCTGACTAGCTTCAAGGTCCAAATTTTTAAACCGTGGCCGTGATATCCACAAGCACTCTTTTAATATTTGTATGAGTGAAAAATACCTCAATGTACAAGGGTAAATTGTGCGTGTGATTATTAAGTGGGACTTCACTTTAGTCAAATGAGATGTAGTCATTCTAAGAAAGGTTGGCCACTCATGGCTTAGAGGTGTGAAGGATCAACATTTGTTGATACTTCTGACCCCTGAAGGGTCTTATAAAGGATATTCCTTATGAGAGCTTGATATCTTGAGAAGGTCTAAGATCGAAATCTTAGTTGTGGTTTTATCAAGTTGATAATATAACAAAACATATTGAATTTTCTGAGGGGTAGGTAAAGGAGGTTCTAGGATCACTAGACAAGCATGCCATTTTGCCACGGTGCAATCGTTGCTAATGATTATGATGGTGTTTACATGCTCGTCGGACGAATGAACACAACCTATGAGTGAATCAAAGGGGTTATCCAACTGAAGTATACACATAATTTTTACCTCTATAGTCATCAGATACTGACCTTGATCTAGATTCTTCATTCCTTGTCTATAATGCTTAGGAAAGGGTTATTTAAAGATTCATATTTTGTCGTTAGGTCCCTGTCTTGATTGAGGTGAGTCCACTTCAATATTTCCATCCTCAATGAGGTCTTGAATAAAGTGTCTCAGTTTTAAAAATTTTATCTGTTTTTGTGCCCCTTGACATGATGATTATCACATTAGTTCTAATCTTTATACCACCCTGGTTTGGGTGTATCATCGACATAAGGCACTATGTTTGGATATTGAACCATGCTCATTGCCTCTAATTGTCTCAAAATCATGGACAATGAGCCTGTAAGGGGAGTGAACACTCGTCATTTGACTGGATTTTTACTAGGCCCTTTGGTAAGTTTGAAAAGAGGACCACTTTGAAATGTTTAAACTCGTTTAGAGTCTGTGATGTCATCTCCTATGATGTTCTTGTTTTTTTTTAACTAATTTAAGCTTCTCCGTAGGTTTTGACAATATGACCACTAAAAATCTACGACATAAAAAATAAAACTACAACTAGAATTTAATTTCTAAGAATTATAACCAATCAAACATAAAACGCAATCGGAGTATTAAAACGAATAACACTGATGTATAGGTACATATATGTAGATATATAGAACCGTATGGAGAACACAACGAATCAAAAATACATAAAACAGACACGAGATGAAAGGCATGGCAAAATCAGGAGGCTGCCAAAGAATAAATCAAGCAAAAATCATGTATTTGAATGTAATAATGTTGTAATGTAGTACAATGTTACAGAGCACATGAAAAACCACAATTACGTAGGAATATTATATCTCTAGATAGTTCCTTATTCGATGCCCAAGGTCCTCGATATGACACTATCTCTTAACACGTATCAATATTTCCTGGTTAGATCCAATCAAACGTTAAAGAAACTTGGATCACAAGTAGGATTACAGTTGTTAAATACCCCTATCATGCATGATTAATAGATATTTTCCATGGAGGTGTTAGGATCCTCTTATAACTTTTTCAAGATCCTCACATTATATTCCACGTTGATACTCCCAGTCAGTGATGAGTAGTGACTATAGATAATAATAGTGGCGATATTACTCATCAGAGACTCACACAACAATGAACAGCTGGAATATTTTTTCAACAAAAATCCACACGAATGGTTGTGTAGAATGGGATTCAATGCGTGCTAGTAAATTTGATGCCAATACCCATTAATAGAATCCTATCTAGCTGTCAAGGCCTCAACTTCAACGAAAAAAATAATTCCTTGTGTTATTCTTATAATATGCCGAAAAGAAAATCAGATATGATGCACAATGGACCTTGTTCACGTTGTACCACATACCTTTTCTTTGCAACCACAGACTTGATGTCAAACATCCATGTGGATCTAACACTGTTAACATTAGTAAATACAACATATGCTAAAACAATTCTAAAATCATCTCACAAGGACAATCTCAAACTTTCATTTACAGGAGCAATCAAGTAATTTGAATTGCCCCTTAAAAATTAGATCATCTTGCTCTGATACCAATTAACTCTATAGAATGGTATAGACATATTTGCAAAGATGAATATAATAAACTTCAATAATTATAATCACACAATAATAATTCTTATGTCTTATTTCTGCACACCCGGTTACATTAGATAGGAATAATATTCCTATCAAAAGTAAGAAACTAAGTAAGTAATATTGTTAAAATATATAACAATATATTTGACTATCTATATGTGTAACTATAAATAAATTATTACTAACATAAATTTACTACATGATAAATAACCATTTGGAAATACTAATTTCCTAACAGTCCGTATTCAAATTGGGCACAAAGATACTAACCAATTGTTTCTAAGGAAATATATAAGGGAAGCGGCTAGCAAACCCTCGCCATCGTTTTAAGAAACCAATGAATGTTTTGTTTGGTCTTTTCTTAGTGTTGTATAAATATAGCATGGATCCATCATTTTCCATATTGAATAAGAAATGGTGCAGAAATTTCTCTGCTAGCATGGGTCACATGACTATCATCCCTTTTGGTAAATGAAGGAACCATTCTAACATGGTACTTGTCCTCCTAAGTTGTGAGGGAACAAATGTATTAGGTAATTGTCACTAAAGGCTACTTCTTGGAAAGTTGATATAGAGGTCCTTGAAGTTATCATGAGCAGCACTTTTGCCTTTATATTTATCAAATTTAGGACAATCAAAGTTATTTTGGAAATGGTATTCAATATTTCTATTTCAAAAGGATAAGGGACATAGCTCCTCATGTTGATACTTTTTACTATGGCCTACGTTACTTGATTGGAGGGTCGTAAGCATGTTCTTCATCGATTGTAACTCTTATGTAAAGAGTTGCTCTTTTGTATAAGATGGTTTGGGCACTCAAATTTTCTTGCAAGGCTTCATCTTCTTGAGATTCAGTGTAAAGCTCACTAATTTTAGTCCTAACTCTATTCTTGACGTGTACCCTTTCCTAGGTTCTTACTTACAAAGGAAGCCAAGTTTACTAGTTGTTGGCTAAGGGTTTGTATTTGATTTTGAATAGTGACTTCCTTCATTCTGGGGGTCTTATTTGTCATCATTTTGAGGAGGTAACTCCTCATGTTCATGGTCTATCTTAACCTTGCGATGGATTTTAATAGGTGGAAAACAAGAAGTACCTTTTTGTTTTGACGTTTCACCTTCAATGTTGGTACCAAAGGTGGAAGCGTGTTTTCCCTCGATGTTATCATCCCTAATAGTGATGGGATGTCTTTGTGTTTCTTCTTTTTCCTATTAATATCATTGCTAGGGGCTTCTCTGTTATTCTCATACTGTGTCACCTAGCTCTAAAACTCATACAAGAACTCGATCTCTATTTGGAATAGGAAGTCATCAAACTGAGTGACATCAAAGTTTTCGATATCTTAAAATGAATCACTCTCATCTCCACTATGATCAATCAACCCATTTGTTTCTTTCTCCTTAGAGAAGAGGGTACCTAAATGGTGACCCAGAAAAGTATTTAACTCTCATTTTTTGGATTCCATTCTCGTGATAGGGGCATTGTGATTTTTTTTTTACACAAGGTTTCATCTAATGTAATCAAGGATCTAACAACCCTAATTGTAATGTGTAACAATGTGTTTTACAGTCTCAAAGTATGTAAATAAATGGACCAAAAGTGGTAATGAATCAATCAAGTTCTATGTGTTTGATACATAAGGAATAATCATCCAAGTTTCTAGTAAAACAATCAATCAACAAGAAACTACACCCTATGCTAATGTTTTCAAAGATAGTTTGACGCTAAATGATCAACACAATATCAATACTTAAGTCAAGTTTCAAAAATGAATATGGCATAAGTATTAGCAAGGGGTTTATGTGATCTCCAATCAAAGGATACTTATGAAAATTTTAGAGACAAGCAAGACCCAAACCGTAAAATAAATGGAGGTTACGTATGTGAGCTACGCAACAATACTACTAGGATACATTACCCAAGATTTGTGAGAAAGACAAGGTATTAGTATCAAAATAATATTGATACAGTGTAAACAAAGTAACCAACACTCTTTCAAGATTGGGGTAATGTTTGAAATAAAACAATGTCAAAGTATGCTAAGGATTTTTTAAGATGTGGGTAGCGTAATGTATCACAATATGGACAGTTAGATTACGTTTACTAGAAATGAGATGTAAGTATTATAATTTTGGTGAGGCGATGTGAATAACATAAAACCTATAAGGAAGATTAATGATGACTTAAGCCTAACTATGTATGATAATGAGTCTCAATATGGGTTTGAGACAACTTGGACCTTACTAGATTATGAGGATGTACCATTCACACTTTCAACACTTGCATTCTGACATTGCAACCTAGTCATGCAAGTAGACTAAAAAAGTGGTGGACATAATTATTTCTAGTGGTATCTACACGTGTTTTTCCATTTTGTCCCAAAATGGACAACAAGATAGAAAAGGTGTAGATCAAGTGAGGTTGAAATATACTTGGTGTCACTTTGGCAGAGTTTCACCTCACCTTAGGGCAAGTGATAAACTAAGACAAAGTAAGGATTTGTAAATCCCATGATGAATGACACATTAGTGCAAACTTGAATGGACTCTCTCTTTGTTTGATAAACAAGGTTTTTACTCTAAACAAGTTCTTACTTTGTGAATATATCTATAAAACACGATTGGCTTGATATGGTAAAGTGGGATCCAAGATGATATAGCTTCTTATTGGTTCTCTCAACTAGGTTTCACAAAATACCTCCATGTAAGCTCAATTTTCCAAGAAAGTTACACTGACTAGTTTTGAAGTATCCCAAATTTACTTTACCCCCTTCGAAACAATGAACATAAAAATGTGTTTAATTTTTTTTTCACTGGGGTCACAATGCAAATAGTTTTAACTCTAACTCAAAAATGTATCACTAGTCAAGTGGGTAAGTGGAGCACTTCTCATTTCATCCATAAGGTTCCCTCTTACGCGGTCTACTTTGGGGTTAATTAGGAGCATCCCCTTTGTTATAGTTTAGAGGATTATGTCAAGGGGTAGTTTTCTCCTAGTTTAAAGCAGACATGTTTACCCTTATTTGAACTTTTTAAATCAAGGTGTCTTTCAATATGGCATGTTTTTTATCCTTAAGCTTAATTTGGTTTTTTGTCGCACACCATTTGGAAACCTAAAACAAACACGTTAGTATTCATTTAGATCCCAATTATTTTGCAAGAAATATGATCCTTCACATAAATATTATTAGTTTCAAGGAATCATATAAAAAAGATGTAGACATTGATTTTGATTCCTAAGATCATCCTAAGACACAAAGGAAGAGCGTACACAACGTAGAACCCAAATAGTTTAGTAAAAAATGATCGATATCCCATAAACCAAACACACAAATAATTCCTTTTATACAAATGTATGAGTTCATTCCTTTAACAATCTTTAATGAAATGTTATTTTAAAAGAACAGAGAAAGGTATTAAACCATTTTTTTATTCCTAATATTACCTAGAAGGTGCGAGTGAAGAGAATACACAATTCAAACCCTATAAGTAAACAAAGATACAATATTCATCAATTTTTGATTAAGAAACTTGTCAAAAAATTAACTCTAAAATACCTTGCAAACCACTAATTAGTTTCATATAGACCTTGTAAAGTTTTAGAAAAAACCATTAAAAAAATCTTTGAAAATTTGAATAAATTTTATTCAACTCTGTACTGTAACACCTACATGTTTATGACGTATGCGCGCCTCTATAAAACATAGTCAATATTTTTTGTATGTGCATTCAGAGAGATTCCTGGGAGCTCTTTTTGATGTATACACACATCTGCTAAAAATCAAGATAACACATAGGGGCTTTAATGCATACATGTGTCCTAAGATACATATACTTGTGTTTATAAGCATATGCATGCCCTTCATGACATATACATGCATTTGGTATAATATTTTAGTCATAGGGGGTTAAGAATGCACAACAAAACATATGTGTGTAAGTAGAGATAGTGTATGTGTATGCTTGGGAATGTGTGTACATGCCCCAGAAAATAAGTGTGCTGTGAGTTATGGACATATGCATCCCCCCTTCAAATGCACTGTGCGTGTGGACCTAGAATTGGACAAAAAATGATGAAAAATCTAATTTCTAACAATGTAAATAGGTCATAATTTTTCTATTTACATCAATTTTCTAATAGTAACCCCTTACATTTTACATGAATAAGAAAGATTTTAACACATATCAGGTTAGAAAAATATATTCAATCCCCAAAATTCATGTAAAATGGTTAGAAAACTTGATGTAAATCATAAAACTTGGAATCGAACTTCTATGGACTATGGAGGAAGTCGCATTGGGCATGCCAAATTTTTTCATGTACAAATTAGAAAGCTTATGAAATGAAAATAGAACACTTGAGAAGTTTCAAATCTTGAACTAACCTAATAAGAACCATTAAGAGAAGAGCTTAGGGAGACTAATTTCTTAAAAAATTCCTATAACCTTGACAATAATCAAATTAACATGCCTAAAACAATCTCTACTATTTGAATGCTAACTTGAAATGAACCTAAGAAGATCTTTAGTAATTAATTTTGATTGTTAATACGATCTTAATGTTTGATAATGGAGTATCACCATTAACGGATACAAGTCCATATTGTTCTCTCTATATTACTCAAGCTTGAGTTGATGGATTCACTATTAAGATATTATCTCAATAAAAATGAAAAAATTCTCAAGATTCTAATTTCCCATAGTTTATGCCAGAAGAAGGATAGATTATTCTTAGAAATGATGAGGATGAAAATTCTATTTATAGGTTTCTTATTCTAATAATGGAATGCTTTTGGTGCATGTGGGATAAAATGTAAGTCTAAAAAGAACTTTTAGCAAGTCAAAGCAAGATTTGACTAGGATTAGAAGCTAGTTAACCTTTTAGGATTAATTAGGAATCCCAAGTAAGATTAGGAATCTTTCAGGGAGCATCTGAAGGAGGTTTTGATAGATTTTGGATGTGTTGGAAGTGGGAGTTATCCAATAAGAGGGTTTATGGGTCAAATGCACGGTAGAAGGTTTAATCAATGTATAATAGTTAATTAAGAGGATTTTGAAGGGAGAAAGAGCCTAATTGACTAAGTGTCGTCAATTTGCAGGAAATAGAATAGTTAGTGTAATGTTAGTAATAACATTGCTTTGATCAAATTATAGGTGTCTACAATCGCCTTTAGGGACAAATGGCTTATAATACATATACATCATAACAAGAAAACAGTTAGAAAAGTGGACGGTTACGAAACGGTTCATCTTCTACACAAGCAATGCCTCACCTTCTTATAGTTGTGACAGTTGGACTTCCACGTCATGGTTTTCTATCAGGTGCTCTAACACGATGCAAGTTCGACCGCAAAGAATCAGGAATATTAGTTTTATTGACTTCCGCGCAATCGTTAAACTATGGATGAATGCCAATCGGTTGTTTCACTTGTAGAATCCCCAAACCAACTTCTTTGTGATGTATTCCCTAAGCCACTAGTTTCCCGCACGGGCTAGAACAAGCAACAAACTAGCAAACGCCCTCAAAATCATAAACAATCACTGTCCCTTTGTCTTGAGTTATTCCTTAGCATATTTTTAGGCTTGGTGCTCGGTTTTAACCTCGCCCCTTTCGGACCAGAATTTTTTCAGTCTGCATGGTTTGAAATAATCTTTGTCTTCCTGTGTGGATGCATGAAGTTTTATATTTATCAGGTTGTTGTCATTAAACCCTTCTCTATGGGCGTGAATCACGTTGAGCTCTATGTCGGTTGCAGTTTCTCTTTCCATGCATACCTATTGGTTGTTTGGTCATAGATGATGGGTTTTCCCCTTCTTTTATTTTCCATGATCATGCCTTCTTTGTTATTTTTGTCCCATCATCCGCAGACATGTGGTCATCTTTAATTAGACGCGGCACGACAGGTCTATTTGGTGAACATGTCACTTTTGTTACATTTGTAAAAAATGCCAAATTGGTCCCGTGGCTCTGATAATTTCTAATTGGCTATTAAACAATATGAAGCGGCGAAGAAAATTTCTTACTTTGACCTCGAAGATGTACACGTGTCATAAGACGAGTGGTTGCGGGAAGGCGGGCCCTTTTGGAATTTTGAGGCATTATGGTGAAAGGTGTAAAAGTGTAAAAGGAATGCCTAGAGCCCACAAATGGACACGTGGCCATTTTTAAGTTAAAAGTGGGGAGGTGGGTCACTAGAGGACTTTGGAACTTTTAGCCTTGTTTTGAAAAAAGGAGTAAGGTATAAAAGTGAAGCATGCGACCCCGCAAGTGCCCAGATAAAGCCATGTGTTGAGTCTACATCAAAGATGGGAGGGCGGGTCGCTGGAGGTATTTTGGAAATTTTGGCTTTGTTTTGAAAAGGTAAAAAGGTGTAAAAATGAGCCGCGACTCTGCCAACGCCCTAGGAAAGCCACGTGTTAAACCTATATTGAAAGCGGGTGGGCGGGCCAGAATGTTTAAAAGCACACAATTCCTCTGAGTGGCATAAAATGCAAAAGGCCCCCCCAGGCCCACCTCAACTAAGATCTTTTCCACGTGGACGACCCAATTTTGAAATTGCAAAAAAAAGAGTTAACGGTTGTAAAGCAATGCATTTAATTCTGCCGCCATTAATGCTCTTATTGTAAACAAAGGACCTTGGGGGATGTGAATATATTCATCTTTTATTGCTAATTTGATGATCTTTCATCATTTTTATCTGTGAAGTGCTTTTGAAATATTGTGGGGCTCAATTTGTGAACCAGAAAAGTGTGAAAGTTGTCATCTTGAATCGGAATTGCTCAGGCACCTGCAGAAAACTGGTAAGAGTTTGAAACTCATGTGTTTTGTGTTTGTTTCCATCAAATAATCAGTTGAAGTAAAGTTAGGGTTTTTAAATGAAGACTATGTCATTTTCTTCCTTGGGTATGTCGGGGGTCACAAGTGACCTCGACAGGATAACAAATACAGACTTGATGAATGCCGACTTGAATGATTTTCGTCAATGATTGAGTAGTGCCCACATGAGTGAATCCTTGAAGGAAATTCATGATAGTTGTATTGCCTTGGTGGGTGCTATTCCACTTTCTGTCCAATGCCTAGAGTTAGTGTGGTATTGTGTGATGAATTATGACTCTGAGAAGAGAGAAGTATTAGATGGGAGCGGGGATGCGGTGTTGACATTAACACTGGCAGCCATAAGGGTAATTCTGAAATTACCTGTAATTGCAAACCCCATTACTATTGGTATCAAACTTGCCTTGGAGGATTATGAAGTAAAAAATAAGGAATTTGCAAAGATGATAAACACAAAATGGCTCCTTACAGATAGAAAGGCATCTACCAAAATCCCCAAAAGACTGGTTAGGGCTTAATTCATTGAAGAGGTTGAAGATATCATTGTGCTCCTGAGTTGGATGGCTGGTTTGGAGACTACAAATGAATTTAAAGAATGGATGTCCACCTACATATGGATTATCTTGGAAAGAAAAGGAGATATTTGTTGGGCTACTTTCATTTCTGATGCAATTCATGGTCATATGGCCACCCTGGCAGCTAAAATTGAAATGGGGGAAACTACAGACTTGGATTTTTATATGATGACTTATCTGGTATATAATGTTGCAGCACATAGGTGTTTCCTGACATTATCACCACAAGCTGATGTTAAACGGTGCCCAATGCATGAAATTTTCCCCCAATTGCAATTAACTAATTTGAATGGAAATATCATATTAGTAAATGATGCTTTCATTGCACCAATTATTTTCTTGTTCAAACCAGAATGGGGGCAGTATAGAATTTATGAGCATGCAAGGCAAGTAATTATGGAGTATGGATGTTACTTCATTCAATACAAGAAGTTCACTTACATCAGAGTTAGTGGTTTTGAAGGAAAACCTTTCAAGTTGCCAAGGTATGTGGATGACAAGCTTTGTTTATGCGAATTGGCAAGGCAATTAGTGCCTGTGCACAAGCTAATTGCTGGGAGGCACAAAATGAATGTTAAATTCCCTATTAGAATTGGTAAGTTTTCTTTCCCCTCCATTATAAAATCTAGATTGATTGGAGAAGAAATGAAGAGCTTGGCCATGGAGACATTTGTAGCTAGGCCTAATTATGACATTCGGTGGGTGGTTAACAATGTGGCTAATACTTTCGAGCATGAGCCTCACTTTGAGGACTATTGGATGAATTGCAGAGATGAAGAAGATGTTAGGTTGAGAGATTTTTCAAGGATGAATTTGTCACAAGTTGTGGATTTCAAGGTTGTCGTCATTCCAGAAGGACTTGTTGATGATTTAAATATAGTAAGTAAATTCTATATTGATCAGAAGGTAGAAAGTCAACCCATAGCTCCCCCAAGTTGGGATGAGGAAGAATCTGATGATCCTTATATAAGGATAACAGATGTCATGAGGAGAACGGTGATTTGGTTGACCCAGATAAACATTGACCTATCAATACAAAACACAAAGATTCTAAATCACTTCAGAAGTCTGGGAAACTTGGATGATGATCTCCCACATCTGAGGGAGGGTGCTGATAAGATTGACCCATTAGGAGGAAAATCTCCTTTATTTCCCTCCAGAAGGCCTACTGTTGGGCTTATTGATGAATGGACAACAGCCACAAGTGAGACAGGTACTTCCATGTCTACCCTCAGGTAGAAAACTGAAAGAATGCTCTTGAAATCCATGGAAAATGCCCCAATTACTCCTACAGTGCCACTCTAGGAAAAGGGAAAGGGTTTAGCTTCACATGTGGTCCTCCCAAATGTTGTGCCAGAGCAACATAGTACTGAGAAGTTAATGAGTGCAGCTATCACAAGTGGTCATAGTCAGCCCAAGCAACACAAAGAGGAAAAAAGGGCACCACCTGAATTGATGAAGTTTGAAAGGGCACACAAGAAGCCCAAAATTGTCCATCAGCAAGTCCTGGTGAGGGTAGGTGCCCATACACCAAAGAAATTCAAACATAGAGATGGGGTAATTGATCCCCCAAAAGTGGAAAGAACGGATAACGACCAGAAACAACAAGACATACCATTGCCGAGTATGGGGCAGTCAAGTCCTCTAATCCCTCATTCATTCTTTGTGGAGAAAGAAGTAAAGGACACTCAGAGTTCAGTTCCTCAGGGGGATGTTGTAGTCAATACAGTGGACAACCAATTTGTTACCTCAGGTATGGACATTCCTGAAGCTCTACTTGTTAGAGATATTAATACACCTCCAGTACAAACAATGAATAAATTTGAAAATATGCAAACTGAGGTGATTGATTTAAATACTATTAAGGGATTTTCTATGTTGGATAAGCTCAAGTTATCCATGGAGGAACCATTGTTAACACCAATAGGTAGTATTGAAAAGGATAAGGGATCAGAAGGAGATACTCATGTGCTGGCAAGTGAAGAGATGGTTCAAAACACAGGAACTTCTTTCACAGAACAATTATTGTCGGCATTAAGAAAATATGAACTATTGGTAGAAAAGGATATGGATATTAAATTAATGGTAGAAGATATTATGCCCAATCATGTTAAGGTGGTTGAGAGTGATAACGTTCACGAAGAAGAAAAATGTCTTTTGAAGGTAAACTTAAAATGGCACAAGACTTAATTGCTGATGAAGAAATTTTCATTGGTGGAGAATCACAATTTTCAATGGGGAGTGTGGATCCATTTTCATTAGATCAACCTACCATAACATTACCCGAGGTGCCACTTGGAAAAGAGGATAGTGATTTGGAAACTCAGCTAGTCATGGGAGAAAAAGATCCCATTGCCCAAATTTCAATACAAAAGGGCAATGAAGTGAAAGTTCATACCACTATGTTTTCAGCTGAAGAAACAACAAAGGAGGGCCCTTTGAAAATGGAGGTTGATCAGGTTAAGGATGACCAAACTGAAATGCCAAGGTAGGAGGAGAAGCATCCAGAGGAATCAACAGCCCAGATTGAGACAAGTGCTCCAGAGAAGACATAAATATTGACACAAAAGGAGCAAGAAGTATCCATGCAGATGATAGTTGTACCTGACAAAATCCAGCAAGGATTGCAAGAAACAAAGGCTGAAACAGGTTTGAGGAAGGGTTTGATTAGTGAATTAATGTTAAGTGAAGAAATAGCCCTTCCTATTCAAGTAGTTGACCTCACTACCTTGTCTTTTCCAAAGGCAATAAGAGCTCCAAAGAAATCCAGAACCATCACAAGAACCCTTATCGATTCATATGAGGTAAGAACTTTGGAAATAGTAACCCCTTTTGAGGGGAAGATAAGAAGAGATATAACTAATGACAATTACAGTATTCAGGTCATCCCCTTGGGTAAACCATCAAGGGAACAACTAAAGCAAGGGAGTGTCTGAAGTTGTAAGTGGTCTTCTACAAAAGGTAGATGAGGATGGAATAACAAAGAAACAACTTAAGGAGCAAGTTAGAGCCTTAAATTCATGTTTTCAATAGCTGACAGGGAAAACCAGTCAGGAGCTAGCAGTTGCCTCTGTGTACATCCTTGAAGGTATGGATAAATTGAATAGTGCAATTAAAAATGTCCAAGCAATGGACACTTGGGTTGGGTGATTAACTGAGAAAGGAAAGGAAGTTATCACTGAAGCAAGGACAAGATATGAAGATCTCAAAAGTCACTTAGATGAAATTGATGGAGTAATTGAAGACTGTGACAATGAGATCTTTTACTTGGAAGGAATTCTCCCCAAGCTTGACCGTATAACAAGGCTCAGCGAGGAACTGGTTGAGCAAGAAGACATTGTACCAATAGAGCACAAAAGGAGCCAGTATGCTCTTGAAGAGCTGACAAAGATCAGATTGGATACCCTAAATGAAATCAAGAAAAAACTTGAAGTCAAGAAGGACTGGGTTGATGATTTACTTTATGCCATTGATAGAAGGCTAGAAGACATGGTGGTGGATAAATTTAAAAAGAGTTATGTGGATTGAAAATTGGATTTCTTACTTAGTTCATTTGAAAGTAATAACCAGGAAGATGACTTCACCTATGACACTATTGAAAAAATGATGAAAATTGAAAATAGGATTGAGGAGTTGAAAGCAAGGCCATTTGAATACAAGCAGAAAATGGCTCAATGTTTGGACGTAGTATCAAGACAAACATTGATTTTCCATCACCACCTGGGACTGGATGAAGATGAAATGAATGAATTGTTCAAGAAGATATGATGCTTATGTGGCCAGATTGCTAGAGGAGTTGGATGTAGAGGAAAAGGATGAAGAGGAGGCTACAGATACAAAAGAAGAGGAGCATGCTCGAACACTCTATTCCTCATTTTATATTCTCTTTTCATACTTCATTGAACTGATACTATGAATTGATGTTTTTGCTACATTAAATGTAGTTATCTCTTTGAATTTTTACTGTTTCTTTGTTTCAATTGAAAGTAAAAAATTTAGTACTTTGTAATATATTTGATTAAAATCTCACATACATTTGGAAAATATATGTGAACTATTGACATACTTGTATTGATTGCAATTTGAACAAAAAACAAGACAGGGTTCTATAGGGGCCCTTTCCCATGACAAAAAGAGACACACATACATCAGAGGTCAAAACAGTGGAAAGAGAATAGTACTCAAACATCCTTTAATCCCACTTCATAGCTTCCCCTCACCAGGGGAAGTTTATTCAAAAGTTTTTTCTTCCTAGGTACAAACTCATCGAGAGCCCCGTGTTGTTTGTATAAAGATAATCGACCCTGCCAGGTCCCTGGACATCCCCATACCCATTAATGACTCCAAGGTCATCCTAGGGCGACCCATAATCTCCTCAAGCTTGACTTTATTTTGATGGGATGATACCCAATCTAGGAGATCCAGACCACCTGAAAAGAAAGTTGTTTTCCCCTTTCCCTTGTGAAGGGTTGACGTGCCAGGATTGCTCTGAAGAGGGGTGTTTGAAGTGTTGAGAGGGGCAGATGCTGTAGGTTGGTGACTGGGGTGAAATGTGAGGTTTTGAACTGGTTCCTATTTCCCACTTCCTAGAAAAGGGTGGATTTTCCCTTGGAGAAGGAATTGGTTGAGGACCTCGAAGTTCCCATTCAGAACGAGGGGCACAATGCATCAAATGCACGGATAGCCGAGTTGCAAACCGCCCTCTGCTATCCTGAGCTGAAGAAAGTGCTGCCCTCGAATGATGAGCAGAGATAGATTGGTCCTCTTCTCCATCCGAGATGATGACAGGAGAATGAGTGTGTGTTTCACCCTTCCTCTTGCTCGAGGACGGTGCTGATAATGGACATGATGGCAAGGGCACATTTTCTTCCTGTTTCTTTTCCAGGAATTAAACCCTCTTCTCCAATTCACTCACTTTGTTGGAGATGGCAGGCACTGTATCAATGGAGGTTTTGTCATACAATATGTATGACTCCTTAGGGATTTATTTTGAAACAAACTCTTCATTGCATAAAAAGGGACATTGAAAACTGGTCTGCCTAGAGACCTGAGGCCTCCTTTCAAACCAATATCTTTTCAAATCTACCTCATGTTAAAAAAAAAACGTACTTTTAAAATAATGGGTCGTTTTGTGTTTTTATTGCTAGAAAATGTCTGTATTGCGTCAAGATATTCCCAGAGAATCATATAAGCCAATTTCGACAAATACCCAGATGCCCAAACTCGTATTCTGTCGCTAGGGTTTGCCTGCGGGAAATTTTTATTTAATTATTTTAAGCCCCGTTTGAGGTAAATTGTGCTCCGGTTTAATCTTGTTGAGGTTTTACATGTCAATATTCCCATATACCAGTAAGATTTCCACCAGGAATGAATCCTGGGCTTTATCTGTGACTTCTGGCAACGTGTTGCGTTTTTCCTATTTTTTTCGTATTTTTGTCTGTGAAATTTCCCTAGGTCAATTCCTTTGTCGGTTCAGTCTATTTTCTGCCCTGGAGTATCTGGAGATCATCTACGTACGTCATGCCAGAAGGAATTTGCCACAGGAGGTCAAGTTCTCTCTAAAAAGACGAAGTCATGCACAAAAAGGCCTCTTCTAGGCAAGTCGCATTTTTGGGAAAGGAAGGTTTTAAGCTACAATGGGATTTTTGGTGGCAGCAGGCAGGCAGAAATTTTGTCACTTTTTCCCATGGAAAAAGTCACTTAAGTCACAATGGGAAAATTAGAGGCAGCGAGCAAGCGGGAATTTCTTACCTGCCTTGCACGGTGAAAATTTCCATTGTGAAATAAAAGAAAATCACTTAAGGCATTGATGGGAATTTCTTACCTGCCTTGCAGAGTAAAAAATTTCATTATGAAGGTCAAACAGCTTAAGTGAATCATGGGATTTTTGGAGCTGCGGTGCAAGGTGAATAATCCCATTGGAAATTGACTTTTAAAAATAGAAAGCACCCATGTCAAAAAGTGCGACCCCTTTTGGAATAGAAGGATAACTTTAATTGCATTTATTAATTAATTCTATTTCCAAAATTGGCGCCCAAGCATGAAAAAAAGTCAACACTAGAGAAGAGGATAAAGGAAATTGGAAATAGAATTCTAAAATTAAATAAATTTAATTTATTTAATGCAGCCCTCTCTCATGCAAAAAAGTGTGACCCATCTAGAGGAGAATAATACTTTTTAAAGTATTTATTGATGGAATTAATTCTTATTTTTGGCGCATGAGGTCAAAGCACACTGT
Source organism: Taxus chinensis (assembly GCA_019776745.2). NCBI lineage: Eukaryota > Viridiplantae > Streptophyta > Pinopsida > Cupressales > Taxaceae > Taxus > Taxus chinensis. Next base: position 317,857,701 of record CM034156.1, read on the forward strand.
GAAGTACAATGTGGACTGGAAGTAGAAAGCTAAAATTAAATAAATTTAATTTATTTAATGGCAGCCATGGGCATGCACAAAATAGGCGCCCAAATTGAAAAGAAAAGCATGTTTTTTTAATTAATTAATTGCTAGGAATAGGAGAGGCAATAATTAATTATAAAATGATGAAGGTTATATAAGCATGGGCTGCCATATTAATGAAGTAATTAATTCTTTAGCAAGGAAGTGCAACCCAGACACTTTTGGCTCCCAAAGGAGAAATTTTGCTCAAAGGAAGGTGTTTTCACTACCAGAAAACTTCAAAGTTTGGCACCTAGGTTTGAAGGAGCTTGATTTAAGTCTGATTAATTGTCTGCAGAATGGTACATGTGCTCAGGTGAAGTTGACAAAATTCATGCTTGCTTTGCATGCAAACAAAACCTCAAATTGTGGGGCAACATGCTTTATATATGCATATTTTTATGATTAAAATCAAGTGTTCATGTTCTGGTTATCGTCTTAGTCTGAATTAATTGCAGGAATTCATTACATGTGCTTTTATAATTGAAAGGGAGCTTAAATCAATATCAGATACATTGAATATATCCTCTGAATCCGAAGAAATCTCTAGATCTACACCGATTGTAAAGAATTTCAGCCGAATAAAGAGAAAAAGAGTTGCTTAAACAAAGACAGATTCGGTCATGGCAAAGCGAGATGAAAGAGAAAGCTCAACAGAGTTGCTGACATTGGAGACACAAATCTAGGTCTATAACCTCTTTCCGAATTGATTGACAAATCCAGAGCTAGAAAGACTTCTCTCATGCGTATAGTCAAAAGCAGTGGAATCATTCGAGCTTCAACATTCCCATTCATAACTCAGTTTCCAAGAATTTGTCATGGAGTGTGCAAGGTCTTACCACCCACTATCTAGATCAATCCGAGATGCTACGGGGAAGACAATAATCCGGTTGGACGCACAGTTCATCAATTATTGTCTAAAGATTCCAGCACGACAGGTGGTGACTACTATTAGCATACTGGATGCCGGCAACAGATGGAAAAAGCATAAAGTTGACAATGTGGGCATAATGAACAAGATGATATATGAAGAAACCCAGATCTCTATCCAAGTTCCCAAAAACTCTTCCACGATCTAATTTGGTACAAGAGGTGGATGACATTACCAAATTGTTATGTAGGATAAATAGCGAAGCTAACACTCACAACTTCCGCTCATGGATGTATGCCTTCATCAAGACCATTAAAATCAAAAAAGTATATTATATAATCAATTGGTCGGAAATCATTAGTGAAAACATCGGTGAGCAGCTCCGGAATGTGAAGCGAACTTACAACTTCAAAATGACTTCGTATTTGGTATATGCAACAGCTTCACAAGGTATCTTCTCCAAGTTGGATAGATGTGGTGTGCTCTCCAAGGATCCTATTTTTAAGTGCTATCCGTAGCTTACTGTGCTTGTATGCAATAAATATTACAAGGTGGTCAACGATGGATTCTTCTACTGATTTATTTACAGGATTAATGGCGACCTAAAGGCCAACAAGGTAAGCAAGGAAGCTTGGGAAGCTTTGTCCAAGATTGGCAATATCTTCTTCCAATTTGAGGACTTTACATACCTCAAGGTCACCGGCTTTTCAAGGAGAACCAATCAAGCTTGCCCAGATATTCGAGTGACAGATTCGTTCATCATGGAGTTGACCAGACAACTCGTGGAAATGCATGACCTACAGTTCGAAATGACACAAGTCTACAAGCTTCTTCTCGATCACAGTGGGCTATTACAACTACCAGAGCATTCATAAAGCCAGAGGAATTAAAGCAGAGATGTTCTCTAAATACGAACAAGAGTTCTTCCCAGCACGACTCAACTTTGATCCATATGGGGTGGAAAGGAAGATAATCTCCCAGGAGTACGTGTATGTGCCTTCATTGGAAGATTTTTGGATGAAGTGTAGAAGCGAGTACGAAGTTAGAAAGATTTCAACAGGTTATCAGTGCGGCAAGTGTTTGACTTTGGATTAGCATAGATACTTGCGAATATTAAAGATGATGGGCCTGTGTTACTTGATGCATACCATCAGATAGGGGGAGATAGAGTTGTACTTCAGGAGAACCTAGGTGGCTGCCACACGATCGAAGAAAGGTCTGCCGCCGTTCTGGTAATACTTCAAATTGGTTGCTGACGAAAGGATATTGCCTTGATGAAGCATTGATGAATCAGATCACATGTAACCTCAACACAAGAGATTCCCTCAAAAGGAAGCACGAAGGAGAAAGTAGCAGAAGGCCGGAAAAGATTAAAGTGCACAGAAAGTCTCATTCAAAAGAAAGGATCACTTATATGGTTATGGTGTTAGTTCCAACTTCTCCAGCATCAAGTACTTCACCAACTATTGCACCTCAGCAAGATACGACCATTCCTCCGTTGAATCCGGCAACATTCGTCTTTTCTCCTCAGCGACTCCAATCAGCACCTCTTCTTGAAGAAACACTAAAGTTGCAAATGGTAGAATTCGAAAGAGCTTTGTCTTTGGACAATTTAAATGACAGTAGCCACAACACTGTAGTAGCTTCGGATGGAGAGGAATCAAAGCGCGAGATGGTGGTACACTCAACAACTTCTCATTCTCTGAGAAGTAATTTCACAGAATGGTTGGCTTCATAGTTGGTCCCAAAGGCTAGAGATGAGATCAACTTGGAGGAACATGACTTGCAACTGCTCCTAAGTTTGGGCGGAAAAGACAAAACCTAAAGTTGCTAAGGTGATTTCAAGGTAGATTATTGAGGATTCGGGGCAGAAGTTCGCTGAAATGTCAGTGCCAGCAGAAGGGAAGAAGAAGGATGAGCTCACGGTAGAGGACATAACAGTGACCAGAGTACCCATAGGTCAAGTCACCATAGAAGGATTGAAACAAGACACACAAACATTGATAGATGCTTTATTCCTTAGGCTTGACAAAAAAACAGTTGAACTTCAGAAGCAGGTGTCTCAGTTGTGCGAGATTATTGCCAAAGTTGTCAAATCTTCCGCTCAGCCCATTTCAGCACACAAGCAGGTGAGTGATCATCTGATGTAGGAAGTGGAAGATGTAGGTAACCAGGTTAAATGCTAACAATCCCATGGAAATCTAATCATTCGCCAAGCTTAAATGTACAACTCGGATGAGGTAAGCCCGTCTAAACAAGATTATGAAGAGATGCATCATTCAGGTGAATTCAATTGGTGACGAGCACGATAGACATGACCCACAAGTTGTTGAAAGTGGGGCATGTACTTTGGTCGAAATTAATAAGCTGCCACAGGGAGGTGATGATCCTTCCTAAAACATAATTGTGCCCGATGGATAGGTGAAAAGGTTCATAGCTTGAGTTAGTAGAATCTTTCAGTTATTTGTATTCTTTACTTCATTTTAATCGGAATGCAAGTTGTCTTTTGTTTTGTATTGCATCATTTTGCAATGAGACATGATGAATGGTGTACTCAGTTTTCATCCTGAAATCTGTGACTACCAGCTTTATCCGAAATTTTTTCGTACTTTTAAAATAATGGGACGTTTTGTGTTTTTATTGCCTGAAAGTTCTTGTATTGCGTCATGGGATATTCCCAATGAGCCATATTAGATAACTTTTTCGTCAAATACCCAGATGCCCAAAATTGTTATATTCTGTCGTCGGGATTTGTTTACGGATTAAATTTGTATTTAATTATTTTGAGCCCCATTATGAGGCTATTTGCGCTCCGTTATAACTCTGTTATGATCTAAACATATCATTATTCCCTTGTACCAGAAGGATTTTAACAAGGAATAAGTTTTGGGCTTTATTTGTAACTTTTAGCAATTTTTTCATGTTTTTGTGTTGACATCCCGTTTCGTTTTCTGTGAAATTTCTCTGGATCAATTCCTTGACGTCGGGTAAGCCCGATTTTTGGCCTGGAGCAGCTGGAAAACATATACGCACGTTATGCCTGGAGGAAATCACCATCGGAGGTCTGGTTCATTGGAAAAAAGCGAAGTCGTGCACTAAAAAGCCCCTGCGGGGTTGGGCGCATTTTGGGAAAACAAAGGATTTAAGCTGCAATGGGAATAATAGAAGCAGCAGGCTGGCGGGTATTTTGTACCTACCTAACAGGGTACTTTTTCCCATAATAGAAAATTCACTTAAGCTACAGTGGGAAAATTAGAGGTAGCAGGCAAGCGGAAATTTATTGCCTGCCTTGCAGGGTAGATAATCTAAAAGAAAAGTGACTTAAGTGAAATCCATGGTGATTTTATTGCCTGCCATGCAAGGTAAAAATCACATTGTCAAAGTCAAATCACTTAAGTGAATCATTTTATTTCCGGGCCTGCCTTGCAGGGTAAAAATTCCCAAATGTCATGCCTCTAGGTTATATTAAAAATAGAATTCTATTATGCAAAAAAGTGCGCCCCCTTTGGGTAGAAGTGAAAAGGCATGTTTTTTAAATTGATTATTTAATTAATTTTACCTCAAAATTTGCGCCCAGGCTTGTGGAAAATTTCTAACAAAGGAAAAGGACATAAAAGCTGGGAAAACGAACTGATTCTAAAATTAAATAAATTTATTTATTTAATGGCAGCCCCTTCATTGAAAAAAAATTGCGCCCCAGTTTGGGTAAGATATTTAATGTTTTTTCAAAGGAAGTATTAAATGATTAGAATTAATTCTTATTTTCAGTGGCTATAGACTTCAAAAGCACATCCTGTGATGTGGGTCAATAAGTGAAGTGAAATGTGGATGATTAAATTGATTAAATTTAATTTAATGGATGGTTGTCATTAACATGCAATTAGTTACTGTTCACTATAAATTAAAGAGAAGTATTTTGATTTTTAATTAATTAATTGCCAAGAATAGGAAGGGCAATTATTATTATTAATTATAGAATTCTGAGGGTTATATGGAACATGGGATGCCATACAGTTTTGAATTAAGTTAATTATTGACAGGTAAAGAAGTGCAGCCCAAAGGAAAAGTGCTACCCCATTTGAAGCATGATTTTTGCTCAAAAGAAGGTGAAATTAATGCTAAAAGCTTCCAATGTTGGCGCATGCTTTGAAGAAGTCTTGATTTGTGATCTAGCAGTGAAACATGATTGCTGAAATAGAACATTGGTTGCTCAGGTGATATTAGTGTACATTCATAGCTTGTATTTGATGAAAGACATGTCAAATAATGGGGCATCAGGCTTGAATTACCATATGTTTGTTGATTAAAAAACACTGTGCATATCTGGTTGCCATATTTGTATTAAATAATTACATCAGAAAATGGAGATATTCAGGTGTTCATTTATGAATTGAAAAGGATACCTACTATAAATGTCCAATACATTGACATATTTCCTCCAAATCTGAAGGATTATCCAAATCTGCACTAGTTTTGAAGAATTCCAATCAAATAAGCAAGAAAAAGAATTGTTCAAACAAAGATATCCCAAAGCTATGGCTAAGAAAGATGAAAAAGAAAGCACAACAGAGTTATGCATCACTTCTAAATTTCAGATATGTGGAGACACGGATCTAGGCTCGGAACCTCTTATTGAATTGATAGACAGATCCAGAGCAGGAAAGACTTCACTCATGCGTGCAGGAAAAACTTCACTCATGCGTGCAGATTAAAAGCAGTGGAATTATTCGAGCAGCAGTTTTTCCATCCCATCCACAGCCCAGTTACCAAAGTTTGTCATGCAGGTGCAGATCCATATCCAGATGCAGATGCAGATTGAGATGCAAATCCATATGCAGATTCAGATCCAAATCTCATAGTTGCAAAAGCTTCTGGCACAAAGGCTTCATCCTCTTGTTTCGAATGCAGCCCGTGAAGAAGTCAGTGCGTGAAAAAATCCTTCCAAGATCTTGTGCAAATGCTCTCATCTTCCAGTGGAAGCCTTCGTTGAATTTTCATTCATCCGGAGTGCTTTCCAGAAATTTTAATTGCTCATATGCAATTAAAAATAAGAATGATGAGTTGTCTACGGCAAACATTGCATTGATGCATGTACTGGAGAAGAATTGCAAAAGCTTCAAGGACAAAAGAGAAGACAAGGCGAAGGCAAAATTTCAGTCGTTTCCAATTCCAGCTTGTTATTTCTAAATCCAGCCGTTTCTAATTCCAGCTTGTATCCAAATCCAGCTGGCTCCCAGATCCAATTTGGTGAGAATCAAAGGCAAAAGAATCAGCTGCATGCAGACATGAAAAAAAACAAGACTGCAGTTTTCCTCTTCCTTCTTCTTTCCTCCGACAAAGTAATTGAGTAATCAATTAAATTATACAACTTAAGTGATAGGTTTAAAAGCCATTACTTGAAGAAGTCAACTACTTGGAGATAGGTGGCACGTGCAAAATAGAAGGTTCTATTTTCAGTTGCAAATCATGCATGTCATGCAAAGAGGAATTCCAAGATGGAGATTGCCAGTTGTTTCTTTCCTCCGACTTCCACATGTGCTAGTTCAACTAAATCTTCCAACTTGTAATTGTCCCTCTACATTCTATAAGTAGAGGAAGAACCTTCGGGTTAATGATCAGAATTTGTACGCAGCAATCTTGTGTTCTAGACTTTGTGTTGAACCCCTGAGAGCCACTTGGAGCAAAGGAATACAAAGGAGCAGGTTTTCGGAGAACTTTGTGTCACGGTGTACTGTGTTTCTTGCTTTTAATCTTAGATCTCTTAATAAACTGTGTTATTTTAGATCTGGATCTAGAGTTGCCTTTGTTTTAAAATTTTGAGTTTATATCTATTGGATTCTTCTATGTGCATGCAATCAGCTCTGCCATCTACTAATTGGGATGCACATCTTTCCCATTTCTTCTATGTTTACGTAATTACCTTCTTCTATAACATTTCTTTTCTTTAAAACAACTACTTACTTGCTGCAGAACTGTTCAGTTATGGTTCATGAACTGAGTAGTTAAAATAAAACCCCATTTAGATATTAGCATACTTAAATTGACAAATTTGACACAGGAGCCTCACCGGTTAAATGAGGGAGATTTATCTCATGACTGCCTAGGTTTTGTGCTATGCAGAAAATCTAGCCAACAATGTCATTGCTTTCACTAATGAGAAAGTGGTCGGGAACGTTTCTTCATACACAAGGACCATTCCTAGCAAAGTATCTGATTCCTTGGAGGGATCTCTTTTAATGGTGCAAGGGGGAATTGATGGAGTTGTTAGGCCTTCCACGATGGATTCCATCAGTAAGTTGGTAACGCTGCAATCAGATATTGAGAAGTTTGGGCCTGGCTTGAAGGATGTGGAAGCATGCATCAAGGTTTTGAACGAAAGCTTGTTGCAATTCAGGACAGAAAAAGAAGTTGTGGTTAAAACAAATGGGAAGTTGTTGAATTACATGTTCGACAAGTATATTCAGTATCAAAACAAAAAGAAGATGTAGATGTTACAGCTGGCGAATCTTTCTTCTACTCTTTCTTCTATTTTCTACATTCCCGGATGTAATTGTAAAACTTTAAAGTTGTTGGTTTTAAAACCATTACTTTAAGTTATGTGGAACGATTCTATAAGTTAAGTGACAGATGTGTATAAGTTTGACTATGGATCCGGATGCATGTGACTTGGAGAGGAATTAGAGGGGGATGATTGTCAGATGTTATCTTTACTTCTTGTTTATGTTCCAGTTCAGTTAAGTTTCTCATTTGTAGTTTCCCTTCTACATTCTATAAGTAGAGGAAGAACCTTCGGGTTAATAATCAGAATTTGTAAGCAGCATTCTTGTGTTCCAGACTTTGTGCTAAAACCCCTGATAGCTGTTTGAAGCAAAGGAATAGAAAGGAGCTGATTTTCAGAGAACTTTGTGTCACGATGCATTTTGTTTCTAACTTTTTGTCTTAGATCTACTTATAAACTGTGTTATTCTAGATCTAGACCTGAAATTTGCCTTTGCTTATAATTCTGTGTTAATATATATTGGTTTCGTCTATGTGCATGCAATCAACTTTGTAATCTATTGATTGGGTTGCACATCTTCCCTCTTTCTTTCCTGTGTTTTTTATAATTTCCTTCTTCATTAGATATTTTATTTCTTTAAACAGTTATTTACTTGCTGCAAAACTATACAGCTATAGTTCATGAGCTGCATGGTTAAAGTAATACCCCCAAATAGATACTAGCATATTTAATTGACAAATCTTACACGGGAGCCTCGCCGGTTAATGAGGGAGATTTATCTCATGACTGCCTAGGTTTTCAGCTATGCAGAAAATGTAGCCAACACGTTTTCATGTGCTCCCATCTAAAAAGATGGAAATACATGACTTGGAAGGAGGCAAACACAGGATTGATTCTGATCACCCTGGTTAAAAGTGCTATACGGACCCGTTGATATGTCAATGGTCCTTTGGTGTCTCCTGCACATTCCACTTCGAACAAGGCTCTAACAAAAGCTTCATCCGGGCCACTCAGGTCAAAAATCTGATTCAAATCTTCCGAGGAAATCTCCTTCAGGCTGTGTGCCACGAGTGTCTTTTCCATTTCTCCTGGTAGAATCTTCTATACTCAGAGTTATGAAAGAAATACGTAACTGCAAAGAAACAGAACTGAGTGTTATAGCCCAATGGAGACACATATTTCAATTTGGAAAAATCTTTCCCCTGAGGTAAGAGGGATCCTTGCTCAGTTTGCACAAGGGAAATTTAAAGACTGAAGGAAAGTATAAACGAGCAAAACTTGTAAATCATGGCGATTTGACAAACATCCTGTATAGCATTTAAGCCAGTAAGACGAGAAGTGAAGTGCACTGAGCTCGAGAAGATTTTCAAGAGATGAGTGGTGTGTGTCATGTCAACAAACATCTGGAAACGCTCAGTGATCATTTGAGATGATTGCTTAATCAAGATCTGGGCGGGACAGTTCAAGTAACCTGTTAAAAGCAATAACCGGACATCCCAGTCAGATACAAGTGGAGCCCGTCAAAATGACTCATGTTTCGAACACCTGGCAGTATAAGATGAAGTGCATGAATACCATTTTTTAGAATGAACGTGTAACAAAGAAGTATTCCCTCAAATATTCTTGTTTTTGGGGGGAAAAGAGATTTGAATTGAAAAAGGTCATATAAAAGCATGTAAAAGCGATGAGAAAAGGAGGGGGCTTTTTTATTTTTATGAAAAAGTTTGAGAAAAACCATCTTCTTCAAAAACCGTCTGAGAAACCCGTTTATTTCCTGTGCCTTTAAATTTACTTATGTCAAGCTAGTTGCAAGTGTACAGCCATTGACGAGCTCTGAGATTATTAAAAACTTTCCCCAACTGATGAATTTAATAAGTCTTGAATTAATCTGTGTTGATCATGGGCATTAATGTGTTTGCTTCATTTCAAAATGTTTTCAAATAGTTTTTCTTGTTCCTGTTGCAATCTTATGTTAGAATCTCTATAAGTCACACAAGATCTCATCAGTGTGTTAGTATTGTGGCATTTGCAATTTCATTATGAGAAGAGCTTTCATCTTGTAATGTAAATAAACAATTTAAAATCACTTTACTTTCATTATGTTGACAAAGATTGTTTGTTAGTCTATGAGTGTATCTTAGACGTGATGAACCAGGGATTTCTAATGTTTAATTGAGTATTTAATATGAGCCTTTTTGTTGAATTCTTGAAGAATGTATGAAATCGTGCACCTTTAGGCTTCCATTGTTACACACCTTCTAGTTGAAGGAATATTTTGGCTATCTCGAAACATTCTGTTTTGTGAATTTTCCAATATTTGTTAAAGGTTCTGAAAGATCTGATATAATCAACTTTATCTTGTTTAACTTCCCACCAAAAAACATCTTAAACAATGAATTCTACAAGAACTACCCCTGTTTGTACTGTGTATCCATAAATGAACAAATTCCAATGCCAAAATATGCAGAAACAATCAGGTTTCAATTAATGTCTCTAGTAACATGAACCTTATCCAGAAAATATCTCCATTCTCTAGAAGTGACAACTCGTGAGATTTAGATTGTGGTGTATTAATCATATTTTCTCAAGGTCGTCCTGAAAACTGTGCAAAGAAAGATTTATTGATATTCCTTCATCAATATAGGTTACAGAATGGGTCCTCTCACCCTGGTTGAAGGCACAACCTAAAGTAGTAAGGGTAGATCAAACCCTTAATACGGCGTTATCCATTTTTCCAATGTCTGAGTGACAAAGAGTCAGCTGAATTTCATCTCCGGCTACCAAACGACTTATATTATGATTTGTCTGTCTCTAAGCATCCTGCTTGATCTGTGATGTTGCTTAACAGCTAAGGTAGAATCAATTTGGGTACCAACACTACTGATTGCACCTTCCTGCACACGTGCCTTCCTTTCAAGACAAATAGAGCATCGTCCATTTGCATCGACATCGCTTAGAATTGTGGGAGGGGAATCGGAGTGCGACACTCATGGAGATCAACACTTCCCATCCATTTTTTTGCCAAGATGTAATGTCCCCTTTTTTGAATTAATTCATTTATGAGACTTCTAGCCCATTCCACTTTCCATGGGCAAGAAGGAGGCGAACAAGGAAATTGTTTGTCATGCTTTTCAATATTTTTTATAAGCATTTGCATTTTCTTTCATGATTTCTCTCATAAGCTAGGTCAGATGGGTTGGACGATTAAAAAGCCAAAGACAGAAATAAAAGCAACATCATTATGAGGTCCGTTATGGGGGAAACTCCCTCATTGGGTTTGGCGCAACCAAGAAGATATATAAGGGGTCGCTTGGACTCATTTTGGGCATGCATCTTTATTATAATTTTACACTCACTTGTTTTTGGGGTTGATCGCTCTATTCCTTTCCACTAGATGGCGAAAATCCTTTGGTGTGGCACACAAGGAGGATGACACCCTTCCTTGTTCTAGTTGGAGAACGAAAACTCTCCAATTGGGGATTCCTAAGGGCTACAAAGAAGATGATCTTTCTGGTTTGCAGCAAGGGCTTGAAGGAGAAAGTTGTCAACGTCTTCTACATTAATTTTGCACCCTCTCCTAGGGTGGCAACTTGGGTAGAGGAGAGTTTAAGTGCCTTCTAGGGCACATCTTAACATTTGAAGTTGATATTCATATTCCTCAATTTATAAGGGTGATTTCTCACTTCATTGGTATTTTTGGGGTTTTGGAATCATCATTTCCAGCCCTTAATGTGAGTTGTACTTTTGTTAGTTATTTGATTAATTATAGTTGTGGTTTATCGCTTGTTTCTTTTTTATTTTTCAAGGATAGTGGCTGGATGAATATCTTTATTGTTGGATAAAATACTTGGAAGCATTCTTTGTCATTTTAAGCTTGTTATCGCATGGGAATGATGCCATTAAGTGTTGTTACAGTTCGCTGCCATAGAGGGGTTTATTCACTAATTTCCAGCTGGTTTTGAAGAGAGTTTGATGCCCTAAAAGTGTGATTTTCAATTTGTTTTTAGGGTTTGATAGTTGTTATTCCAAAAATCTAATTTCTATCATTTGGGTTTAAGGCCAAGCCCTTATTTTTAGTTTCAGCCCTAGAGAGGGACATTACAATGGTATCAGCGCTTCGATCCTCCCAGCCTGAGGGGTTTCATTGCGAAAGAAAAATTTAGATTAGCCAGTTGAACTTGACGAGCTTAGAATGGCCCACCAAGATTCACAGGAAACCAAAATCGATAAGCTCATTAAAGGGCAAGTTAGATTGGCGAACACCATGGACTTGTTGACCCTAACCTTACAAAAATTGCATGAAACAAGGCCTCATAATGGTGACGGCATCTCATCCGGAGTTAACACTTCACGGCAGCCACAAGGATCAACTTATGGATCAGCCACTAGGCCTACTTTCCTTCCAAGGGAAGAAGCCATTCCGGAGGTGGGAACAAGACATTTAGTAGGGCAGAGTATTGCTACCATCTATGAGGAGTACAAAGCTCTTCTAGATGAGATTCGTGAAGTCATGTCACTCCCTAAGTTTATAGGGTTAAAGAAAGGTGAAATGGGAACTGCACCATGGTCTAAACCCCGAGCTATGCCCAAGAAAAATGTGGAAGATGTTCCAGCCCTTGAGGGAAAGAGTCCCTCCATCATGATCACGGAAGAAGAAGAAGAACCGAAGTTGTTAAGCACTGAGATGGAGCAGCCCATTAAAGCCCTAGAAGTACCCATCACTCTTTCCAAGGATGAGCCATTGACTGATTTTCAGAACAGCAATATGAAGGGTTAAGGGTTTGATGAAATCTTGAAGCACGAGCCTAGGAAAGAGAAGGAAAAATGAAGCACGAGTTGAAAGGTAAAAATCCTTTGATATTCAATAATGATTCATTGATTTCTAATAATGGCATGTGGCAGAAAAATGGAAAAGAAAAATCAGATTTGCATGAAGTATATGAGGATGACATTATGGAAGAGTATGTCCATTAAGAAAGGGCACTTCCTATTCTCATGATTACTTTCAATTTGCTGGAATTTCCCAAAATGCAATAAATGATGGGTAGATTGAGGGATTTCATAACCTTGAAGAGAGTTCCAAAGATGTTCCGAACAAGTACCAACAAAATAAGGGTGAGCTCTTTGTTGGCAGCCCGAGGTATGATAAAAATGATCACATTTTGTTTCCCCGTATATCACTGCCATATTTTTGTCATCATGGGAAATACACTAAGAAGCATGTTAGAGATAACTCTGGGCATCTTGTTTCTTCTATTCAAGGCCAAGATTACTTTGGCATGGGTAGTCTTCGGAGGATCAAGGTAACTATCATTTCTTGCACTTGGATTAAAAGGAAACTTATGAGCAATCATAGAGTGTTTGTTGTGCATTCTAACCACATGGTGAAGGATCATTGTTCCCAGTTAATAGAACACTCTTGGGGACTAAGTAACACACGTGAAGACAAGATCGTAGGGAATGGACAAATGAAGATCATTCTAGCTAAATACCTAAGGTGTAAAGATGGTGAGCAAACTCGATATTATTTTCAAGATTGTGTGAAACATCTTGCTATGGTTTTGTGGGATTCAAGTTACTTTCAAGATTACCACTTTTATAAGTATGTCGAGGTGATGGATAATTCATCCACTGAAAATTTAAATTCAGCTTGCTACAATGTATGCAATAATTCAGTTTTCATGAACCAAGGTGGAGTAATATATCATGTTATTGTTTGGGATTGGCTTTCTAAAACACACCTAGCAAGAAGGCCTAATGAAACATGGATTCCATGGGAGAATTGGGGTGTAAGTCATCTCTCTAACATGAATGAGATGAGTTTGGAAAATGTGGATCATGAACCCCGAATCATTATGGGAGTTGTTGAAGATCTTGTGGTTGTTATTTGCAGATGGTTCCAAATTCTATTTGCATCCACCAAGTGGATTTTGATCACAAGGAAGTGGTGCTCTTCTTCTAGTGACATTGACAAGGCTAACTCTCACAAGATGTTTGTTGGCCACTACAATTCTGAATTTGAGTAACAAAATGCAATGCTACAACCATGATGAGATGTTTTTCCCAATTTCATTTGTTAGGTTGTGCATATCTTCTTGGGACAGCAATAGATGGGCAGGTTTGGAAACATTATTTTCATTTGAAATTGGGTGTAAGAGGGTTTACTCATTGAGAACAATTAAGGCCAATGTTCCAACATATTTGGTATTGTTTGAGATGAAATTCCGGGCAAAGTGTGGGTGTTATACTTACATACCAGCACTCATAAGTTTTGATCGGAGCCAAATTATAAAGACATTAATTTGGAGAAACTTGGAAGCATCTTTTGGAGGCCAAGGTAATCATCATGGCAGTTGTTGTACTTTGGTTTCATTTGTTGTCCGAAACAATTTCAGCTCCCTATCCATTCTTTTGACAACTAGAGATGAGTATCCAGCCATGAGGTTGAAGGGTTTGCAATCTACTATCATTGTTGATGTGTTAAGAAGCATCCCAGCCACTATCCTTCTGATTTTGGAGAACAAAACACATGGTTACGACTGTGTTTGGGACAGCCTAAGTGAACTTTTGAACATCCATCACTTGAGGGGAGAATATGAGACGATTGTAAGCATTGAAAAGGAACTTGCCATCATATCCATGATGGCATGAAGAAGCAATGACGATGATAACTCTTGTTTTCTTTAATAAATTTGTTTCATATGCAAGTACAGGTATTAAAAAAAAAGAGCAACTGAGTTTGTTTCCCACCCAATCACATGGGGGAGCATATGGGATCACAGTTGAAGACGAGATTGCAGTCCTTGTATGAGTACCTATCGCCTCTACATCAGTCATATTACTGAAGCTTGCATGGGTTTGTCATATTTGTAGCATTTCTATATTGTTGATCATTTCTATATTGTTGATCATTTCTATACTGCTGATCACAATATTTTCAGTCATGAACAGTTGTACCCATGTGCAATTTAAGAAGATTTCCTTGCATAGTAATGATAATGGTGAAGCTCCACTAGTGAAGACACTCCTCCTAGCCATTATAGTGCTGAATTGAATGGAATTCCAAGTGATTTATGGCTTTCATAACTTATTTTCAGCTTAGGTGCAAGTTGTGTTGAAAGATGTTCTCATGCTTTGGGTGGATGGCTTCATTAAGGAAGAGCACATAAATAGGGGTGATAGATGGAGTAGACACCATGACCATTGTGGGCGGGAATTGTTCACTTGAAAGCTATATGATTTAGTTGTCTTAGTATAATGGTATTTGGGCATATGAGCTTGTGTTGGCAAGAGATTTTTCATTTGACAAGTGCAGGATCTAGATTATTGGAGCATCCAAGCTTGCAATTGCTTGAGGGCAAGCAATTTCGGAAAGGGAGGACTGTAATGTCCCCTTTTTCAAATTAATTCATTTTGGAGACTTCTAGCCCATTCCACTTTCCGTGGGCAAGAAGGAGGTGAATAAGGGAAGTGTTTGTCATGCTTTTCAACCTTTTTTATAAGCATTTGCATTTTCTTTCATAGTTTCTCTCATAAGCGAAATCGGATGGGTTGGAGGAGTAAAAAGCCAAAGACAAAAAAGAAAGCAACATCATTATGAGGTCGGTCATGGGGGAAACTCCCTCATGGGGTTTGGCGCAACCAAGAAGATATATAAGGGGTCGTTTGGACTCATTTTGAGCATGCATCTTTATTATAATTTTACACTTGGTTTTGGAGTTGATTGCTCTATTCCATTCCACTAGAGGGTAAAAATCTTTTGGTGTGGCACACAAGGAGGATGAAACCCACCCTTCATTCAAGTTGGAGAACGAAAACTCTCCAATTGGTGGTTCTTAAGGGCTTCAAAGAAGATGATCTTGCTGGTTTGCAACTAGGTCTTGAAGGAGAAAGAGTTGTCAAGGTCTTCTACATCAATTTTGCACCCTCTCCTAGGGTGGCGAATTGGTTAGAGGGTTTAATTGCCTTCTAGGGCACATCTTGACATTTGAAGTTGATATTCATATTCCTCATAATTTATAAGGTTGATTTCTCACTTCATTGGTATTTTTGGGGTTTTGGAATCATCATTTCCAACCCTTAATGTGAGTTGGAATTCTGTTGATTATTTAATTAATTATAGTTGTGGTTTATCACTTGTTTCTTATTTATTTTTCAAGTATATTGGTTGGATAAATATCTTCATGGTTGGATAAAATAGTTGGAAGCATTCTTTGTCATTTTGGTGTCCCCAGGATTTCACTCGGAAATCTAGGACTACCCTTTTTTTAATTTTTCAATTTTTTTGAGCGAAAGGTTGTGTTTTTGCTTTTTGCTTTTTGCTTTTTGCCTTCGGTTGCTAGCGTTGCTCAAAGGTATCTCCAGGAAGTCATAAAGCCACGTTCGCCAAATACCCATATGCAAAAGCTCACTCAATTCCCTTTCGAAACCTAGTCTGGTTTTATAAAAACTTTCACTTATTTTTATATTAAATAAGTAAAAGTTCATTTAAAAATAGATTGAGCTAAAATTGGGAAATTCAGGTTATATAAAGCACTTTACCACATCATTATTACTTTCACCTCAAAGTGGAGCATTCACTCGGGGAAGAGTTTTTCCAGATTAGCTAATTGAGAAATTTTTTGAGCAATTAGCTTCTTTCAGGTATTTTGTTTTTATTTATTTCTTTTGTGTTTTGGTTTTGGTCTTTCTCTGTTTTTCATCTAGTAATCCCCATAGCCTTTTCTTTCTTCCTGTCGGATCTTTTCCTTGGCCTAGGCTTTTGAAGGAGCCATCCATTGTTTTTAATTGCAAATCGACTAGTTCCAGCTATGAGTAATTGCATCCCCGCAGATTTCAAAACAAGAGTAAAGCGTGGATGTCTGAGGTTGTCTTCTATTTTGCAGGCAGTTGTCCATTCAAAAAGAAAGCATAATCTTCTAAAGGAAATCATGGATGTGCAACACCTTGTCTTCTTATTTGCAAGAATCCACTTCATTCCAAAACCACACAATTCAGTTCCCTTTAAATCCACTTAAGAGGAAATCGTGGTTTTAGAAGTCTTTGTCTTCCTCTTCAAAAGAATCCAGCCTCCTTCGTATTCACGCAATTTTTGTATTAAAAAGCACAAAAGCAAAATCACTTAAATCAAATCGTGGATGTCTAAGGTCTTGTCTCCCTTTTGCAAAGCAGCCTCCTCCTCCACTATCCACACAGCTTTTGAGGGAATGTATGCAATTGTTATAAAAGAAGAAAAGCAAACCACTTAAGTGATATCATGGATGTTCATGAGCTTGTCTTCCTTTTGCAAAGCATACACTCATCCTAGTATCCACGCAATTTTTAAAAGCAAAGGCAAATCGTGGTTTTTGGGGCACTTTGTCTTCTTTCTATTTGCACACAATTCTTCCATCCATTCTCCCTGAAATCAACGCAGCCTTTTATTAAGAATTGGAAACCACTTAAGTGGATTGCATGGATACCCAAGTCTTTGTCTTCTAAATTGGAAGCATCCAATCAGCCTTCAATCCACACCATCCTCCCTTCCCTACATCCACGCAAATCTATAAGAAGAAAAACATTTTAAAGAATTGTGTGGATGTCTGAGGCTTTGTCTTCTATTTTGAATGCAATCATTTCCCTCTCCAAGCACGCAGACATACTTGCATCCCCTCTAAAAGCCCAAATGCAGCCAATATAAATGCATGCAAAGTCTCCCAGTTAAGCCTTTAAAAGCCCATGCATGTTGTTCCCAATCTCCCAGTTGAGCCCACATTGAGCCTACTTCTCTTTGCTTGCACCCGAAGTAATTCCCAAAATTTAAGGCTGCCCATATGCATAAATAAAAGGGTGATGGGTTACATTTTTGTTTGAATTGTTTCCAGGAATATTTCACTTGTGCACATACTTCAGAAGGACTACAAAAGCTTCAAGGACAAGAGGTGAAGATAGCACAGAGGCAACATCCGCAAGCAAATCACAGTTAGCTGCTCAAGGGGAAATAGATGGAATCATTACTCCTCTCACGGGTAATCCATTTGAGAAGTTGATAAAAATCTACAGTGATACCAAAGATCTCAAACCCATTTGATGAGAGTCGAATAAGAGTCAAAGGAAAGGAGTCAACCGCATATGGGAGAAAGAGCTTCTCGGATTCAAGACAAAGATATCATTCATTGCTAAAACAGATGGGGCGGAAGTACAATACATGTTGGATCAGCATACAGAGTATGGAAGAAGAACAAGACTGAGAGTGTTGCAAACTAATTTCTTCTTCTTTTCTCTCTCCTCTCTCTTCTTCTTTCTCTTATTTTCTCTGACAAAGTAATTGAGTAATCAATTAAATTGTAAAGCTCAAGTAATTGGGTTAAAAGCCATTACTTCAAGTTACTGGAAAAGTCAATTACTTGGAAATAGGTGGCAAACATGCAAAATAGAAGATTCTATTTTAAGTTGGAAATTATTTGAGCCAGGCAAAGAGAATTTTTAGAGGACTCTCAACTGCTTTCCTTTTTCATAGCTTCCACATGCGGAAAATCATTAAAATTTTCCCATTTGTATTTTCCCTCTATACACTATAAATAGAGGAAGAAGCCTACGGGCTAATCATCAATAATCAAAACTTGTTTAGCAAAGGCTTTTGTAACTGGAGTATTTTTAAGATTTCAGACTTTGTGCTGGAACCCTTAATGTGATTTCTGTAAAAGTTTAGATTGAATAAAAGGTGGATTTCTGGCGAATTTTGCGTCTACAGAGCTTTGTTGAGTACTTCTATTCAAAGGTTTTAGATAAACTTTGTGTTATCTTAGATCTAGGTTAGAAGTTATTTATTTCCCTTATTGCTGAATGTTGTGATTTCTCTGTTAATTTACTTTGTGTGGATGAGACAAACTCTGATAACTATTTGTTGATTCAGCACATCTTCCTTCTTTCCCTACTTCCATTTTTCCCCCTTCTGCAAATATTCCCAACACAGCTACTTGCTGCAAAATTACCCAGTTGTGGTTCACGAGCTGAGGAAATTAAAGTAAAACCCCAAAAAAATAGTTATTAGGATTCACCACTACAAATAGATAAACATTTTACACAGGAGCTTCACTGTTAAATGAAGGAGATTTATCTCATGACTGCTTAGGTTTTACACTGTGTATAAAATCTAGCCAACACATTTTTCAGCTTATTACTGCATGGGAATTGATGTCATTAAGTGTTGTTACAGTTCACTGCCATAGAGGGGTTTATTCGCTAATTTCCAGCTGGTTTTGAAGGGAGTTTGAAGCCCTAAAAGTGTGATTTTTAGTTCGTTATTAGGGTTTGATAGTTGATGTTCCAAAAATCTGATTTCTATCATTTGGGTTTAAGGCCAAAGCCTTATTTTCAGTTTCATCCCTAGAAAGGGACATTACACAAGCAATACCATACTGATGGAAAAAGTGTTGAAACTCAATGCTTGCAAATTCACCTCCTCAATTTGATCTTAGGCACTTCATAAAACAGCCAGATTGCTTTTCTACCATTGATTTGAATTGAACAACACTTTCTAGAACCAAGGATTTATTTGGTAGCACATATCCAAAACATTCTAGTAAAAACATAAATGAAGGTTAAGATATATTGTGCACCTGATATTGACAGAGGGGTGGTTCATGTAATGCAAATATGAGTGATAAGATCCACATGTTGCATAGGCAACCGATATTTTCCTTTTTCAAACTTTTCTCAATGATGCTTCCCTAGTACACATCCTTCGCAAACTCCTACACAAGGGGTTATAGAAAGAAAATCATGCACAATGTTTGGCCAACCCATCAATTGCATACTTTGAAAGCTTAGATGCCCCAATCTTTCATGTAATAGATGACTCTCATTGTTGATCCTTTTGATATGGGAAAACGGACCACGAGCTCTTGTTTCTCCAAACCCTGTTAACTCATAGGACTTACACTTTTGTCAAGTGATCCAGAAGCAATAACTAGAAAATTGTTGATATCTTTGACACCAAACTTCTCAAACCAAAACTCTACCTTCTGCCCATGTCTTATTTGATAAATAGGAAGTAGGTTTACTTACAAATCGGGTACACAATACACATTGTGAATCACTTCATTGTCAAACCTTGTATCATCATTGCTGACTATAGGTAGTGAGGATTCATCAACTATATATACCTTCTCATTTAGTGGACGGAGAAAAGAAAATAAAGTGGCATCTTTGGCCACGCAGTGTGTACAACCAAAATCAACGATCCATGTGCTTTTAGATGTGGAGGCATGTAGGCCAATGTTAGTAATGAGCGCATTGTTGCCACCTTGCTCTTCCTCTTCTTTATCATCCTTTTTCTCAACATGTTTTGTTTTGAACTCCCAAAGCTCTCTTATCTCTTGTTCCTAACCTTTCCTCTTTGGATGGCATTGATGGGTCTTGTGCCTAAATTTCCCATAATAGAAATGCTCTCTTCCTTTTCCTTTGTGAAGATTATCCTTTGGTTTCTCCTCTTTGTCCTGATTGTCTCCTTCCTTGACCTTGCCTTTGTTAAAATCGCTTTATAATCCTCCTTTCTAAATACTCTTCTTTTTCTCATTCATCCAAATGTCACTCTTCTCAACTTTGCTCAAGTGCTTGTTGTTTGGGCCCAATCTTTCCTAGTCGAAAGAAGTTATCTTGCTTCATGATTAGCATTTGGTAAATATCATCAAAGATCACTTTAGATTTATCCTTGAACAAAACCTTGTTGGATATTTAGGAGGAGATAAAGGAGTCATAGGGTGATTTCAAATTCTCCATTATAATACCTAGAAGTTGTCAATCCTTTTTTTGAAGTTTGACCCCACATTTTCCATGTTGGCATTAGATATCCTAAATCTTTCATTGAAAAGCTTCGATCTTTTCATATTCGGCTAGATCAAGTCAAATTAGATCTCTCTCTAGTTTGAATATGTGTATCTCATTAGGTGTAATGAAGATTTTTTTATGCATTCCATACTTCTAGAGGAGACTTCTTATCCAACATGTGGAAGTGTAAATCGGGTACCACATAGAAAACTATATCACTCTTGTCATGTCTTGAATTTTTTTAGATGGAGCCACCTTGTCTTCTTCAAGTCGGGTTTTGGTTCCATCTACATTGCACCACAATCCTTTAGCCATTGATACAAATTCCATTTCTTGTGCCCAAATTCAATAATAAGACTACATGAGCCCGAACTAGAAAACTTGGCTCCATTTCCTTGCATACTAGAGCCTTTATAACAATCTTGATCCATACAGGGAACCACTAATGCATAGAGGTTCGAAAGAGCTTTATGGCAATATAAAGAAATTGAAACGCATACTTTGTATGACAAAGTTAGGCTTCTATAAGTTTCCCTCTTTTCCCTCCAAAAGATGAATATTTAAATATTTCAAAAATTCAAATTTGTACCTTAATGTGTCAGTAGTCACCTTTACTCTACTGCCACTTGTTGATTTTTGATTCTCCAAAAAAAAGGGGAATGTCCTCCTATAAATGCCCCTTCCACAAACCTAATCATGCCATGTGTTGCCTAGACATAATATATTTTTGTATGCTAATGTCACCCTCCAAATGATGTGGCATCTTTGATGTCACAACTCGGGTCTGCTAACATGGCAGATCTGAATTGGCTGCATGTTGTTCACCCCACTCAAAAAGTGGGTTGGTCATGAGAAGGGTGATATGCACCCCCCAACATCCCCTTTTTGAGGTACCTTCACTCCTATATGATATACGGTCGAGTTATTGCCCCAGACACGCTTACCTTCCTCTCCGTCAGGTTTTACATGTTCTTCCTCCTGCCACGCCCCTCTAGCCCCATTCCCTTGGCTACTAACCCATGTAACCAAGGGTTAACTTCATAACACTCTTTGGGCAATTTTGAGGGCTTAAACAACGACATCTTGAAAAACGTAAAATTGGTGCTCCCCTAAGTTTTTGCAAGGAATGCACCTGAGAAGTCAAATCCAAAAAATTATTCCTCTGGGTTGTACTTTGTTAACAAGCTTAGCTTACTTTTATGAGAAATCCCTAATTCCAAACAGCCAATTTTACACCTTTGTCTTTGGAACCTTTCCTGAAATCGTCTTGATCTAGATATGTTTCAAATCTGATCTTCTTTGAATATTAACCTCTTGCCACCACTTCAAAAGAAGTCTCTTCTTAGAATTCTCTGGCTGTGATCTTCCCCTTTAAGAATTCACTACTTATTGTGCTCCAAGTAGCTTGAAATGACACTAACCAAGGATTTACACCTTTAGCTCTGACACCATGTTAGAGTTAATAAACATTCACCATAAGCAAAACCATACACGAAGGAATAAAAAGTTATATTGATGTTGTCAAAGGACACCTAAGAACACTTGACTAAAGGGAATTAAATAATGAATGAATGAATGAATGAATAGGCAGTAGGCATCTTGTATATATATGCACATATCACGCCTATCAACATATGACATAGGGTGGGCCCACCTTTAGTAACATACTAATCCCAATACAATTAACTCTACTTGCCTAATTGACCCAATGGTCACCATAAGTGTCGGTGACACAAAAGGACCCGCAAAGAAGGGTTATTTATCCTAACAAATAGCCCTTCTTTGTTTAAAGTCTTCTAAGATATATTCCAAGAGTCAGATGATTAGCCCAAAGTTGAACTCAAACCATAACTCTGCATCACAAGACAAAAGAGTTAGCCACTTAGAAACTCCCATTCCAAGTAATAACTGTGGGGCAGAGATAGTGATTCCCTCCATAAGCAGATAAAAGTTTTCAACTATGAATAAGAATCAGAAATGGAGAAAGGAAGAATACTGCAACAAAAATGATAATGTAAAATTAAATGTTATTGGAAGGCTCAAAAAGAGTGAGAATATTGATTTAGATCCTGTAATTACTTATAGGTTAGTAGAGTGGTAGTGCTTCCCAAGCAACAGAAATAAATCAAATTATTTTCTACCCATAGCGCAATTGAATAAGAATCAGGATGCTGCTTGCAGACTAATGTCTAGGGGAGACGATGAAAAAGATATTTAAATGTGTAATCTGGCCATTAATAAACTGGGCCATGTTTGCACTCTCAAGTCTAATCAAAATCAGAATATTTGTAACTTTGTTTCACAGGAAAACATGTCAAGTAAATATGAAGATAAAAACAGGAATCGTTAACTTTATACTAAAAACACTTATAATTTGAATTAGTTTGTGTTCCCTATAGCCGAGTTTGGCGGTATTAGATCTACAACCATTTGTGTAGTATTTGAAAGCATGTTGGAGTGACAATATCTCTTGGCTTCAGCACAAGATCACGGGATGTTATGCTAGCTCACAATCGTGACATCAAAGAGCTTTTAAATTTTTCAAGCTGGTTACATGCATCTATAATCTAGATTTAGTCAGCGCAACAAGATTTGGTATTTGATCATAATTATGATTTTAAGCTGGTCAGGCTCAGAATCACAGGGCTCAACTGCTAGTGGTGGACAAATTCTTTGGCAGCAGGACAAGCACTTGTTACCAGAGATAGGCAATACCAATGACTGGGAGATCAAACCTAATCACGGGAAGAATCGCGCCAGCCATGTCAACAGTGAAAGCTGGATAACCTCATCTGTGTACAAGGCAAGAGGGCTTTCCCTGTTTAGTTGAGCCTCTGCTCGTAATTCCTGGCATTTGATAGTTGAAACATCTTATTATTTAATAATACTGAGTATAAAGCATAGTTAGTGTTGGCACCAAAATAGGTTTCACTTCAATTTTGGGGCCTTGTGATTAGAATTTGGAGTTTCAAAGTTTTTCATGGTGATTAACAAGCATTTTTGGGTGCTCTTATAACTGAAACTCATTGAAAATACTTGCCCCCCTTTGCTTTGCATGTGTACTGGCTGGTCTAAAAGACTTCGAAGATTTTGAAGAATTTTTAGCATTGAAATGTTCACTTGACGGTTAAATTGTTCAGCTCCTTTGATAAACAAACCATTAATTTTAAGCTACAAGATTGAAGTCTGAGGCAAGGTTTATTAATTCTCCGATTGACACCAAGTGTCCCTATGGACACATGTTCCTTATCAGAGTTCAGCAAAGTTTTTAAATGAAGGTAAAAGTTTCAATGGACCACAGAAGCACTGTACACTGATGGGTGACAAGTGTCACCCATTGGCTCGCCAAGCAAAGTCAAGAAAAGAAAAGAGAGCCCGACGAAAGACAAGTGTCAAGAATCAGTGAGGCAGGAGATAAGCGGATCAAGGTTCTAAAAGCTCGCGGTAGGCAGTGACTCTGATGTGTGCCAGGTGGAAAAGAATGGCAGGACAGCGTGCGAATGCCAAGGTTTCAAAGATCACAGGGGACAGTGGCACCGATGGCAGCCACTTGTCGACCATCGGTGGCCTGAGCATACACCCAAGTCTCGAGACTCCATGGTGAATGGTTATGCCGATTAAGGCCATGTGTCTCAAATTGGCGAAGGCTAAGGTTTCAAGCTTGGAAAAGGATGGCTATGTGGCAATAAGCAATTGGTGATAGAGTTTTTCATGGAATTAAATTTGACGGCCTCGACCAATGTAAAAATAAGCTCAGGGACATCGTGGCTGAGAACAATGGCAACAGACAGTGGCCTAATTTTATGGTCATAACTTTTGACTCAGAGCTCCAATCAACGCAAAACCTGTACCATTAGAAAGGTCTTCCAGGGAGTTACAAGCTGGTGCAGACTTTGAGACAAATGGTTGTGATATTTGCAATATTTTAGTGACAGAGTTTTCCAGCCTTTGCTGCCATCTATCATTCCATTTATTCAGTTTACTCACTCTTGCACGTGTGTGGGGCCCCTCTTGTGCTACTCAAGTGTTATGTGATGATCAAGGAACGAAATTGGAGCCATGAGATCTTTTGTGAGCTGCTAATTGGTGCCAATTGTCATTTAATCAATGGTTCCAAGCCATTGGGTGATCTGTGCATGTTTTTTCCCCCTTTCTCATTGGTTCTCCAAACTTGGATGTTCTCTCCATTTCCAATTCTGGAAAATTCTCAATTTTTATAAATAGATGAAGTCTTTTCTTCATCAAATCGTCTTCCAGCATGGCCATTTTTTGTTTGGATCTAGACTGCACGGATACGGGTACAGGTACGGATGTGGGTACAATTTCATTAAACTGAAATGGCAAATTTTTAAAATTCTCGGGTACGGTACGCTTTTGGGTACGTTATATGCTCTTACTGTTTCTCTACAGTTAAACGTCTTTAATGGAATTTGACTCCATTTTGAATTATAATTTATATACATATTTATATATTTATATACACACACACATACATACATACATACATACATACATACATATATATACATATATATATATATATATGTATGTATATATATGTATGTATGTATGTATGTATGTATGTGTATGTGTATATAAATATATAAATATGTATATAAATTATAATTCAAAATGGAGTCAAATTCCATTAAAGACGTTTAACTGTAGAGAAACAGTAAGTGCAAGTAGTTGCTGCAGTCTAGGGGTGATCAAGGCTGCGAGGGAAGCACAGCCTCGCCATCACAAGAACCTGCAGCCAACACCATAAAAAATTAATTTCATTTTCACTCAGAGAAAATAGTGCAATCATATATATATGTATATATATATATATATACATACATACATACATACATACATACATACATACATACATACATGTATGTATGTATGTATGTATGTATAAATTATACTTTGAGAATTGAGACTTGAGTTTGTATTGATTCATAATGTTCAAAACATGATAGTAAATAACATAGTACATTCAAGTTTCAACTTTAAAATTAAAAAAAATTGCATATTTTTTAAGTTTTTTTGAGTTGTCTTGTAAAAAAGATGTGTAGAGGCACTGGGTACAGCTGGAAACATTTCCACAAAGGCAGGGTACGCTACGGGTACGGCACCGTACCCGTAGCGTACCCTACCTCTGTGAAAATGTTTCCAGCCGTACCCAGAGCGTACCAGTCCTTGTACCAGTACCTGGTATTTTTCCAGGCTGGTACGAGGACCCCCAGGGCGTTTCCGTGCAGTCTAGGTTTGGATCTCTAATCCCTTTGGTAGTTTAGTCTATACGTGTTACATTCAACTTTGCTTTAGGTGTTTAGAGAAGGAATAATTGTAATTCATTCAAGAATACTATAATGAAGATCTGGGAGAGTGGCCCTACATGTTTAACTAAGTCATAAATTAGATAGTGGATTAGAAAGGAAGCTATCATCAGAGTCTGAAGTGTATTCACTCTAATTATTAAGTTTTTGATTTAATTATTTAGTGTCAACATCTGATGTGTAATCACTGAGATATCAAATTATAAAATCCTTATGGAGTTCTAGTTTCATTTGCACTTGTTGACATTGTATTTGCCATATTTTAGATTCTAAGTCATTGTGGTCTGATAACTCATTGAATTTCAGTGTATGTGGTTTGATAGTTATCTAAATTGTGGTGAGTTGCATTAATTGTGTAAATTCTTATGTTATTTTGACTCCTTCATCTGAAGCTTTGCAGATTAGCCCGATAGACAAGGCACGTGTAAAATTGGATTGATCAAACCCCCCTTCTTTTTAATTAAACCTTGTTGTACCTTCCCTTCTGAGACCTCTGCTTAATCTTGTATATCTTTAGACGCCTCGTTGATATGACATTGGATTCATCTTTGCCATAATGATCTGTTTGTTTGCAACCTTTGCCTAGTCTTTAGTAGTCTTATGGTTCTCCTGCTAGTGACAGTCAATTGGGTGGGAAATCATAGTGATTACCTTCCTATTTGTTGACCTTGAATCTACCTTTCTTGGTGAAGAGAGCCACTTTTACTACAATTGACTCGTCCTCCACCACCTCTTCGATCATCCAAACAAGTGGAACAGATTTGAGAGCCAACAAATAGAACTACAAAGGAGGCCTAGCTCAAGCAAAGTCTGCTACAGATGCCTCCCCAGCTCAAGATCAAAACCAAAATCAAACTGGTTAGATTATAATGATGACTAGAAAAGAGTGACTTGTTTTTCCGTGTGGAAAAACATTTCAAGGGTAGATATTGCCAATAGGGTACTCTGGAATGAGAATGTGGATATATATTCCCCATATTTCGTTACAACATGAACATTATAAAATGGCACGATGCGTGATTCACTAGATTCGGCATTTGTGCTATGTAGGCAATAAGAGCCCACAAGTTGCTCCACATATGTTTATTGAAGCCATCGATATAAATATCAAGATCAAAATCTTTTACATTTACATTTTTAACATCAATATCAAAATGCTTCAACATTTTTAACATCAATATCAAAATCGTGAAATACTAATGAGATCCATTATCCAATAAAAAAAGCAAAAGAAAAGCACAGGCAAAAGTGGTTTTCAAATACAAGTGATCCTATGGCACATAGTCTTTGAAGGTGGGGCTTAAATTACTTACTTGAGAGCTGGTAAGAAGGGTGAGAACCCCCGCCACAAGGATCGCATGCATTCTGTTACATTCACAATCACCTTTTCTCAATGCATTACACTCCCACTCCCACTCCCACTCCAATCTGATTACCTGCGCAGTCACTGTCAACGCAACGCTCAAATGTGGGTGTTTTCCATTTTGCAATCGACCTTACGGTTTTCAATCGGAAGCCTCCCTCTTCAGAATTGCACCCTTCCCAGCGTTTCAAGGGGTTCAAACATATTCTAGAAGTACAATTTAAAATACGACATTAAATTTTTGAAATCGCTTGTCAGGTTAAAACAAAGTTTCAAGAGAAGGGTTACGGAAAGTAGATAAGGGGAAGGCACCAATTCGTGAACATGCACACCAATAGATATGTATTTTTTGCGAGGTCGGAGTCTATTAAATTGACAAAAAAAATTAAATACGCTCTCACAGAGTTGCTCAAATATAATCAACACTACATCATACTGTGGAAATCTCAAAAAATCAATCAAGTTAATATAGTTGAGGGGACCCAATAAATGGGCATATTTACACAAATATGATATCTTTTAATCTCGTGGACGTCATTAAAATCTATTGGTCCCATAGACTCTTCAGTCTCATGGACGTCATTAAAATCTTCCATTCCATTTCATTTCAAAATCTATTTTTACCTTCCACGATGCCCCTCTCGCTCTAGCTCCTTGGGTTAAAGTTATTCTCCTCTTCAGAAAAGGCATTAAAGTGGTGGGTGATTTATTTTACAAACATTCCAAATCTTGGCTTTCTTGAGGAGCCCTAGTTATTAAATTCAACCTTCAACACCAATATGTTGAATCAATTACAAAATTCATTGATTGCATACTTGAGGAATTTATTCACAAAATTGGCATCACTTCAGGCGTCTCATGGTGGCGTGACTGGAATTGGCCTGTTGTTATTTCGCTGTACCATTACAAACCTTATCTAAGCTACTCTTTGCTCGCCCCGCAGTCAATGAATGTCGATTTCCTTAATCACCGTTGGAACATTGCCTCCCAAAAGTTGGTGTGGAAACGACAGTTTGAAAGGGTTTGGTCATTTCTTGTTGAGCCCAAAAAAGGTCACTTTTTGTAGTGCATCTTACACTAGGAGCTCCACGTAGGGGACCGTCTTAGGCATATGGGTATGAACCCCACCTGCCTAGTTTACCACTAACTTGAGTCTATCAAGCATATCTTTAGGTTCTATCAACGGGCTCAATCAACCTGGAAATGGATTTGCTCTCTTTTTCAACCCTTCTCCTCAGATTTCTTTACTTGGAAGATGGTTCTCTTAGGGGACTTGACCCTACTTCTTCCAATTTACAAAAAAAAATTGGCACATTTTCAGAGCTAATATTTTGTTTCATCTTTGAAAAGATAGAAATAATTTCATATTTAATAATGTTCCTATGAATAGAATTTTCTTTGTTACTTATAAAGTGGCTACTCTCTCCACTATGGTGCTCCATATTCAAAACCAAGCCAAGACAGTTTGGCTGGAGGTTGAACACCTCTAGTGCATGCTCAACCATTGGGTCGTCACTCCCTATGCAATCAGTCGTGTTCCTCCTAATGTTCCTACTCGCCATCTCGGTCGCATTGTTCTCCCCTTGCACCCAAGGGGCAGGGGTTTCACAGGCATCTCTCCATGAGTCGGCAGATCCCTTCTCCTCATAGTCGGTGGTCTCCTTCATCTCAGCCCTCCTCCCCCGCACATAGCGGGGTTTTCGATTGTTTTGGTGTTTCTAGCAAAGTGAGTTGGTCTGCCTCCAAGAAAGACAAGTTTTTGTGGTTGGCCCTTGCCATTTCTCCTTTTCGGCCATTGGATAATTCTAATCAACAGCAGCAACAAGATGAGACTAGATGTGAGCCCATCTCTAACACTACTCGCCCTAATTCTGGTTGGGGAGATAACGTGGTCCACACTTTTATTTTGTTTTAATAGGTGATTTAACAAAATATAGAATTTTTGTAAAACCCTAATTACAGAGTCACAACGCAATAAGAAGCAGTAAAGTACAGATTTGGCCTAAGCAATAAGCTAGATAAAAAATGAAACCCTAGGTGCAAGAGAGAGGATAGGAGACTTTGATAAATTTGTAATTAATTCTGAAGTGTGTTGGGCTAGAAAAACTAATGAAACAGGAAGACAGACTATCGCAACCGAACCCAGAAAATTGTAAAACTGTAGAATATGTCGAGACTATGGTACTTGGACTAGATCAGGGGCACCTAGGCACCAAAGTCTACTCCTAGGTGCCCGTGACTGCGAAATACTCAAAAACCAATTTTTATAGTATCACAAGATGTTCGCTATCATTCGTTTTTGATCGCTTGTATGTCATTGGAAAATTGTTGAGTTCACCTATAACTTGCAAAACAAAAGACCTGCAAAACCCCAAAACACATCAAATCCTAAAAAAGAATCATATGTAAATGGGGAGTCGAATTGACCTCGACGATCACTCGACAAAGTGAACTTACGACCGAGCACTGCACTAAATCTCAGACTCCGTGTAGTTTTGTGTGTGTAGAATGGTGCCTGAGGAAGATCTTATGTAAGATGTACCGAATAGCGAGCAATAGCTAAATGTAGTAATGTAGATAGATGTGTGTACGGAAAAACGAACTTTTCCTCCTATGTGTGTATGCAGAAAATGCAGTCCCTTATCCCTTAAATGATAGCTAGATGGATGCTTTGATGCTCTTAGAATGCGTTTGGATGCAACCTTAGGTGGTGATAGTAGATGCTTAGAGTTTGGTCCTTTATTATGATCACGTAGTTTTGTATTTATATGATTCCCTTGTTTGAATTTTGTACTTGACAACTAAAAGGATGACCACCAAGAAAACAAGATGCCCAAAAGAGGGGATGAGGGCGCCTGGGCGTCGGCGTCCTGGTTGGGCGCTAGTGTCTATTGGGCCCTGAATTGACTAAGTCCCAAGGAAGAAGTCAGCGCGCGCGGGAGGCAGTAAAGAAGGAAGGTGCTCAAGAAAAAGTACGCAAGGGAAAGGCACGCGGGAGAAGAGGTTGGTGTGCGCTGGAGTGGGGAGGTTTGGGGACTTAGCCATATTTTAAAGAAGTCAACGGAGGAGAACACATGAAAATCCCCAGTAGGCGTGACAAATGGATAAGGTGCCAGCTTTTAGCCTTAGAGGTCAAGAAAACAATATTCCATGTAAGGAATATTCCCATGATGATCATTACAGATAGTGGAAGCATTTGCAAGCTTGCATAGGCATTCGACCATGGAGGACCACACTTCCACTTGGCATGTGATTTGTTCATGAAGGAAACCAAGGCGGTGCATCCAGATCCTCTTTAAAGGAGTGTTTGGGTCTGAAATAGAGGAGATGAGAGTGATAACGAGGTGTTGGGGAAATGAAGAGTTGAAGGAGGTAACGAAGTCATGTTAGAATGTTAGGAGGGTTAAAGAGGGTTTTAAGTGGTAATAAGGTGATGTAGGAATACTTGCAAGGATTTTATTGAGCATATATGCATGGGTTTGGGTCTGAACAAGAGTTGTAATGGGTAAAATAGCTAAGAACTCTCTCTCTCTCTCTCTCCAGAGTATTTTTGTAGGGTTTAAGATAATATTCCTTGATGTATTCAGTCTGTATGACCCTTCTGATGTAATGGAGCTACTGTAAATGTTTATAAATCAATATATGGTGTGTGATTCTAGTTATTCATGTTCAAGAGTGTAAAACCTTGTGTTCTTCGTATTACTATGGGTCAGATCTAGTTTCATTATGCTTATTTACAATGTTCATTCCCATTTATGATGCATTTGTGCACAAATCTATTATGTGTATCTTTTGTTTTTGAGTGAATGTTTATGTTTCCATTCTTGCAACTCATTCTCCATCAACGGTGGATCATTCTCGCGAAGCTCACATAAAGGAGGGGCTCGATGCCCGTGCACGCCTTGGGTGAGTGCCCAATGCACACTAGGTGATAGGTCGGTGTGCTTGGGGTAGAAAGAAGGTATATGAAGAAATGACTACATTTTGGTTATGTTGTTGGGACCTCTTTTGAAGTTGTTGTGAGAATAATGTGGGATGACAGAGCATCTAACCTTGGACAACGTTGAGGCATGACTTAGAAGCGTTGAGGATGAGTTTGCTCAGAGATTTAACACTAGACCTGAGTTTGATGCACGTAAATGGGTAGAGGACCACCTGTATCATGAGTTGTATGAAACATTCTTTTGTTGTTTCCCAGTGGAGTTGTATGAATGGCTTTCAGCATATGCATCTAGGTCAAGTTGGTACTATAGACCTCGTGTATGGACCCAAGATGAGTATCAGAGGTTGCATGATGTTGATCTGACCTGGACCCGTGTTGTTGATCATTGGTGGAGTAGAGTGCTGACTAGTTATACCTTGGAATACGTTATTTCTACGTATTCTTTCCCAGAGATTGTTGAGTTTGAGTTCTTGAGGGATCCTAGAGGATCGTTCTTGTGTGTTATTCCACTAGCTATCAAGATCCTAGTTATTACTTTGAGTTTGGAAGCCTTTCCCATGGCTGGCTAAACTCTTGCCATGTGCGGGGCATGGAAGCTAGTGTGATGAAAGATGGTGGATCCTACAACAGAGAAGGAGAGAGAAGAGAGGTGACTCAAGTATGATGAAGCACGAGAGAGGGAGTTGAGGAGACATTGCAAGGTTACAGGAGTGATGGAAATACAGAGGCAGATGCTGCAGGAAGGATTTGAAGTCAACGCAGAAGGCGTGGGACCTGAGTACTAAGTGCTATCCCATGTTGGCAAGCGCGGGAGAATTACCCCCTCGACTTTTGGTGAGAGTTTGTCATGTGAAGAAAGGAGAGCCGTAGGTGTGCCTCTTGGCCCACCTAGTGACTAGACCCTGGCACTTAGCCTTCCAGTTTCTGAGGAAAACTTTGCTTATTTGGTTGTTAGTGGTGTTGATATTGGCGGTCGAGCGACACCTAGGAGGTATAATTTTTCATTTGGTACATCTATGGTTGCACAGTCATTTCCTGTATTCAGAGGTATCCTGTCTGGTACAACATTTGGGTAAGGTGTGGGTTCACAAGGTTTGGGTATCGCATCTGGAAGTGGTGCGGGAAACACATCTGGGAGTGGGTCAACTTCATAGACTATCAGTGCGTAGTTTAGCATGGCGGTGGGTTCGAGAGGAGTAGTTGCGTTAGGACCCTTACCTGTGATAGGAGGAGGATCTGGTGGATCTGGAGGAGTTGGCACTAGTGGATCTAGTGGTGCTGAAGGTGGTGGAAATATTGGAGGAGGCCAAGGTTCTGGATCTGGTGGGCAAGGGCCTCAACAACCTCAGCAGGTATTTTTTGAGATGTCTTTGCATTTTCCTGATTACAAGGGTGTGGAAGATGTTACAGAGCATGTGCACAAATGTGAGTTGCTATGGCATGCGAAGGGTATCATTGCACCAAAGCAGAAGGTGAGTTAGTTTGTAACCACATTGTAAGGGTGTGCACATAGTTGGTATAGGAAGTATGATCCACACCAGATGATGGTGGATTACATTGCGTCGCATGATGCATTTTTAGCAGAGTTCCACATCCCTGAGTTTGAACATAAGAACATCAACGTGTTGAAGGAGATTCAACAAGGGATGGCAGAAAGTGTGCGGGAGTATGATGCGTGCTTTAAGACTCTTCTCTTAAATTTCTCTTATGATATTCACCCATCTCAACATGCTCAATGGTTTTTCAGAGGGTTGATCACTTCGTTCAGGAGGGCACTTTCACATAAGATCTTCATAGATCCATGCGAGGCCCAAGAGGCTACCTTGTGCGACGAGGCCGTGGGAAGCATTGATATTGGCATTAGTCCATTTCTTGAATCCCATATTGTTGCCATGACAAAACAACTGGAGAAATTGTCTGCGAACTCGACTCATGAGACCCGCAGTGGGCTATGGTGCACAGACTGCGAAGTAGAGGGGCATACAAAGGATAGTTTCCCACGAAGATCGGTGCGCGCCATGTCGGTGGACTGTGAGATTTTCCACGGAGATCATGATGCAAGTAGATGCCCGTTGCTACAACGTGCGATCCGTAAGAATGTGTCCTGCTATTGCAAAATTTGCACCTCTACTACTCATGACACCAAGGATTGTAGATTGATTGACTAGATACATGATGTCATTGATACTGGTGTGTGCCAGACCAGTGTTGCAAGTAGTTCCAAGGATGATGGTCGTCATTATGAAGGGTGCGCAAATGGAGGAGGTTGCGGAAGAGGCTTTCGAGGTGGATTTTGAGGTTGTGGCAACCGTGGAGGGGCAATAAGCGAGTTTCCATGTGGAACTTGTTATAACTATGGATCTACAGAACATTACAAGAGCGAGTGTCCTGATTTGTTGCATTACTCTTGGTGTGGGAAAAAACACAAGTATGAGGAATGCCCTAAATTGTTTGAACACATGAGCTAGAAGCAACAGAAGGATAATGGCGCTGGGATGGTGAGCGTAAAGTGTGTTTATCAACAGTGGATGCCAAGGGTGGCACGTGAGTTAGAGTTAGAAATTGTACTTGTGACGACATGAGCTGAGGCTGCACACACCAGGGAGATACCAAAGCAGAGACCCTTGGTTATAAGAGAAGAGGTGATACATGGGAACTATTTGAACCCTACACATCAAAAGGAAGTTTATCAGGAAACCATGGATGTTATTCGAAGCCTACAAGGAGAGATCCAGTGCCTGAAGGAGCAGTCGTGACAATTAGAGCAGATGAAGAGCATTGAGGCTCCACAAAAGTATCTAGATGAAGTCAGGGAGGTATGCAAGATGTTGAGACAAGAGAATATCATCCCTCTGTTAGGAGAGTGGCTAAGAGGAAAAGTACCAAGCACCAGAGGAGAGCGCGAGAGGTAGGTTTTGCATGCTAATCTACCTCCTCATAGTCTTGACTATGATAAGGAGATTACCTTGAATCCAGTTGTTGATGGATGGCTCCTAAGTAATATTTTGATTGACACAGGTGCGTGAAAGTTAATGTTCTCACCTTGGACACATGGAATCAAATGGGAATACCTCCATTACAACCATCTTCAAATGTGTTGTATATGGCTAACAAGACAAAGGCGATGCCCATTGGTGTCTTAAAGGATGCTACTATAACTATCCAAGGGGTGAAATTCACTAGAGACTTTGAAGTCTTGGCACTTGCTGAGGCAGACAACTTTCCAACATTACTTGGGTGCCCCTGGTGCTATAAGAACAATATTGACTTACGTTTCAATAAGGGGTATATAAGTTTTGAGAACAAGGAGGAATGTGTTATCATTCCTTTGACGGATGGAAAGTCAACCTGTTATATTGAGCCCTTAGGAGAAGAAGACCTAGATAGAATCTATGTGTGCACTATCAGAGACCCTGAGGTTGTGTAACCAATAAAAGAAGGCATTATTCAGTGGGAAGATGCTCAATCTATAAGTGATACAACTAGTGTGGCATGTGACAATTGGGCGCACATGACATATGAGTTAGTCAGAAGGAAGTTAAGAGGCTTTGTGATGAGAGTAACAAAGGCGTGCTCAGTCAGGCACCTGGGAGGAAAACAGTTGCCGAGTTACACTAGGGGAGGCAACCCTGATGTTTTCCTAGAAGCAATGGAGACCCAGTGGAGATGTGAGATCGAAAGGAGAAGTATGCTTAGCTATACTTTGCTTGGGACCGCAGCACATTGGTGAAACCCATCGAGATAACCTTCTAGAATGATGCAAGGTGAGAATCACATTCTCTGTTAGGTTTCTCTGAAGCTATGCACCTATTGTTATACAAGACTATCATGGGAAGGAACTCACCTCGTTTCGCATCCAGGCATGTGAGAAGGCCTGTATGGAAGGTGCAGAAGCCTTGCCTCCATCTTTATGGGTGCATAAGCTTTACTCCACCTTACAAGGTTATGCACATGCGTGGTACATTCATTCAGAGTTGCACCATTAGATAGGAAACTGGCATGAGTTGACGGTTGATCTCATTCAAGATTTTGAGTATCGGAGTACTAAGCCATCGGTGGATGAGGCATTGTAGGTTGTTAAGTGCCTAACTATGGGAGATAGTGCCATGGCAGAGGATAGAATACTGGAGTTATTGGGAGAACCTGACTTGGAAGTGTGCTTCGATGAGGAAGAATCAGAGGAAGTACAACTTGAGCGTGCTTGCATGGAAAAGGAGAAATGAAAGTTAGTCTATGTGATAGAAAGTGAAGAAGTGGAGAACTTGAATGTTAACCATACTGTGGGTATGCGTGAGGTTATGTATAGTGCTGATGAGCAAGCGCACACTTACCACAAACCCCTGAAAACCAACAAGGTTAACATTGGCTTAGAGGCGGAACCTAAAGAAATTACTATTGGAGATTACTGGACAGAAAGGGAGGTTTCAAAGATTATTGATTTGTTGCGCAAATTCTAGGATTTATTCCCGTGTAGGTACCATGAGCTTAAAGGATTTCACCACTCCTTGGGAGAAATGAAGATCAAGCTAAAGGAAGGTGCGTGCCCAATTCAAAAGAGACCTTATCGAATGAATCTGAATATGTGAGTCAAGGTCAAGGAGGAGATTGACAAGATGATCACATCAGGCATCATTGAGGCTATTGAGGAATCAGAGTGGATAAGTCTGATGGTCATCAGCATTAAGAAGGATGGGAGGATAAGGATTTGCATTGATTATAGGGATTTGAATGTGGTGTGTGTCATTGATCCTTTTCCAACCCCCTTCATTGAGGAGATCCTGGAAGGAGTAGCCGGGCGCGAGATCTATTCTTTCACAGATGGATTCTCAGGATATCATCAGGTTAGAATTGCAAAGGAGGACCAAGAAAAGACAATTTTTGCCACTGAATGGGGAAGTTTTTCCTATATGGTCATGCCTTTTGGACTGAAGAATGTGCCTACTATGTTTTTGTGCATTGTGGTTCAGGCATTTCAGGACTTCATCCATAAATTTCTACAAGTCTACCTGGATGACTAGACAGTATATGGATTGGTGAGGGACCATTGTGACAATATGAGACTGATGTTTGAGAGATGCCGACAGTTGAGTATATCTCTCAACATTAAGAAATGTGTTTTCACTACTCCATTTGGCACCCTTTTGGGACATATCATATGTAAAGAAGGCTTACTAATGGATCTTGCCAAAGTTCTCGTTATTGTGGGTTTGGGGGAGCCTACTAGCTAGAGCGTGGTACATGGATTCCTTAACATACAAAATTTCCGCCATCATCACCACGTCGTTAGAGGAGTTGCTAATCACAAAAGGACATTTCATTAGGGAGAGGTGCAACAGATGGCATTTGACACATCAAAGAATATGTTTATCACTACAACCATATTATGCTTTCCCTCTTGGGATAAGCCATTCCATGTACATGTTGATGCTTTAGGGATGGTGATTGGAGCAGTCTTAGCACAACCTGGAGAGGGAATTTTTGACCATCCCTTGTGCTTTGCTAGTAGGAAGCTAACCCCAACATAACAAAATTATACTACCACGGAGCGCGAGGCATTGTCGATGATTTATGCACTGTAGAAATTCAAGTAGTATTTGTTGGCAACAGCCTTTATATTCTACATAGACCACATGACATTAAAGTGCTTGGTGAACAATATCGTCTTACAAGGGCGCATATGCATGTGGGTCCTATTGTTTCAGGAGTTTGAACTTACGGTTGTTGTAAAACCAAGTAAGAGTAATTTGGGGCTTGACCATTTATCAAGGATTGACTCAGGAGAGGATGTGCAAAGCATTGAGGATACAATGCCAGATGCACAACTGTTCAAATTGCGGCACGTGCCCTTGACTTGGAAGATATTGTTGTGTTTCTCAAAACAGGTGTGGCACTGGAGGGAATAAAGGCCTTGGAAAGTTAATTGTACGTGCCACGCCATACATGTTAATCAGTGGAGACCTATACAAGTTAGGGTGGGATGAGGTCTTACACCGGTGTGTATTGGAGCATGAGCGCATTGCAGTCATAGAGGAAACACATGGTTGGATTACAGGAGGGAACTATGCGAGAAATGCCACTGCACGAAAGATCTTATTGGCACGTCTTTGGTGGGAAACCCTCTACCAGGATTGTATTGAGTATTACAAGGCCTGTTATCATTGCCAATGCCTTGGTAAGCCAAGAAAAAGGGATGAAATGCCATTGATACCAATAGCTAGTGTTGAACTGTTTGAGAAATGGGCAATTGATTTTGTAGGCCCTATTTCACCTACTGTGTGAAGAAAGGGTTCACACTATATCATTACTTGTACTGATTATCTAACACGGTGGGTAGAGGTAGCACCTATGAGGGATTACACATTGGCCACAACAACAAGATTCCTGTGGGAAAATATAATCAACAGGTATGGGTGCCCTCTAATTTTGACTAGTGACTGGGGTACTCATTTTTTGAATGAGACAATCAGGATTTTGTTGGCAGAGTTCATGGTGGCTCATCACAAAACTACTTCTTATCACCCTCAGGTTAATGGGATGTTGATGCATTTAACAAGATATTGAGTCATACAATTACCAAGATCTGTGATGTTGGGAGGAATGATTGGGATGACAAAGTCTCAGCCGTGTTATGGGCATATAGAATAACTTACAAGAGATTGAATAAAGCCAAACCGTTCTAATTGGTGTTTGGCAGGAAAAATGTTTTTCCAGTAGAGTTTATGCTACCCTCTTTGTGTATTGTGCACGCAGGAGGATTGGCCAAAAAACAAACATTGTAAGAGTGCATTGACAAGCTAATGATATTAGACAAGAGGCGATCACTTGCTAAGTGGATCCAGAAGACTGAGAAGGCGAGACAAAATGTCTGACATGATCATCACATAAAGAATAAACAATTTGAGGTTGGGAAGATGGTTTTACTTTATGATTCTAAGTTTCTTCGCCATCCTGGGAAGCTCACGGTCCATTGGTTGGGACCATATTATATTACCCATATACTTGATTCAAGCGCTTGCCAGCTACAAGTGTTAGACAGAACGTGACTTCCCGAGTATTTCAATGGAATTTGTTGAAGCCCTACTATAAATAAGGCTTCTGGGTGTTTGTAACTAAGGCAATATTTCTAGTTATCTTAGGATTTCCCTTAATGCATTTTCCTTTCTCTGTGTTTACCTTTCTCATTGCTTTGTTCCTTTTGGTTTGTTTTGGGTGTGTGTGTGTGCTAGTGGCTAATTACATCATCAAGGTGTTATACTCAGAGGACCACACATCTTTTCAGTGTGGGTTGGAACATCAAGGTGAAGTTCACAAAGGTCATGGTAAGATTTGGAGAAACTGCGTAGACCAAGAAAAGGGCGTGGGCCAAGAAAATGGCGTGTAGGAAAGGTGATCATTAGAGAATATTGGTGCCAAAAGGCTTTGAGAAACCGCGTACAAGGGTATGAAGCACAGGAGCAACAAGAGGTAGGTGAAGGCAATAACTTAGTATAGGATGCAGAGGTTAACATACTTCAGCATAGGGAGTACACGTGAGATAGTCTGCTGTCAAATAAGTCTTGCGAGCCAAAAGGTTGCAAAAAATTTTCACGTGAGTTTATGCGTGGAGGGAAAGCACTGGGAAAAACATGTGGAGGAATGTCATTTGAAAAAGTTGACTTTAATGCGTTCATATGTTGGTAGGTGACCTCGGGGTTTGTGTAGAAAAAGTAAAAAGTTATAAATGGAAGGTCGAGGTGAGTTATTCTTTTACCTTGCGTTTGTGTTGAAGAAGCTCTTACGAGCTAGGGAATCCTTGTGAAGAAAAATTTGTGGAGATTTGCGTGTGTAGTGGAAGATTTAGCAGGTTTGATCTGCGAACTAGAGTAGAAAGGGAGTACATGGGCATAAGCGGAGAGTTTTTTTGAGGGTTCCTGTGGTGGATATGTCATCTTGTGGAAAGGAGCAGTGCTCAAGGTTAGGGTTTGCAAGCTAGGGTATAGGATTTGATGGAAATTTCATAGAAGTAGAGGCCAAGGGTTTGAAATAATAGAGTTTGATGCAAGAAGGCAAGAAACTTTAAGAGAGCCTGACAGGAAAAATAACACCAAATAAAGGATCTAATATTTCACTAAAGAAGGGCAAGGGCAAAGTGAAACCCGCAATATCAACAAGTTTTAATGAAGAATGGTACGTGGAAATGCAGTACCCATACAGTGTGTTATTAGAAAAAGAGTGGGTGTCGCATATAAGGAAGATGGCCGTGAGCGATTACAATCATCACACTAGCACCACAAAAAAGGAGATGACCCTGGAGTTGGTTCACCCAACCGAGAAGAGAATGCCAAATGGGAAAACCATCTATGATGATGAAGTAAAAGTTAAGATGGAGAAAGTTGGGCTTCTGCAACTCTACGAGTTGCCCTATTTATGCAAACTTGAGTGACTATACCAGTGGTTAATGTCACGCGTTCATGAGGACTACTTCTATTTCACAAGAAGGCGGATGTACATAACCCCATAGTTGATTTCTAAGTTCACTGGCCTAATCTATGAAGGGGAGTTGTTAGATGATGACTTGTGCAATAAGGAGGCCATCAAGAAAATAGTTGAAGCTTATGATTACAAAAAGGGTTCGTGGTGATTTGACATCATTATAATCACTGACCCTGTTACGAGGATGGTCACGTGCTTGGTGACAAAGATGAATGGGCAAGAGAGATGGATGTAAATAAACAAAGGTTTGTTGAATGTATTCTGCAAGATCTCAGAGGGCACTATTTACAACCTCTCAACTTTTATTGCAAAGGAGATTATTGATGCCGTGCATGACAGGGAGAAAATCATGTTAGGTAATGTCTTCCTCACCATTGTATTTTTAAGAGATTGGAGTGCGCAACGGGCCAGATAAGTTGGTTTAGGAGTACCCGAATGATAACCCCTCTCCCGCAATGAGATTTGAAGCTTATACTTGTAACACCATGATGACCGCTCATAAGGCACGCTTAGAGAAATGGTATAAACAAATGCGTGACACATTCAAAGTTGAATGGAGGATACCAGAGCAACTGCCTGCACTAGTGGATGGAGAAGTTTAATTATCCATATACCAACACTTTTGTATCAATAGGTTTACTTTGATAGATGAAACCAAGGGTCCTTGGTGTAAATTGTCCTTCTCCTTCATAGCGTAATATTTTCAAGGGAGGCAAGAAGTGAAGAAACTTAGATTTGATCTAAGTGTTGTAGATCAAGATCACCGCGAGATGCGCCAGACCTTGGTGTATCCCAAGAAGTGCACATATGTAGAGAAGTATGTATCTCATGACGTACACATGATAAAACCAGTGACATTGTCTATTGCAAGTAGGGAGGCAGAAAGGGTGTATGTGCGGCTAAGGCCCAAGTTTGAGAAGGGCACTTACATTGAAGATGATGTATCAATCCCTGAGGACCCCACTAGGAGGAAGAAGAAAGTAGTGATAGAGAAAGAGAGAATAAGAAGAGATCCCATCAAAGAAGGAGTAGAGTGCGTGTACAATGCAAACTGTAGGGGTGTAAGAGTCAAGTATGGGTACAAGCACCTGTGTTCGATGGAAGAAGTCTCCCATCTGGAAGGAGTTGCTAGAGATAGAAGAGTCACCCGAGAAGGAAGAGTCCTATGTGTTGGTGTCACCAATAAAGAAAAAGCAAAGGGTGACGCAAGGATCAAACTCAGAGGAAAAAAAGAGCATGAAAGGAGATGAAACTAAAGACAATGAAGAGCACGAGGAAGCTTAGAATCCTCCTATGTATAATGTATATGAGTCTGGTGAAGAAGGGGATGAAGAGGAGAAGGAATATCAAGAGGGCACCCATGCCAAGGGAGGAAGTAAATATGCAGGATTAGAAGACCTTGACCCCTACCAAGGAACAAATAAATGATACAATTGAAAAGGAGGTGGCGGGCATTATACGAGATCTAGTAGACCAAGAGGCTGAGCACGACGCTGATGAAATAATGAAGGAAACTGAAGAGAGTGCTAGTGTAGGGAAGGAGTATGTAAGTATGGGTGGAGACCCCAACTTAGCAGTTAGTTTCCCCACGGAAGCGTGCACAGGTTGAAAGGGCATATTAGCAACGCATAAACATGACATGACCTATAACAATGATCCAAATAAAGTCTTGCACATGCAGTTCCAGAGTACAATGCCCACAGACTAACTTTTAGCTTGGTCTTCTTTTGATGAAGAAAGTGTGTACCCACGAACAAAAAAAATATTGTCCTAGGCTCACGTCGATGAGCCCGAATTCGAGGTAGATAATGGTGCATTGATGAAGGAACCAAGTGCCAAAGGAGTAAAACCTCTGGTGAATACTCAACAATTGTCAGATGAGCAAGCTTACAACACACTTAACAAGGTGTCAGTAGAAGTGGAGGCAAGAATTTTTGGGATAAATGCCAGAATAAGAGCCTTGGAGGAGGAAATTGAAAAAAAGAATGAGGAGATCATTAAGAGGGATAGGGAGATAAAGTAAAAGGAGTTAATCAATGTGCAGTTAAGATGTGAGCTAAGGGATTAAAAGGAGAAGGTGCGCAAATTCCATAAGAAGATAGAGGCCATTTCAGATGCCATTAAATTGAATCACCTAGATTTGGCCCCTCCTGAACAAAAATATGAGTTAACCTTGCATTGCTTGGAAGACTTAACACACATACTCACCATGGAAAGGAAGCCACTTGCATTAGAATCAATGAAAGAAGTAATGATGTGCCAAAAGAAGGAAGAAAAGTTAAATACTAGGGAGATACTAACATGGTACTTTGAGCTCCTTGCCTTAGTGAAGACCACATCACAAATGGTAGAATTTTTATATGACAACTGTGGTGACAGGGATAGATTAACAAGCATATTAGTTGTTAGCCATGAAGCGTATCTAAAAGAATTTCAAAATAAATATAAGGGCAATAGGGAAAAGCGAGACAATATCTTGGATGAGGTAGAGAAGAAATCAGAGGTGATTGAAACCTTAAGGGTTTTGATTAAAAATAAATTGAAAGAGTTGTACCCTCAAGTCACTCACAGGATGGACACGCTGGGAGACCTTAGCAAGTAGATGGAAAGCATTGAAGATACGTTGAAGGCTAAGGGGAATGAGATGAGTTTTGAAGAGGTTAGCGCGATGGTGGGTAACTTACTTCAATAGGCCTAGAATGAGGTTGATGTTTGGGTTAAGATTTAAGCCCCCATGAAGAATGATTTCCCACTTCTCATGCAACACTAGCAGGACTCTTCCATTCTTCCATTCTTCCATTCTTTATTCAATCACAGATTCTTTCATTTTCCCTATTCTTTATTCTTTAGTGGAAGGGCAGAGTGTTTCTGAGGACATACAACATGCATAGTGTGGGGTAATGTTGGGCCCTAGATTGACTAATTCCTAAGGAAGAAATTAATGCGTGCGGGAGGCAATAAAGAAGGAAGGTGCTAAGGAAAAAACGTGCAAGGGAAAGGCACATGGGGGAAGAGGTTGGCGTGCACTGGAGTGGAAGGTTGGGGACTTAGCCATATTTTGAAGAAGTTGTTGCAGGAGAAACATGTGAAAATCTTGAGTAGGTGCGATAAATGGATAAGGTGTCATCCTGGAGCCTTGCAGGTCAAGAAAATAATATTCCACGTAAGGGATATTCCCATGATGATCATTACAAATAGTGAAAGCATTTACAAGCTTGCATAGGCATTCGACCATGCAGGACCACACTTCCACTTGGCATGTGATTTGTTCATGAAGGAAACCATGAAGGTGCATCCAGATCCTATTTAAAGGAGTGCTTGGGTCCAATACAAAGGAGATGAGAGTGATAGTGAGGTATTGGGGAAATAAAGAATTGAAGGAGGTAACGAAGTGTTGTTAGATGTTAAGAGGGTTAAAGAGGGTTTTAAGTGGTAACAAGGTGCTACATGAATACTTACAAGGATGTTATTAAGTATATATGCATGGGTTTGGGTCTGAACAAGAGTTGTAATGGGTAGAATAGCTAAGAACTCTCTCTCTGCAAAGTATTTTTTGCAGGGTTTAAGATAATATTCCTTAATGTATTCGGTTTATATGACCCTTCTTATGTAATGGAGCTACTGTAAATGTTTATAAATCAATATATGGTGCGTGATTTTTGTTATTCATGTTCAAGAGTGTAAACCCTTGTGTTGTTCATATTATTATGGGTCATAGCTACTTTCATTATGCTTACAATGTTCATTCCCATTTATGATGCATTTGTGCACAGATATATTATCTGTATCTTCTGTTTTTGAGTGAATGTCTATGTTTCCATTCTTACAACTCATTCTCCATCAATGGCAGATCATTCTCGCGAAGCTCACATAAAGGAGGG
This sequence comes from Taxus chinensis, assembly GCA_019776745.2. Classification (NCBI taxonomy): domain Eukaryota; kingdom Viridiplantae; phylum Streptophyta; class Pinopsida; order Cupressales; family Taxaceae; genus Taxus; species Taxus chinensis. Next base: position 317,900,930 of record CM034156.1, read on the forward strand.
GCTCGGTGCCCGTGCGTGCCTTGGGTGAGCACCCAACACACACTGGGTGATAGGCCGACGTGCTTGGGGTAGAAAGAAGGTATATGAAGAAATGACTACAATATCCATAATCAATAAAGATAAAGCAATAAAGATTAGAATGGGTTGTGGGGTGTGTAAGAACAAAGAGAAAAATTAAAAAACAAAAAAGGCCAAAGATAAATGTCAATTACTAGTTTTTATCGCTTAGAAATGCTATGAATAGTAGTATGCGATTAGAACCTAGAAACGTAACCAAGTGCATGATTTAGTGTTTACATTTTCCCCCAATTTATGTTATTGAGTGAATAATTGATAACATAAATTAGATAAGAGATGTATACTTGATAACCATGTAGATCAATGGAAAAAGTGTGCCGAGGAGATGAGAAAAAACGTGGACTGATAAAAATGAAGTGTGGAAGCTAAGGAAGAGGAAGTGACCTTAGGGGTGAAGCATATGTGTTGTGTCGCATTGTACCTATTGTCGTTGTCATGCTTGATGTGTTCACTAAAGTGACTGTTGCTTCTCATAAGGATGGGCCTACAAAAAAAAGCAAAGGAGAAGTCAAATATTTGTATATGAAAAATTCGATCCAAATATGTGAAAAGTATGTAAAAATACGAAAAAGAAGTAAAAGGAACATGTGCACCTGATCCGTGACAGGTGAAAAGGATAGAAAGTGTCCTGAAAGGTTGTAGCAGATTGATTTTTTTGGGAGATCTCACGTCGAGTGTGAGTTTTTTAGGTGATATCATGCAAAGAGAGTTTTTGTGGCGATCTCACACCACAAAAAAAGAATTGTTAAGGAGAAAGGTCTAAAGTTATTCTCCATCCCTCATTGCTTCCTGAAGTTTATACAGCACTGTGAATGGTGGGTGTGATCCTACTTTGTTCCAATTTGATCCAAGGAAAATAGAAAAAGGTGATAACATGCATTCTGATTTGCTGGAGGACTGTGCCTGTAGTGTGTAAATTGCTTTGTGAAATGCTGAAAAACTGTGCATATATGAGAAAATAACTGTAACTACCCCCTAGTCATAGGCACTTAGGAAGGGTTAGGAGCACCCAAACACTTGTGTTTGTATCTAGGTGTTGGCGTCTATGCTACACTAAAGACCCAAGTCAAAATCTAGGCTATTTTTGTAATTGTGTACAACTTTGTTCCTGTACTGTGTAGGTCTAAACAATGACTGTGTATTGTTGAATGGGGTGAATTATTCACCCAATGTATGCCCCCCTCATTTGGGGTGTATGTAATGTCACTAGGAGAATGTGGCCTAAAGGAGAGGACTGCGCACTGATATGAAATTGATACCCTACAAGGGGAAGGGAATGTGCATGGTAGAAACCAAGGCACATGTAAATAAAGTGGTTGGAAACATGTGTTAGTGCAATCAAGAAAAATACGTATGTAGAAGACAATGTGTAATCTAACAAGCAAGAAGGCAATGTAGACCGCAAAATGTGGGTTTCAAACATAAGACATCACTCACAATTCCTTGAGATAATCAAGGTCGAAGCAACCAAAATTAGACAAGCAATGAACAAACAAGACATAGGTAAAAGCCCACAAACAATGGCATACAATGGCAAACAATGTCAAATAGTAGCAAGAAAAGTATCACACGACCATGGTGGCAAATAGTTTCTACAAAGAAAATGTTGCACATGAAGCACTCGTTAACATATTAGAAAGATGGTAAGTATGTCAAGACATGTATATATCGCTAGAGTAGTGTGCTAGTAAGAATAGGAAGTAGTATAAATCAAAACAATAACACATGTAATGTGTATGAAAGTAGATGCCCCCAGGAGCCTCGATGGGATTGATAAGAGGGACAGGACAATGCCAAACATTTAAGCTACATGTAAATATTTGTGTAAAGTATGTATTCACAACTAGAGGGCAAGTGAATGCGCATGTGTATATGATAAAGAGAATGACATACACAATATCTGACTAATATATTAAACAAAGTGTACATGCGAGTATAAGTAAGCAACAATAATGTGCAACCAAGATATGCAATATACTATGATTGCGAATGGAATGGAATGCAATGTGAATGTGATAGGAGCAACGTGCCCCCCGAGTGAATGTGTACAGATGTGTATGAGAGGAGGTTTATTTATAAAAATCCCCCTCAGCAGTTAAGAATGAACTATAGAACAAGAGTATGTCATCGGGAAACATCAGGTTCACCAAATGTTTTAACAAAATATAGTATTTTTGTAAAACCCTAATTGCAAAGTCACAACAAAATAATAAGTAGTAAATTATAGATCTGACCTAAGCAATAAGTTAGATAAAAAATGAAACCCTAGGTGTAAGAGAGAAGATAGGAGACTTAGTCGATTTCACAATTATTTTTGAAGTGTGTTGGGTTGGAAAAACTGATGAAACAGGAAAGTAGATTGTCACATTTGAACCTAGAAAATTACAAAATTGTAGAATATGTTGGGACTAGGGTGCTTGGACTGGGTCAGGAGCGCCTAGGTGCCAGAGTCTGCTCCTTGGTACCTATAACTACGAAAATACTTAGAAACTGATTTTTATAGTGTTGCAAGATGTTTGTTATCCTTCGATTTTGATCGCCTGTATGTCATTGGAAGATTACCAAGTTCTCCTGTAACCTGCAAAAAAAAGACCTCATGTAAAACCCCAAAACACATCAAATCCTAAAAAGAAAAATATGCAAATGGGGATTCAAATTGACCACGACAATCACCTAATAGAGTTAACTTACGACCGAGCACTACACTACATCTCAGACTCCATGTAGTTTTGTGTGCGTGTGTGTAGAATCATGCCCTAGGAAGCTCTTGTTCAAGATGCACCAAATAACAAGCAATAACTAGATGTAGTAATGTATATAGATGTGTGTATGAAAAAATGAACTTCCCCTCTTATGCTTGTATGTAAAAAATGGGTCCCTTCAATGATAGCTAGATGGATGCTTTGATGCTCTTAGAATGCATTTGGATGCAACCTTAGGTGGTGATAGTAGATGCTTAGAGCTTGGTCCTTTATTATGATCACATAGCTATGCATTTATATGATTCCCTTGTTTGAATTTCATAATTGAAAACTAAAATGCCAACCACTAAGAAAACAAGATGCCCAAAAGAGGCGAGCAAGATATAAAGAGGTCAGGGGCACCCAGAGGGGACGAGGGCACCTAGGTGGTGGCATTCTGGCTGGGCACTAGTGTCCAGAGTCAATAAAGATAAATTAATGAAAATCAGACTGGTCTGTGGGGTGTGTAAGACCAAAGAAGAAATGAGAAAGACATAAAAAAGGCCAAAGATACATATCAATTACTAGTTTTTCTTGTTTAGAAATCATATGAATAGTAATATGTGATTATGACCTAGAAATGTACCCAAGTGCGTGATTTAGATTCTACCATAGGTCTCCATCTTGAGGCATTGTCGACACGATATGATTGGAATTCCAAGGTGTGATCTCCTCCACCTATCTTTTGTATGATCATTATTGTAATTACCTTGTTTATATCTATAAAAGTGAGTTTTTCAATTAATTTTTTTTAATAAAATTTACATAATTAATATGTACATGCATTCGAAACATGTCTCAAGTGACATATTGATAACATTAACATTTAAATAATAACATTTGACTCCTCCATTTAAAAGCCAACTTGCATCCTTAAAATATAAATTTCAATAATTTAAATACTTAACTGTACATAATCACAAGTTCATCATTTTATGTATTGGAACAAACTCATTCACATTTATACACTGATTAACTAAAATATGAATTTTTAGATGTATATTCTAAGTTAATCTAAGTATGTATAGAAATGCAATAAATGATGTAAGCTGTAAAGAACAGTTACACCAAAACCTCGAGGCATTAGTGAAATCCGCACATGAGGATCATAACATCCCACCACGCTTCCGTAGCCCGGACCCTGGGCTAGATTTGCGCTCGTATAACGGGACCCCACCCTATCCTATATGAGCCTCGGGCGAACATTACAATGCCGACGTAGCTACCCGTGTTGGGACTTGAACCTGGGTGGTCACTCTGATACTAAATGTAACGAATCATTACACCAAAACCTCGAGGTGTTAGTGAAATCCGCACATGAGGATCAGGCTGATATAATAAGCCTGATGATACCTGCCTTCAACATTTCCTCCACCATTTTCTCGATCTCACTTTTATGGGAATATGGGTATTTGTATGGTTTGATGTTACGTGTTTAGCTCCCTGGAATCAACTGAATGGCATGATCATGATCCCTAACTGGTGGTAGTCCCTTTGGAATTGCATCAAAAATAGATGAGTGAGCATCCACAATCTTCTGAAGATCGGGTGGCATTGAAGATTTTGTATTTTGTACTTCTATGGAAAATAGCTTTGCTATAAAGCCATCCACTCCTTTTCTGAGAACTTTCTGCATCTGATGAGAGCTAATAATCTGTGGAGACTTATCTACCATCCCATTCAATTGTATTTTCCTTCCATCTGAATGAAATCACATGAACAATTCTTGGAAATTCATCTCTATAGTACCTAAGGTTGTGAGCCATTGGACCCCCAAAACAATATTTGCCCCTCCCATGGAAATAACAAATAGAGGTGAGTCTAACATGTAGTCTCCCATGGAAATCTTGATACTATGGCACTTTCCTGTGCACTTGAATGTCCCACCATCCGCAAATATCAATTACTAGTTTTTCACGTTTAGAAATCATATGAATAGTAATATGTGATTATTACCTAGAAATGTACCCAAGTGCGTGATTTGGATTCCACCATAGGTCTCCATCTTGAGGCATTGTCGACGCGATATGATTGGAATTCCAGGGTGTGATCTCCTCCACCTATCTTTTGTACGATCATTATTGTAATTACCTTGTTTATATCTATAAAAGTGAGTTTTTCAATTAATTTTTTTTTAATAAAATTTACATAATTAATACGTACATGCATTTGAAACATGTCTCAAGTGACATATTGGTAACATTAACATTTAAATAATAACATTTGACGACTCCATTTAAAAGCCAACTTGCATCATTAAAATGTCAATGTCAATAATTTAAATACTTAACTGTGCATAATCACAAGTTTATCATTTTATGTATTGGAACAAACTCATTCACATTTATACACTGATTAACTAAAATATGAATTTTTAGATCTATATTCTAAGTTAATCTAAGTCGGTATAGAAATGCAATAAATGATGTAAGCTGAAAGACTGATGCTAAATATTTTATTTTGATATTTAAATGAAATGAAATAATGAAAATGAGAGGGATAAGGTTCTAACCTGAAAATGACCTACCTCGTTGTGTGCTAGACTTAAACAAGGTGATGTGTGGAGAGGATAAAAAGTGAAGGTGCTACCTAGGAAATTGCACCAACTGAAGATCCGACTAGACTATGGTGCCTATTTGTGCCCTAGTCTGTAATTTGGGTGTTATGGTCTGTAGAAAAGCTCAAGATCTGAATTTGACATTGTTGCTAGGTCTTCATGACATCTTTATCTTTGCCACATAGTTTTCGCAATATGTTCACTTATATTGTCATAAATATGATATGAACATCTACCTACAAAACCTTATACAAATAATCAAATCCCTAAAAAAGAAATATTCATATGAAGGGGTCAAACTGACCTTAGCTACCACAATGGTGGACTTATAACTAAGCATTGCACTACATTCCAGAACTAGTGTAGTTATGTGTGCTTGTGTGTGCAATTGTGTGCATAGGGTTCCCTAACATCAATGACACAAAATTAGGGGGCAATAACTAGATGTAAAAATGTAAATGGTGGATGGAATAGAATGAATACAACCCTTTCCCCCTATGCTTGTGTGATGTAGATGTAAATGATGCCTAAATGCAGTCCTTTGCCTTAGTAGATAGCTAACTCTTGATAAAAGATAGTCCGCCATTAAAATAGTGATTATGATATGTTTATATAGGGATCTCTTTCTCAAATTTCGACACTAATGACTTGACATGCTGATTAGTACCTACGAGAATGAGAGGGAAAATAACAAATACCGACCTCGAATAAGTAAATTAGACCCAAATGTTGTGGGGACCAGGGCACTTAATATTAAGGACCGGGGCACCCATAGGAACCCCGGTACTACCCAAGGTGCCCTAGTCAAAGACTGGAGATAATAAATGACTAAATAATGACACCTAATACTCCCTGAGAGACGACTAGAACTATGTAAACAACTAACAACCATGCAAGATAAATGACAACGATGAATGACTAACTGACGACAGGACTAGGGGATGGGTCATTAGTGAATACTTTTATTACGCGAGATCCATATTGAAAATAACATACTTGGCGGTATAAATGTAATAATAAGTTCGTGATTTTGTGACTACATTTCCCCCCACTTTATGTTGGTGAGCGGAAAGCTAGGTAACATAAAGTAGATAGATATGTGTACCTAAGAGAATTTAGAGAAGTCCATGTTTTAGTAGAATGCGCAGATGTGTAGTAGAAGCATGCCAAAAGAACCATAAAAGCATGTCGAACCATGGATCAACGTTTTGATCCATGCTACGTAGTGAAAAGTGTAATGTTGTGATGAAGTGTACTTAATGAGAGTGATGATAGAAATGTGAGATGATTTATGATTTCAAACATTGTATGATGACGATGAGATGGGGTAAGGAGTGATCAGTTCCCAACCTAAATGCGTGTATATGAATAATCGACTGGAGGATTTGGGTGTCATGCTGCTAGAGGAAGAGTGTAGGGAGAAAAATGTGTTTTTCTGCAATCTCTAACTACATCCTCAAGATCTAGCCACTACAGATAAACTTAGATCAAAATACTTTATGGTTTTTGGATCCAGTCAATTTTGATCAAACATTTGACCCATATACGAGCAGTATAAGAAAGGCACTCTTTCCCCCACTCCACGAGTGTCGCTGCAATATGATAGCTTCCAAGTTAGGTGTTTTAGAAGAAAGAATGAAAATTTATGATGTCTTCCAAGATAGCTAATCTAGAAGTAAGTTTAAAAATGTATGATGGCTTCCAAGTTAGGTCATCTAGAAGCAAGCCTAAGATGATGAATAATATTCCCAAGTTAGGTCATCTGGGATAAATGATGAATGTAATCATCCCAAGTTATGAAAAAATTACCAAGAAATGTGTTTCAATACTTGTATTGATGATATGATTTCAAGTGTTAGGAGAATTTGAACATTAGTCTTGAAGGTTGTTAATTGATTGATTGGTTACTCATAGTCTGGAAGAGATTTTACATTAGTTTCCCCCAGGTTAGATCATTAGGGGATAATAAGATAGATCAATTTGGTGAAATAAGAAGCCACACTCAAAAATATTTGTAACTCATTTATTGTTTGAAAAGGTTAGGTCATTAGGGGGAAGTGATGTAGTGTCGCATAGAAAAATTATATATTTGTTACCCCTAGATTAGGTCGTTAAGGGGAATTAATAGTGAGATGTCATGCGGTGAATTGGTGCATGTTTTAAAATGATGAATTAGTAGTGTTGATGAATCACATGGTGATGTAAGGGGAATTATAGGATGGCCCCAATGATATGCCCCCCCTTCCTTTTGATTGACAAGGGTTTTATCTATGATATGAATTCAATGTGATGTCTAATCCTCCTTATAGGTGTCAATTCATTAGGTAACTCATCCATCACAATATCAGCAAACTCTTTCAACATGTCTTGGACTTCTTGAGCTAGTTCTTGCATTTTTATGGCTTTCAAAATAGTCTTAGGTTTTATTATCACTCCAAAACCCATCTCTTATGTTGGGGTTAGCACACCAGTCATACAGATATATTAATCATATTTAAGCATAAAAATAATCAATACAGAAATAAACAAGAATAAACAATACACAATATTTAACATGGTTCACCCAGTGTAGGCTACGTCCACCAAAAATAGATAATTTATTATCACAGAGGAAATACAATGAAGATTTGTAATATTTCACACCTTCTTGGATGTCCTGTACTTTCTTCTCTACAAATTTCTCTTTTTCTCTCAAAAGGAAACTTCTCTCAATTATCAATTGAATTCAATCTTCTAAACCCTATCTTTATGCTTATATATGCATCTACAATCTTAGGGCACTTTAGTGTTGCAATTACAACCATTAGATTCACTTTACAACTAAATATAGATCTAATTCCCGCAACTTAATTATAGTAGTCATGCACAGAAAACTGATGTTGGTTAGCCGGAATCGATGTCAGTTCCTCCTTACATGACCGATACTAGTCCATGGGTGACTAACGATGGTTTTCCAACTAATGTCGGTTGCTGTGTATTCCATCAAGTCTATAAAAGCATGCTAGTGAAGCAATTAAGCTCCATAACTCAACAATCTCCCACTTAGAGATAAATCGTTGCATTATACCATACAACTCCTTCCTCTGATCCTTTCTTTAGCCTATTTCTCCCTCCTCAAGTCTCAAACTCAAAGACCAAAAGAAGTGGAGTGTAGCTCCAACTTCTCCTTTTACAACGACTTCGTTATCATATCCACAGGATTTTCCTTTTTATGAATTTTCTCCAGCTTCAATTGTCCATCCTCCAATACCTACCTTATGAAGTGATATCTCAACTGAATGTGTTTCATTCTAGAATGAAACACTAAGTTATTTTCTAGATGAATCAAACTTTGACTATCACTGTACAATCTGCAATCCACTTACTCCTTTCCCAACTCTTCCATGAACTTGTTCATCCATATCATCTCCTTGCTAGCTTCTGTAGCTGCAGCATACTCAGCCTATGTAGTAGAGAGGGCCAAAACCTTCTGCAATCTAGATTTCTTGCTAAATGACATGCCACCTATAGTGGAAACCTATACAGTGGTACTCCTCCTGCCATCCAAATCACCAAGTATGTCTGAATCCACATAGCCATATAAAAAAGTATCTGGCCCTCCATAACATAACTACATACCGCATGTCCTTCTCAAATACCTAAGAATCCATTGGACTGATTTCCAATGATCTTTACCTATATTAGCCATTAATCTTCTCACAACTCCCACTGCTTGTGCAATGTTTGGTCTAGTACAAACCATAGCATGCATCAAGCTCCTAACTACTGAATCATATGGAACTTGTATCATGTACTCAACCTCGTCGTGTGATGTAGGAAACTTAAGTGTCCAACCATAGGTGTACGTACAGGTATTGAATTTTACAAATTAAGCCTTTCCAACACCTTATTGATATAATGTTCCCGAGACAAATGCAACTTCCTATTCTTTTTGCATGTGTGAATTTGCATACTAAGGATTCTCTTTCCAACTCCCAAATCCTTCATTGAAAATGTGTGAGCTAGATTTTCTTTAAGCTCGCCAATGTCCTACATACTGTATCCTACAATAAACATATCATCCACATATAATAAAAAAATAATATATCTCCCATTTCCAAGCATCTTGAAATAAACACAATGGTCAGATTTACATCTCAAATAACCATGCTCATGCATGAAACTATCAAATCTCATATACCATTACCTTGGAGCTTAATTGAGCCCATATAGGCTCTTTTTCATTTTGCACACAAGTTTCTCCTTACCCTTGACTTCATACCCAAGCAACTGATTCATATAAATCTCTTCCTCTAAATCAGCATGAAGAAATGTCATCTTGACAACAAGTTATTCTAAATGAAAATCTTGTACTGTAGCTAAACTGAATACAATACAAATAGAAGTCATCTTAACAATAGGAGAAAATATTTCACCAAATTCAATACCTAATTTTTGTGCAAATCCCTTTACTACAAGCCTTGCCTTGTATCTCTTATGTCCACCCTTTTTTTCCTTGATCCTGTAAACCCACTTATTCTACAATGATCTTTTACCTAGTGACAAGTTAACCAAAATTTACGTCTAGTTCTACTCTAAGGAGTCCATCTCCTCATTCATACCATACTCCCACTGCTTGTGAGCTTTATCCTACATTGCTTCTTCAAAGCTTTCTGGTTCACCACAATAAGTCAATAATAAATAAGATAAGGAAGGTGAAAATATTTCTGGAGGTCTACTTACCCTTTGTGACCTTCTCCATGATATTTGGGGTGTCAGAGGCTCAATCTACTCATCATGTAGATTTGTATCTACTTTTTGATAGTGACTGATACCAGTCACCTTATACCGATGTCGGTTTGGCTAACCGACACCGGTTTGGCTCTTCTTTAATTGACGCGGTATAGGGGCCCAATGTCGGTCAGTGATAAACTGATGTCGGTTACTGTGTAAACATGTAGATGTTAATTTTAAATCTTAGAGTTCATTTTCATCCACAAACTTCTCCATCAGTTCACCTTTGGGTACCAAAATCCATTGTCTCTCACAGTTATGTACATGTACCAAAGCAGGAGTTTTCCCATCATACTCATAGATAAGTGTAGGTGACTTGCTCCGAATGAACTTTGTTGAGAAGGTGATTCTCACTTCTCACCAACCAAACAAGTTTTCTCTGTGTGTCATCCACTAGCGTGTTGTTGTTAGATATAAGGTATAAACTAACATGTTCCTTTAATCATCTTCATTCTTCTAGTGGTCCTCCATGGTGCGCAAGAAATACTTAGGATTTTCTTCAGTAGTATATCTAGGTAATTGAATTTTTCCCATGCACCTAACCATGTGGAACCTGATCATTCTAGTTAATCTCCCTTTCATCTCGCACCTCACCATTTCATACATGTCATGGGCCTAGTTATCACAAGCAACCTTGTTAGTGTTGTTACTAAGTGACTGAGTGTCTTCCCACTAAAGCATGCCTTCTTTGGATGGTTCCATAGTATTAGGATATCGTACAGTGCACACATAAATCATATTTATATCTTCTTCACTCAAAGGCTCAACATATGGTGTATCTCTCAACTCATCTAGGGGTATGATAATGTGTTCATCCTTGTTCTCGAAGCTGATATATCCCTTATTAAAGCACAAATCTGCATTGTTAGCATAACACAAGGTTCACCCAAGTAATGCTGGAAAGTTTTCCACTTTAGTAAGCTCTAATACCTCAACGTCTCTAGTAAACTTGGCTCCCTCAATTATAAAAGATGCATATTTTAAAACCCCAATAGGTATAGCTCTAGTCTTATTCACCATATATAGTACATTTGAAGATAACTGTAATATAGGTCTCCCCATGCGACTCCATGCATATAGGGTTAGTACATTTACCTTAGCACATATATCTATCAGAATGTTTCTCACCAACCATACGTCAATCAGTGCATCCAAAGTGATTTCCTTATCATACTCATGATTATGTGGTGGCAAGTTTGCATGAAGTATTTGTTAGTCATGCTCAACTCCTGTGGTACCTTCTCATGCGGCCATTCTCTTAACAATGGGATGATATTTTCTAGATACAACAGCTTTCATATCTCTTTTACATCATCCACATCCTTTTACAGAAGCTCACCATCCTTCTTTTTCTCTCTTTCTTGTGCATTTTCCTTCATGTGTTGAAATTTACCTTGTAGCTCTCTTATGACTCCCATAGTCTCCTGATATAATTCCTTCTGATGTGCATCATCTGGGTATTTGGCATGTATAATATCTTCTCTCTCGATGAGAGGCTGAACTTTCATAGGCTCATATGTGTATGTTGCCTCTAAATCTGTAGTCACTAGCATGTGCTACAAATATGGATCAGGCATCTTCTTAGGCATCCACTAATCATTCTTTGTGTGTTGTATCTTGATCATTCCTACACCCTTTTTCTTCTTCTATTTTTTAAACATGTACTCATAAAGGTCAGGGCAGTCCTCAATCTTATTTTTCTTTCCACAATAGGTACATACTATATTATGAGGAAAATCACGTTGGTAATGATCAGGCGACCCATAGATATAACAAGTCCCACACTGAAATCTACTTTTAACACCATGACCTCTGCTTTTGTATCCTCCATAGAATCCACCTCCTTTAGTGTTACATTATGTAGAATGTTGAGCATTTTATACCTAAGAGCCGTTTGCCACCATGGTCTGTCGTAATCCTATCTCATATGCCTCATGAATTTGATCTATTAACTGATAATCCTTCATGTCATGAGTGTGTACCTCACAAATTTTATTGTAAATTGATACATTCTTCATAGTCATGTGATTCAAGAGAGGAAAATTCCATACATCACGGTCCTTGTGGAAAATATTACAAGACTATAACAATGTACACATTGTCTTGCTTGGGCAGTTATCCTTAGTATGTCCTTCAACCTTACAATCAGTGCACCATATACCACTATGTGATCTATGTGTTGAATTGGCTGAGAGATTCTCTAACTACTTAGCCATTTCTGTTATCTATGCTTCCAAAAATAGACTCACTCCAGTTTCAACACTTCTTATAGATTTGGCGCGTGTAGCTACCTCCAGGGCTTTGTGTGGGTCTGCATATGTCTTATGAGATAAGGCTCTTTGGAACAGAATCAACAATCCTCCAACGAACCATTGTGCATGTTGATTTGGATGAATATCATAAGATAGTTTGGATAACAAAGTCTTAAAGCACACGTCATACTCTCTTACACTCTATGATAAACCTTTCTTGATAGATTTGAGTGTGCTAATTCTCTACTGCTCAAACTCCAGAATGTGGAATTCATCCAAAAATGCAGTGCACAAAGCATTATAGTCCACCACCGTATGGTGTGGGTCATACTTTATATACCAATTATGTGCACATCTTTGAAGAGTAGTGGAAAATTGGCTTGCCTTCCTATCTGTTATCAGCCAATTTTGACTTCGCAAAATTAATTAAAAAAATAAAAAATGGAAATTTTGAAAATTTTCAAAAGTGTTACTTTGCATGGTTTATCACCCTCATGATGATCATCTCCTTTTTGTGATCGTTTCGGTCTTTGTTTCATCCTTTTCGGGCGAGAACTCCTCCCGCCAGGCTTTAAATTGCATTAAAATACATTAAAATTAATTAATTAATATTTAATTAATTAATTGCTCTTTGTTTGATAAAATTAATTTTTAAATAACTTGGGAGTATTTAATTAAATAAATATTAATTGAAAAATTCATTCGACAAATTTTTATTTTATTGCCGGGGAAGTAAGCTTATGCTTCCAACTGCCAGGAATGCCAATTTGGCTTCCCAAACCTGGATTTCCCCTTTCCTGGCAATCTTATTTTAATTTCCCGCTTGTGGGATTTTCTCCACCAATTGCCAAATCATGGATTGGCTAATGGGCAAGAAATCTCCCAATTTCCCACATGGGGAAATTGAATGGAGATTGCCAGCCCACTTTGCCATTCCCATTGGCAATTGGCCGTTGCTTTCCCCATTTCCCCCTGGCACTTAATTCCACTACCCGGGAAGAAGGGAAGTTGGTTTAGGCTTCATAAATTCCTCCGTCGGACTCGGTGGAAAGATTCGTACGAAGCTTCTTACTTCTTCTTCTAAGAACATAGTATTTTATCACATCCCACAATATTGTGAACACCATTGTGAAGAAGGTTTTTGTAAAGAGAAATCAATGCATTCACCAAGCAGTGTAAGAAATAAGAATATTATTTTTTCATGCAAAGCCAAAATTTTTACGCATTGAGGAAAAAGGATTTCAACAAAAGAAGCGAATAATAGAAGTTCAACACAATATTTCATGCTTATGAAGACAAGTTAATGCTAAAAGTTTCCACGTGCTTTTTGTGAAGAAGATCCCACCCCTGTCCAAGAGACAAAAAAAGCAACGCAAATTAGGAAATCCACACATCCACCCAAGGAGGACAGTCAAAAAAAAAAAGAAAAGTAATTGTTTTGTTTAAATTTGTTTTCAGGAAATCTCCAAAGGTACCCACCAGGTCATGTCCATGTGGGAAGGGACAACAAAGAGTTGCAGCAACATTTTTCCATGCATTGGCTCAAGCGAGAAAGAAGTTTCAGCCAAAACCCACCAGATCTATCCACGCAAGCCACTAAAGCAGCAGAGTCTTCCATGCTAGCCAAAAATATGAAAGAACAGTTTAAAAATTCCACGCACCCATCTAGAAGAGGACTCTCCACGCAGTCCCAAGCACAAGTATCTTCCACACATTTCCCATAGGAAAAGGATTAAGAAGGAGGATGTTTCTAGCACGCGCAACCCACACCGCCTGAAGGAGGAATCCACGCAAGAGTTTGACAGAAAAATACTCACGCAAGGAGCAAGAGAGCACGTGGGGGAGAAAGAAAGGAATCACCACGCCCATGTAGGAGGAAAAAGGAAAAACTGTCCAAGTTAAATTTCAACTCAAAACAATGAAATTAGTTTCAATGCATTAGTCTATGCAAAAAAGGAGGATAGTCTAAAGCCAAAGTCCCATACAGGCAAGCAACCAAAACAGTCCAAATTCAAGCTCCACGCCAAGGCAAAGGAGAAACCATGCATTGAAGAGGCAAAAGTTTAACATAGAAGTATTCATGCAAAAATTTATTATTCACGCATTTTCATAAACCAAGAGCTCTCCAGGCAATTCAGGCTATTAAATAATATCACACGTTCAAATGCCAGTGCAAGAAAATTGCAAGTTCAAAGTATTAAGTAAAAGATCAGAGTAATTTCCACGCCGAAGCAACTTGAATCAAGTGAGGCGAAGAAATAGTGGATTAAAAATATTGAAATTGATCCTGCATGAAGCCATCACAATCATGAGAATTTAATTAAAAATAAATATTATTATAATTTTGCTCGATCTGGAATTCGAGCTTAGTCTCGATATTTTTGTTTGTGTTGATATTTTAAAAATTTGTAATTTGGGATCAATCATTATTATTATTTTAAATAATAATAATAATAATAATAATAATAAAAATCAAATGAGCCTTATTTTTCTTGTGTTGACGGTGGTTCAAAGACTAAGACCCGACCCCGCTTGCGTTGTTTTGCGTGCCTGAGTCATTCTTCTGTGAAATTCATAATGGCTGAAAAATCTAACAAATCTGCAGGGAGATCGAGGAAGCCAGTGGAGAAATCAAACAAATCCACCCTGAAGTATGAATTTTAAGGAATTATCCCTCCCAGTTCCATTAAGTCAGCATATGACAACATCACTGATACAAATCTGGGTCACATCAAATGTGCAACAATTCTGCGAGTGGGTGAAAACTGAAGGCAAAACCATTTTCTCAGATAGACTTTACCATAGTGGTCTACTCTAAGTAGCAACATTTCCTATCTTGGTGTAGTGTCCAGAATTGGTTATTGCTTGCGGAGCATTATGATCCTGAGAGATGAGGAATTTTTAAAGATAATCGCAAGCCTTTCCTCTTAATCACACCAGAGCACATTGAGGAATTGCTCGGCATACCTGACTTTCCTGAGAATGCGGATATCACTCGCCAGTCAGCACAAGAATTCTGGGATGAAGAACCCCTGAGATGGAGCAAGATGGTTAATAACAACTGGTTAGTAACCAAGAGACCTTGAATTGACAGGCTTCCCAAAGAACTGTACCATGTTGAGTTCGTGGAAGAAATCGGGGATATGATTACTCTCCTAAGTCGAGTTTTTGGTCTACCTTCTGCTAGGATTTTCCACCCATGGATGTATCAGTTTATCTGTATCATCCTAGCCAAGAAAGAGTTTGTGGATTGGGCCACCATCATCAGTAACACCCTTCACAAACAATTGATAGAAGTTAAGATGACTGGATGCTTCTACATGACATCGTATCTGACTTATGCGGTAGCAAGAAGAAAGCTATTTTCGGGACTTGAAACAAGAGGAGTCATGGGGCTGTCAAATAGTGTTTTTCATTATTACCCTCAACTCAGCTTCAAAAATAGTTCTCACCATTTTAGAAGAGTCAACGATGCATTCACCTTCTGCATGATCTGGAACCTGAATCGGAATACTGAGGAAAGGTTTTCTAAAGAAGCCATGAGTGTCATTTCCCAATGGGGAACCTGGTTTATTCAATTTTCATCTTTTTCCTACATTCACGTGAGTGGATTTGCTGGTACCCCGTGGAAACTTCCTAAGTACGTCAGTGACAGATGGGCATTAATGGAGCTGGCGTGACAATTATTCCAAGTTCACTTCCTTCTTAGTGACAAGCACCATTCAGGAATTCATTTCCCAATCCAAATCAGGGAATACCAATGTCCAAATATTTTCAGTGCACAACTCATGGAAAAAGAGTTCACTCTCATAACCATCCATCCATATGTGAAGAGAGCCCAGTTTGATATCAATGGATATATGCAAAAGATTCTGGGAGCAAAGTATCAACATAATCCTACCATGGAAGATTTTTGGGCTGCTTGTTCAGATGAACATGAGGTAAGAAGACGAGAGTACTCTCGCTTAACACTTTCTTAGATTAAGGCCTTCCACATCAAGAGCCCTCCCGATTCATTCATAAATGATGATGAGGATGGGATTGATCCCTCATTGATGCAGTTGCTTTTACCCCATTGCCTCGAATCGACTGGACCAAAAGAGATGAATTTTCTCTTGATAGCAAGAATCAACCAATTATTGAAAGAAGCATATCTTGGTATGACAGAGAACTTGCCAAGTTGCAATCAATTCCAGATCATGCTTTCAGGATCACAAAAATTGCCAATACATGAGGAGGCCTCCATTCGACCAAAGTCTCTTCTCGATCGACCTCTGTACCATCTAATCATACACAACAAGCAAGAAAGGAGTGGTTGCCAAAATCCACTTCGCCAAGTAACGTGTCATGAGGATAAATATCTAAAGATCCTAACCCCAAAGAAGGAAGAGAGCATGTCTAGATTTTCTACCTCGAGTAGAGATTCTTCTACCCACATCATTAATAGTGCTCAGAAGCTAGTGTCAAATGATCATCATCCTTACTTCGAACAATCATCCACTCAGGTGTAGGTAATTCAAATATCAAACACTTCGGAGCATGTAGTTCATGAAGGGACTTCCCAAAATCTCCCGAATAATCAAGAAGTGGATATTGAAGTTGTTTCTCCTCAAATCGAGGTCGTAGATAGGATTCAAGTAGGATCTCATGATGTCGAGAATAATGAGAATATTGATTCGAGCTCTAGGATTTTGTATGTTGAAATAGTGAATGATACTCCTTCCTGGGTTGATTCTGAAGTGAAGAAAAGGAAGAGAGTTGTCAAGCCAATTGACATTGATTTTGATGCCCTTTTCAAACTTTCGAATGACGTCCATTCCTAAGAATCCTCAGGTGCTTTCTCGAATAATGGTGGATAATGATGGAAACAAAATTTGCAAATCTTGTCATTCCACAAGTTGATAAAGAGTGCGATCCTATGACACCTACCGACTATGAAGTTTCTAGACTTGGACTTGGAAGATCTACATTAGAAAGTGACATGGCGATGGCTCGAGATTCAATTGATATTGTGCTAAAGAGACTTGAGAAATACAAGTCTCAAAACTCTCAGCTCAAGGCCGAAAAGAATCAATTGGTGGAATATGTTCAACATTTGATAAACCCCATATCATCCACTTTCCCCAGTACCTGATGCAGTGGCTGCCCCAGATGAAGATACTCTCAATTTGTCAAAAGAAATAAACACATTGGGCCATGTCACTAAAACTTGGCTTTCAGAGATTCTCGTTTTAGGCCAGGGGATGATCAAGACCATGGTTAAGCTTCATGAAGATGTCAGTGCATATCTTGATCCAATTCTTTCTTTCAAAGAAACTTTTGTTTCTACTATATCAAATTTGGATGAGATATTTCCCAGTTTACAGGAGATGACAAGTATGGAATCTTCAGTTTTAGCTATTGAAGGAATTCTCGAATTTGAACATTGAGGGACACATTTTCTTTGGTGTCTGCATCTCAAATCAAGAAAGATGCTTCTCGAGGATTCTATGATCCATTATGAAAGCATGTGCAATGAAGCCTTCACTTCACTCTCCTTGATTCAAGAATTCATGGCTGAGATTCCTTGCAACCTCGTAAATGAGCATAATCAAAGGTGTTCATCGGAGCAGGTGGAAGAGCAATTTTCACAATTGTTTAAGGACATGTACACTCCCACCAACAATTTCTCATCAGTTTCAATGGAGCAGTGCATCAAATTAAAGAACTTATTTGAGAACGCTCAATCCAAAATTGTTAATTTAAATGATATGCCAAGTAGAATTCTTGAATTGCAGGTATTTTGTGAGGCTATTCTTTGACCAAGTGAACCTCCAGAAGAAGAAAATATGTTTGAAAATTTAGGAAGGTTTAGATCCTTTCAACTGGCAAAAGCGGCAGATCCTAATTTCACCGGTGGTTCAGGGAGTTAATTTTCTTGGTATCTAACGAAGTGGGAGAGTCCATTTCTCATACGCTTGAGATAGGCGGACCCCATTTCAATGGATAAGGCACTGGTTATTATTGTATATTTTAAAAGGTGTTGTTATTTGTTTTCGGGAAACTATGGATATTTTAAGTAATTTCTATTTTTGGGTTGTCTTTAATAAAGTTGTTGAAAAAGTCAAAGGTCACTTAAGTGCCTTATTTAATGATCATGTAAAACCCTAACTACTTTGTAACCAACTTATGGGTTATAAAAGGAAGTGAGGGGCTCATTTGTAAAGGGTGACTTTGAGAGAGGAGAAGAAATACTTTTGTGTGCAAGCTTTGTTTCAGGAAGAAACTTTGTGTTCTTTTGTGAAAAACATTTTGGAGTTAATGAAATATGAACTTTGTGTCTCATTCATTGTCTCTTGTAACATTTGATGTTCTTATGTTCATTAGATGTTAGGTGTTTGAATCTTGCATGCAAATATTATCTTTGATCTTATTGTCAACGTTATTAATCAATTGTTCTAGTTCACAGTGATCAAGCTCTGATTATCTACTTGCTCATGTGTGTTCCCTTTTACACGTTCTTGTTTGGCTAACTCAAACTTCATTTTATTTGTGTTAGTTATTCATCTTTCTTCTTCATGCAATATTAGGTTTTGTGTTTACCTAACTATTGCATGTTCTTTCAGTTCATTCCATTTCACTCCTTTCCTTCATTCCATTCCATCTCCCTCATTCACTTTTCTTTCCATTGATGTTCCAAAACACCCCCCACATACAATTTTGAATGTATAGATGTAAATACAGTTTTGGTTTTCAATAAAGGCAACCTCACCTTCATTGAGGAGGGACTTCGTTCCCACACTGTTGCATGTCATTTGCATGCGTGCAAATCCATATGCTAACAGTTTTTGGTGACTCTGCTGGGGATTCAGGAATCGTTAACCAGTGCTTGGTTAAATCTTTATGACTATCCCCTCTGCACAAGCTCCAGTTCTTCAACTGAACCTTGTGCCCGAAGAAGATTTCCAAGGAGACATTGATGCCCACCTTTGAACAATAACTTGGGAAAACCGTGAAAGCTTGCAGTAATTTGTGGCTGTTGATAGAGCCATTGACAGAGAAATCTACATCGAATACCTTAGAAGAAGAGCACCCACACTTGTGGCCAGAAGACCTCCTGGACACGTGTTGATCGTTGTTCACCGACGTGGTCCTCTTCCACCAAGGTAATAAGTTGTATGACTATTATAGGTAACCCACCTATCTTGCAACCAAATCTTATTTTTACAGATACTCAAGAAGACATATCATCAGATTTGAGGCAAGCTATTTGGGAAAAGTGCACGAGTAACTATCATTTTCATTTCGCCACATCAGTACTAGATAATGAAGAAGAGGAAGCCACGAGATTTGCTAGAGCTATTCAGGTGCAAATAGCTCAAGAAAGAGAGTGAAGAGAAAAGGCTAGAGCTGGTCAGAAACACGCCAGTGATCCCTTCACAATAAAGATTTGAAACTAGAAGGAAAGAGGTTTACGTGAGGAGAAAAAGCTAAAGGTCGATCTGACCCCACTTTTGAATTTCAAGGAAAATTTGGTTTCAAGTTATCTCCTCCAAAGAAGAACACACCTCATAGATCTACAAGCCTTGCATCAAGTCCTGAAAGAGCAAGCAAGGAAGGAATCACTACCAGTCAGGCACTTGTCCTTGCTCACGTTGTTTTACCTTCGCATACCACCTTTCCCAAAATGGCAGTCAACGTACCATGGGGAAATGCCATAGGCCCATTGGCCTTACCTGCTCGACATGAACTCCCATGAGGATCAAGAAAGATTCTTCCCAAGTTCGACGGAGATGGGAAGACGTCACCAGATGACCATATTTCTACCTTTTTCACTGCATGTGCTGTTTTTTTCAGTAGAATATGAAGATGTTTCTATTCGTCTCTTTGTCAAAACATTGCATGATGTTGCTGCAGATTGGTTTCATCATCTACCCAATGGATGTATCACAAATTGGAATGATATGAAAACTAAGTTTGAAAATCAATTCAAGATGGTAGAAGATGAACATGCTCTTCTTGCCCAACTATCTTAGGAAAAGAAAGAGCCAACAGAACCCATGAGGAATTTCGTGGCTAAATTCAACAAAATGGTGAACAAAGTTCCCGTCAGGATTCGTCCAAACCTTGATGGACAAAAATGTTTCTTTATTAACACACAACAACCAGAAGTGTGCTATCAGCTGAGAAGGGCTAGAGTGGCTACTTTGGAACTTGCTCAATCTTTGGCCATAGAAATTGAAGATGACTTAATCATGGCAGGAAAATTCAAGAAAAATTCCCTCAAAGGAAAGAGTCAAGAAACCCCCAATGCTTCAGAAACTATACTCACTAAGTTGGCTAATGATGTGCTGGCTTTGAAAAAGCAAGTTGCTCAAAGTAGTAAACCTGCTCCTTACAAAGACATCCCAAGAAAAGGATACGCTCCCAACAAAGCCAGGATTGCAGGTGCTCCAACGAGGCTTGCTATTGAAGCAGCTCCCGCAACTAATTCAAAATGTGATGTCATTGAAGAAAGCGATGATGAGGTTGAAGTCATTGAGGTTGATGAGGAAGAGCCGGATTCTGAGACATCTGAACCTGAAGTTGAAGATCCTGAGGGGGAAAGTAATAATCATTTCTTTGAGTATCGTTCAGAGGAAGAAGATGAATATGAAGAAATTATAGAAGATATGAATAGTCAATCCTTTGTTGTCTTCACGCGCTCTCAGAAAAAGGAGCAGGATACCACTAAGGTGGGAGATAAAGAGGTTTCCAAGGAAACTCCCAAAGAATCCAAGACAAATGAGGCTCCTAAAGAGTCCAAGGTGACTGAGGTTTCAAAGGTCAAAACTATCTTAAAGAAAGGAGGGCCTTTGTTAGATCAATCGGTTGGTAAACTGACTACGAAGAAATATTCTTCTTCCACATCCATATCAACCAAGCCCGAGGCAAAGGTCAAAAGTGTGACATCATCAAGTTTGAAAGAACTAATATCTAAAATTTCAAGTACGGTTACTTTTCCTAAATTTGATATCATTGATCATATCAATAAAACAAAAATTTCCATGTCACAGGCAGAGTACTTGAAGTCCAATAAGGATCAGCTCGAGAAATTGGTCCAGTTTCTCAAAGGTGACTCTACTGTTCATTCCTCTAAAGGAATTCTGAAAACTCCCAAAGATGGGAAAACTCAAAATATTGTGGCGGCCACTACACCTTCAAATGAAAAGATTGAACCTTTCTTTGTGTCCTTTCTGATCAACGGATGCAAATTAAGTAATTGCATTATAGACTCTGGAGCCTCGGATAATGTGATGCTGGAAAAAGTAGCACATGCTCTTGGTTTGACTTGTACAAGAACATTCAGATCATGTTACTCCATGGAAACCAAGCAAGTTCCTCTAATTGGGCAGATTAAAGACGCCCAAATGGTTTTAGCCCAATTCCCTCAAAAGTGAGTTAAGGTAACTATTTTAGTTGTTGATATTCCCACCTCGTATGGAATGTTGTTGAGCAGGAAATTTTGTAGAGATTTGGGTGGTGAGATTCAAATGGATTGGTCTCACGCCATGATTCCTATCAATGGAGAAATGAAAAATCTTATGTTGGAAGCTCAGGCAAAGTTCACGGTAACTAAAACCGAAGATCCTTGCGCATAGATCCTTTTCCAAGGCTCAAGTATGGGTAATTTTATGATGACTACAGAAATTCATACCCCTGAGATCACTTTCCAAGATTCCAATGAGATATGGACTCTTGAGTTCGATGGAAGTTGTTGCTCTCGACGGGCTCTGGTGCAGGAGTGGTGCTCATATCTCCAAATGGTAAAATATTTCCTTTTTCCTACAAACTCGAATTTTCAAATACTAATAACATTGTAGAGTATGAGGCATTAATCCTTGGCCTTCAAGCTACAGAGGAGAAAGGGATCAAAAATTTGGAAGTCTTTGGAGATGTGGAATTGATTGTGAAACAGGTAAGAAATCAGTTCCAAGTAAAGAATGATCATTTGAGACACTACAGAAATAAAGTGTGGGACACAATAGAAGTCTTCGATGCTTTTTCCATAAAATTTGTCCCTCGTGAAAAGAATGACAAAGTAGATTCTCTAGCAGTCTCAGCTTCATTAATGATTCCTCATTCAGAATTTGATCAAGTCAAATACACCATTGAAATGGTTTTTAGGCCGAGTGTTCCTGACAATGCAGAAAATTGGCAAGTATTTAATGATGATCAACAAATTATTGCCTTCTTGGAAAAGAGAGAGAATTTTGAACAGTTGTACTTTGAAGGAAGTGATTCTGCATTTCATGAATCAACTACCTCACCCATTCAGGAAGGAGTTGAGAATGAAGATCCTAGTGATGGCATCATTCAACTCAAAGGAAATAAAATTCCCAAAGGATTGGTTTCACTTGAAGAACTTTTTGACAAACATGACAGGTTTATCAAAGAGAAAGAGCAGGCAGGACCTGTGAATTCTGCTGACTATGAGCAAGTTAACATCGGTACCAAGGATAAACCTCACCTGGTCAATATTGGTAAGTGTTGCTCACCTGAGGAGCGCAGGAAATTCATAAGCCTCCTTACCAAATATTCTGACATTTTGGCTTACTCATACGAAGACTTGAAGTCTTTCCAACCTAGGGAAATGGAGCATGCCATACCCTTGAAGCCTGGTGCAGTTCCATTCAGGAAAAAGCAAAGACAATATAATCCCAAGATTGCAGGGACAATATTTCATGAAGTTCAAAAGATGCTAGATGCACGAATAGTGTTTCCTATTCGACATTCGACCTGGATAGCTAATATTGTACCGGTTCGCAAGAAAAATGGAGAAATTAGGATTTGCGTGGATTTCTGCAATCTTAATCAGGCTTCCTTGAAGGATAACTACCCACTTCCAGTGATGGACCATATTTTGCAGGTAGTAACTGGATCAGAAATGCTATCTATGCTAGATGGCTTCTCTGGCTATAATCAGATTGAAGTGGCTAGAGAAGATCAACATAAAACCACGTTCACTACCCCCTGGGGTACATTCGCATATAGAAGAATGCCTTTTAGTTTGATTAATGTCGGCTAACTTTTCAAAGGGCTATGGATATGGCATTTGCAAATTATAAATACAAGATCATCGTGATATACCTAGATGACTTGACAATATTCTCAAAGAAACGAGGAGATCACCTAAGGGATTTGGAGAAAATATTGCAAAGGTGCAGACTTCATAAGATTTCTTTAAATCCAAAAAATTATGTGTTCAGAGTTACAGAAGGGAAACTCCTAGGTCATATTGTTTCTAAGGAAGGAACTAAGATCGATCCTGAATGCGTTCAAGCTATCAAAAATCTTTCCTTACCTACAAGTAAGCCTGGAGTCCACTCATTCTTTGGGAAGGTGAACTTTTTGAGAAGGTTTGTGCTAGATTTTGCCGAGCTGACTAAAGAAATCACTGATATGATGAAAGGAAAAGAATCCTTCAAATGGTCAAAGGAAGGTAGAGAAGCGTTTGAACAAATCAAGGGTGCTATTGCAAAATCTCCTACATTGGTGTGTCCCAATTTTAAAAAGGATTTTATAATTTATTGTTATGCTTCACCACACACAATCTCTGCCATTTTGACACAACACAATCAAGAGGGGATCGAATCTCCTATTTCATTCATGAGTTCTGGATTCAAGAAACATGAACTCAATTACACTCCCCTTGAGAGGCATGCGTATGCGGTGGTGAGAGCCCTGAAACACTTCAGGTACTATGTGTTGAATTCTCACACCAAAGTCTTAGTTCTAGACACCGCAGTGAAATCAATGCTAACACAATAGGAACCAGGATCTAAAAGAGGTAATTGGGTCTCCAAGATCCAAGAATATGATTTAGACATCAAGCCTACCAAGTTGGTTCGAGGAAGAGGACTCTGCCAACTCATTGCAGAGAATGAACCACGAGATAACTCTGAAGAAGAACCAGTTGAAGAAAATTTACCATTGGTAGTTTTTGTCAGTACCACAGATGAATGGTATTCTGATATGCCTACTTTCTCACATATGGTGAGTGTCCAAAGAATCTGACAGCTAAGGAGAAATGAGCTATCAAACTAAGAGCTGTCAGGTACGTCATTTGGGATAACACGTTGTTCAAGAAAGGAATTGACGACATGTTCCTCAGATGTGTTGATAAAGAGCAACAACCTAGATTGTTGGAAGCTTTCCACAATCATGCTTGTAGCGGTCATTTCTATGGCCCAGTGACAGCTCATAAAATTCTGAGAGCACATTATTACTAGCCCACTATGTTTTCTGATGCTCAGAAATGGGTGACAAAATGCGAAGCTTGTCAACAATTTGTTGGAAGACCAAAGTTGGCAGCTTTGCCTTTGAAGCCAGTTGTCATTAAAGAACCCTTTCAACAATGGGGTTTAGATTTCATCGGGGTTTTGAATCCTAATTCTAGTGCTGGTCATACTCACGTGCTCACCGCAACTGACTACTTTACAAAGTGGGTAGAAGCTATACTGGTGAAACAAACATCTACTGCAGTAATTTGTGACTTCATCAAAGAAAATATATTGGTTTGTTATGGAATTCCACACAAGATTGTGATGGACAATGCCTCAAATTTTTCTTCTACAGAGATGATAGGTTTTTGTTATGGATATGGGATATCCTTGTCTCATTCATCAGATTACTACCCTCAGGGAAATGGTCAGGCTGAATCCAGTAACAAAAACCTCATTACTATTGTGCGCAAGTTAGTCGAAGAAAATCAAAGAACTTGGCACAAAAAGTTATATGATGCATTGTGGGCTGACCGCATAACTCCCAAAAGGGCAATTGGGATGTCTCCATTTCAACTTTTGTATGGAACCGATGCTCAAATTCCCGTCACACTAGAGTTACCAGCATTAAAATTAGCTCAGGCAGTTGATGATGAATGCTTCACCAATGCATTAGATAAAAGGATCATGTTCCTAAGCAAGCTCGAGGAACAAAGAAGTCAAGTGGCAAACAGGATCGAGGAACATCAATCCAAGGTAAAGAAATTGTTTGACAGGAAAACTAGGGAGAGACAATTTCAAATCAATGACTTAGTTCTTCTCTGGGACAAAAGACGTGAACCGAAAGGAAAGCATGGGAAGTTTGACTCACTGTGGCTAGGCCCGTTCAAAATAAGACATTTCTGTGGAGATAGTACCTATTACTTGGCATATCCTGATGGAACTCATTTTCCTTTGCCCTACAGTGGGCAATATCTCAAGCATTATCAAAATTGAAAACGGGTTGTTCCCCGTATGTACATAGGTAATTAGGATTTTGGTTTGTTTGTTTCCCTATTTTTTCGGTCTCCTCTCTTGTGTCGCCCCATTTTTGTGCCCCATCGTTTTGAGATCGTGTTCATTAATATTTTGGTCTGGGTTCGTTGCTGCATCCATGAAGTCCTTGTTCCCAATTAGAGCCAGTTGTTATCAGCCAATTTTGACTTCGCAAAAAATTAAAAAAAATAAAAAATGGAAATTTTGAAATTTTTCAAAAGTGTTACTTTGCGTGGTTTATCACCCTCATGACGACCGTCTCCTTTTTGTGATCATTTCGGTCTTCGTTTCATCCTTTTCGGGCAAGAACTCCTCCTGCTAGCCTTTAAAATGCATTAAAATTAATTAATTAAATTAATTAATTAATTGCTCTTTGTTTGATAAAATTAATTTTTAAATAACTTGGGAGTATTTAATTAAATAAATATTAATTGAAATTCATTCAACACATTTTATTATTTTTGTCGGGGAAGTAAGCTTATGCTTCCAACTGCCGGGAATGCCAATTTGGCTTCCCAAACCCAGATTTCCCCTTTCCTGGCAATCTTATTTTAATTTCCCACTTGTGGGATTTTCTCCACCAATTGCCAAATCATGGATTGGCTAATGGGCAAGAAATCTCCCAATTTCCCACATGGGGAAATTGAACGGAGATTGCCAACCCACTTTGCCATTCCCGTTGGCAATTGGCCGTTGCTTTCCCCATTTCCCCCTGGCACTTAATTCCACTACCCGGGAAGAAGGGAAGTTGGTTTAGGCTTCATAACTTCCTCTGTCAGACTCATTGGAAAGAGTCATGTGAAGCTTTCTGATTGCTTCTTATTTCTTCTGAAGAACATAATATTTTATCACATCCCACAATACTGCGAATGCCATTGTGAAGTAAGAAGAGGACATTTTTTTTTTACAAAGAAACCCATGGAAGGAAGTTTTAGCTAGCTTTAAAGGAGGAAAGATCCCCACAGGTGACACAGAGTTTCATGCATGAAATAAAGGAACATTTCATTTGCACAGAGCATCTCCAAGCAAAGAGAAAAACAACAACATCAAGTCCACGCATGAGGACACAGGGAAATAAATCAAAAGGACAAAAATACACTCAGCCAAAGGACAGCTCAATTCCAACGGAGCAGGAGACCACGAAGAGGAAAGAAAAAAAGAGATTTCCACGTTGTTTGTCAAGAGAATCCCACAGGAATCCAAAAATGAAACCATTAAGTTCCCAGCTGTATAAATATAGAAAGAATAGTTTTACCAGTCAAATCCCATTTTAAGATCTCCACGCAGTCCCAAAAATCAGAAGAAATTCCAAACATCCATCAACCAAAGAGGGAAGGAACAGTCCAAAAATTGAAATAAAAGGAGAAGCCACCAAGGTACGCAAGGAAGAGAAAATTCCAACCCAGAAGCCGCAGCCAGGAAAGAATCCATCATCACCACGCATTCTACCAAGAAAAGACACTAAAGACCACGCGTGAGGAAAAAGGGAGTTTCCACGTGCCAAGAAGTAATCCAAAAGCTAAAAATTACAAGGAGACAGAAGTTTCCAACATGTGCCACAAGAGAAGGAGAGGGAGAGTTTGACAAATTTTTGCTGCAGGAATCACCACATGAAAAGAAAGAAAGGAAACATGCAGACAAAAAAATGCCAAGTTAAATTTCAAGTCAAAGAACAATGTTAGTTTCAAGCAGAAAGTCTAGCAAAAAAGGAGGATGAAGTCAAAAAAAAAGACCACGCAGAGAATAGGCCAGATGGACCAAGGACATCCACAAAGGTTGAAGAGGAAAAAGACAATCCAGAGGCAGAAGTTTAAATTTTTTTACAAAAACCTTCATATTCCACGCATTTTCCAGAGAAGATTGCCACAAGGAATTCGCTAAGAAAGAAGTTATCTTCAAGTTCGAGGATTTCAGTTCATGTTACATGCAAAAAATCGATGTAAGGGAGAGATCATGCATGATTTTCAAATACGTGAAGAAATTTCAAAAGCGAGAAATTTTTATTGTCTCCAAGCATCAAGTTTCATCTCCAACTGATGAGCTCTATATTTAAATTAAAAATAAATTTATTATAATTGTAACCGGAATTGCTCGACTAAATTTTAAAAAAAATAAAATAAAGTTATAAAATTTTGTAATCAGGATTATTATTTATTATTATTATTGTTTTTAAATAAATAATAATAATAATAATATTAAAATGGAACATATTTTTCTTGCATCGATGGGGTTTCAGAGACTGAGACCTGACCCCGCTTGCATTGTTTTTGTGCCTGAGTCATTCTTCTGTGAAATTCATAATGGCTGAAAAATCTAACAAATCTGCAGGGAGATCGAGGAAGCCAGTGGAGAAATCAAACAAATCCACCCTGAAGTATGAATTTCAAGGAATTATCCCTCCCAGTTCCATTAAGTCAGCATATGACAACATCACTGATACAAATCTAGGTCACATCAATGTGCAACAGTTCTACGAGCGGGTGAAAACTAAAGGCAAAACCATTTTCTTAGATAGAGTTTACCATAGTGGTCTACCCCAAGCAACAACATTTCTTGTCTCGGTGCAATGTCTGGAATTGGTTATTGCTTGCATGGAGCATTATGATCCTGAGAGATGAGGAATTTTTAAAGATAATCGCGAGCCTTTCCTCTTAATCACACCAGAGCACATTGAGGAATTGCTCGGCATACCTGACTTTCCTGAGAATGCGGATATCACTCGCCAGTCAGCACAAGAATTCTAGGATGAAGAACCCCTGAGATGGAGCAAGATGGTTAATAACAACTGGTTAGTAACCAAGAGACCTCGAATTGATAGGCTTCCCAAAGAACTGTACCACGTTGAGTTCGTGGAAGAAATCGGGGACATGATTACTCTCCTAAGTCGAGTTTTTGGTCTACCTTCTGCTAGGATTTTCCACCCATGGATGTATCAGTTTATCTATATCATCCTAGCCAAGAAAGAGTTTGTGGATTGGGCCACCATCATCAGTAACACCCTTCACAAACAATTGATAGAAGTTAAGATGACTGGATGCTTCTACATGACATCGTATCTGACTTATGTGGTAGCAAGAAGAAAGCTATTTTTGGGACTTGAAACAAGAGGAGTCATAGGGCTGTCAAATGGTGTTTTTCATTATTACCCTCAACTCAGTTTCAAAAATAGTTCTCACCATTTTAGAAGAGTCAATGATGCATTCACCTTCCATGTGATTTGGAACCTGAATTGGAATACTGAGGAAAGGTTTTCTAAAGAAGCCATGAGTGTCATTTCCCAATGGGGAACCTGGTTTATTCAATTTTCATCTTTTTCCTACATTCACGTGAGTGGCTTTGCTGGTACCCCGTGGAAACTTCCTAAGTACGTCAGTGACAGATGGGCATTAATGGAGCTGGCGCGACAATTATTCCAAGTTCACTGCCTTCTTAGTGACAAGCATCGTTCAGGAATTCATTTCCCAATTCAAATCAGGGAATACCAATGTCCAAATATTTTTAGTGCACAACTCATGGAAAAAGAGTTTGCTCTCATAACCATCCATCCATATGTGAAGAGAGCCCAGTTTGATATCAATGGATATATGCAAAATATTCTGGGAGCAAAGTATCAACATAATCCTACCATGGAAGATTTCTGGGCTGCTTGTTCAGACGAACATGAGGTAAGAAGATGAGAGTACTCTCACCTAACACTTGCTCAGATCAAGGCCTTCCACATCAAGAGCCCTCCCGATTCATTCATAAATGATGATGAGGATGTCATTGATCCCTCATATGATGTAGTTGCTTTTACCCCATTGCCTCGAATTGACTGGACCAAAAGAGATGAATTTTCTCTTGATAGCAAGAATCAACCAATTATTGAAAGAAGCATATCTTGGTATGACAGAGAACTTGCCAAGTTGCAATCAATTCCAGATCATGTTTCGGGATCACAAAAATTACCAACATGAGGGGGCCTCCATTTGATCAAAGTCCCTTCTCGATCAACCTTTGTACCATCCAATGATAGAAAACAAGCAAGAAAGGAGTGGTTGCCAAAATCCACTTCGCCAAGTAACGTGTCACGAGGAGAAAGATCTAAAGATCCTAACCCCGAAGAAGGAAGAGAGCGTGTGTCTAGATTTTCTACTTCGAGTAGAGATTCTTCTACCCACATCGTTAATAGTGCTCAGAAGCTAGTGTCAAATGATCCTCATCCTTGCTTCGAACAAGCATCCACTCAGGTGTAGGTAATTCAAATATCAAACACTTCGGAGCATGTAGTTCATGAAGGGATTTCCCAAAATCTCCCGAATAATCAGGAAGTGGATATTGAGGTTGTTTCTCCTCAAATCAAGGTCGTAGATAGGATTCAAGCAGGATCTCATGATGTCGAGAATAATGAGAATATTGATTCGAGCTCTAGGATTTTGTATGCTGAAATAGTGCATGATACTCCTTCATGGGTTGATTCTGAGGTTAAGAAAAGGAAGAGGGTTGTCAATGCAATTGACATTAATTTTGATGCCCTTTTCAAACTTTCAAATGATGTCATTCCTAAGAAGCCTAAGGTGCTTTCTCGAATAATGGTGGATAATGATGGAAACAAATTTGTAGACCTTGCCATTCCACAAGTTGATAAAGAGTGTGATGTTATGACACCTACTGACTATGAAGTTTCTAAATTTGGACTTGGAAGATCTACATTAGAAAGTGACATGGCGATGGCTCGAGATTCAATTGATATCGTGCTAAAGAGACTTGAGAAATACAAGTCTCAAAACTCTCAGCTCAAGGCCAAAAAGAATCAATTGGTGGAATATGTTCAACATTTGATAAATCCCATATCATCCACTTTCCCAGTACCTGATGCAGTGGCTGCCCCAGATGAAGAGACTCTCAATTTGTCAAAAGAAATAAACACATTAGGCCATGTCACTAAAACTTGGCTTTCAGAGATTCTCGTTTTAGGCCAAGGGACGATCAAGACGCATGGTTAAGCTTCATGAAGATGTCAGTGCGTATCTTGATCCAATTCTTTCTTTCAAAGAAACTTTTGTTTCTACTATATCAAATTTGGATGAGATATTGCCCAGTTTACAGGAGATGACAAGTATGGAATCTTTAGTTTTAGCTATTGAAGGAATTCTCAAATTTGAACATCGAGGGACATGTTTTCTTTGGTGTCTGCATCTCAAATCAAGAAAGACGCTTCTCGAGGATTCTATGATCCATTATGAAAGCATGTGCAATGAAGCCTTCACTTCACTCTCCTTGATTCAAGAATTCATGGCTGAGATTCCTTGCAACCTCGTAAATGAGCATAATCAAAGGTGTTCATCGGAGTAGGTGGAAGAGCAATTTTCACAATTGTTTAAGGACATGTACACTCCCACCAACAATTTCTTGTCAGTTTCAATGGAGCGGTGCATCAAATTAAAGAACTTATTTGAGAACGCTCAATCCAAAATTGTTAATTTAAATGATATGCCAAGTAGAATTCTTGAATTGCAGGTATTTTGTGAGGCTATTCTTCAACCAAGTGAACCTCCAGAAGAAGAAAAGATGTTTGAAACTTTGGGAAGGTTTAGATCCTTTCAACTGGCAAAAGTGCAGATCCTAATTTCACTGACGGTTCACGGAGTTGATTTTCTTGGTATCTAACGAAGTGGGAGAGTCCATTTCTCATACGCTTGAGATAGGCGGACCCCATTTCAATGGCTAAGGCACGGGTTATTATTGTATATTTTAAAAGGTGTTGTTATTTGTTTTCGGGAAACTATGGATATTTTAAGTAATTTCTATTTTTGGGTTGTCTTTAATAAAGTTGTTGAAAAAGTCAAAGGTCACTTAAGTGCCTTATTTAATGATCATGTAAAACCCTAACTACTTTGTAACCAACTTTTGGGTTATAAAAGGAAGTGAGGGGCTCATTTGTAAAGGGTGACTTTGAGAGAGGAGAAGAAATACTTTTGTGTGCAAGCTTTGTTTCAGGAAGAAACTTTGTGTTCTTTTGTGAAAAACATTTTGGAGTTAATGAAATACGAACTTTGTGTCTCATTCATTGTCTCTTGTAACATTTGATGTTCTTATGTTCATTAGATGTTAGGTGTTTGAATCTTGCATGCAAATATTATCTTTGATCTTATTGTCAACGTTATTAATCGGTTGTTCTAGTTCACAGTGATCAAGCTCTGATTATCTACTTGCTCATGTGTGTTCCCTTTTACACGTTCTTGTTTGGCTAACTCAAACTCCATTTTATTTGTGTTAGTTATTTGTCTTTCTTCTTTGTGTAATATTAGGCTTTGTGTTTACCTAACTCTTGCATGTTCTTTCAGTTCATTCCATTTCACTCCTTTCCTTCATTCCATTCCATCTCCCTCATTCACTTTTCTTTCCATTGATGTTCCAAAACACCCCCACATACAATTTTGAATGTATAGATGTAAATACAGTTTTGGTTTTCAATAAAGGCAGCCTCACCTTCATTGAGGAGGGACTTCGTTCCCACATTGTTGCATGAAATAGTTTTTTGAAAGGGACTATACCCTTGTACATCAAGGACCAGAAGCCAGAATAGAAAAAATAATCACAAAGAAAGGGATCCGAATCCAGATATAACAATAAGGACCAACTGCAGAACATCGTCTGCAAAAAAGAAGCAACAATCATCAACCTCAGTAGAAACTAAAAAACTACTGAACAACAAAAACTCAGCAATAGTACACCGACACCAATGGAAAGCATGTTGTAATCCGGCCCCAAAAATGATAACCATGTATTCCGGCCGATCACCAACAAAGAGAATCATCCAGACGGAAAGCCCTCCTTCAGGGTGATTTTTTTCTTCTTCTTGCTAACCGTAACCCAACCTGAAGGAGTCTCCACTGTTGAAGGAGAAGTCAAAGGAGGGGTAATCTCCTTAGTTGCATTTGTCCCAACTGGGACAGCCACTACCTGAATCATATCCGTGTTGCCCTCAACAACTTGAGCATTATTCATATGCTAACACTATTTAAAGTTGTAATTTCCTTAGTGTGCCATAGTAATTCATACTTGTGCACATGTTTTGCTACATATTCTATACCCCTATACTCTAGCAAACGATGTGACATCTTGAAATAAACTTGTTGTGGTGTCTATTAAAGGTTGATTTGGTGGTGGTTATTGTGGTGGTGGACCTTTCCCTGGATTAGGATTAGGCCCATATCCTTCACCAGTATTTCCTCTAGGAAATTACTGACTTGATCCCCCTCACACTCCCATGCCACTTTTGGTCTCATTGATGAACTTCCTTGTGTCCCAGTTGTAGTAATAAAATGGACACCTACAATCTTTGTTGTTGCAAAACTAGCCGAAGTACTTCTAGTGGTTTGCGTGTAAATACCTTGTCTTGTTGACACACCTACAAAAAATCTTGTGAGAGAACTTCCAAACATTGGCGCCTATAACATTGTCATGTGTGTGTTCCATGTATGTTGACCTGGAGATGAATTAGCTTTACCTATTTCTCCTTCTCTAGAATGCTAACCAAAATGTAGCCTTTTATTTTCACTAGAATGCTATGTGTGTTGGAACCTCATTCTATTAGATTGAACGCTCACCCTAAGTGCACACACCTACGAGGTCCATCCTTTGTGTTTGCTTGACAAGAGTTTAACACACATAATTGTCATGATTTCTAACCAGGAAATCATTCATACATAATTAATTATTACATTCACTTCGACTTAGAAACACATATAATAAGGAAACAATCAATCCATGTAAACAATTACTAATACCAATTGCATTGTAAAATCTCCATACTCAGATCCATTTACAACAAATATCCAACCACAATTATCCATTAATAAGAAAAAATCATTACATAGTGGAATTTGGATGCATAATAGTCAATATACTAGTGTGTTGGACCATGCGCGCAAGACTTAACCCTTAGCAAAACATCATGACTTTGTTAGAACCTAGAGACATCAAAAAGTACTAAAACACTAACCTACCTCAAGTATATATAGGGGTGGGGACTTTCCCTTCACCACGCATGCACTCTCCTAAAAATAGTCATGGTCAAAAAGAGCATGCATGTTTTCTTTCCTAAAATTAGCCATGCGTATAATATTTACATGCTTTTACAAAACATCTAATAATAGGTTGTCCTAATTTTATCCATGATTTAATCCTATTAATAGCCTTCATGTGTGTGATTTAATCCAAGATCTACATGTGCTTTCTCTAAAAATATCCTTTGTTTGATCGCCAAGTCATCATGTTTTTATCCCTTGCGTGATCGGTACTCCAAGTCTATTTTTAACATGTCCTCTGAAAATGGTTAATTCCTCTTCCTTATTATCTATGTGCACACTACCATGTCCCTTCTCTATGCAGAGATGTTGTCTCTCTACCTTCACTATTATACCCTTAAACTACCTTTAGATATTGAATACCAAACACAAGGGCTAGGTAGTCAAGCTGAGTCAGATGCGTGCCCTCAGTTCTCATTCTCTCATTTGATGCACTCTCATCCAAAGCAAATGATGACTCTCTATTTAACTTTCCCAAAGTTAGGAGGACATGATGCTATAGATCCTCATCTTCCATGAGAGCTTCAAAACCTTTATGAGCCATCATTCTTCTCGACTACAATGCTGCCTAAATTTCCCTCTCTCAAGCTTCATTATACTTGAGTCATATTTCCTCTCTCTACTTATCTTCTGTTAGGGTCTCCATCATCCTTCTCCACACCTGCTCCTTCCCTTGCCCATAGTGGGGATTTAATTATGCATAGGTAACCTCTCCAATCCCAATTTTACCATCAAGATCTTGATAGTGAAAGGGATAGCATGTAAATAGGATCCTCTGGGCTCACGCAAGAACTTAAGCTCAACTTCTTCTAAACAACAATATGTAGAAATTGTGTGCTCCAAAGTATAAGTGTGTAGTAATCTATCCCACTAATAATCTATAGGTCTATTCCATTCTTCATCGGCATCAGAAAGTGTTTGATAATCTTCTTGCATCCAAAATTTTGCTCTAGGGCAATAAATTTTGGTGGATGCATAAATTGCCAACCACTGTTACAATTCTACTAGAAAGAAGTTGAAGAATGTCTCATATAGCTCATGATAAAGATTATATTCTACTCACTTGCATACATTAGAGCTAGGTCCAATGCTATACCTATGTGTAAATAAGTCTTGGTCATCTTCTACCCATCTCTCAATACTCTCCAGAGATAGTCGATACACCATCTGCATGCAACATCTTGGCAGATAAATTGAAAAGATGTCTCGGCAACAAAACCATCATGTAGTATTTTATTTTCACTATAACATTATGCACGTTAGCACCTCATTTAGTCAGACTGAATGCTCACTTGAAGTGCATGCAACTACTAGGTCCCTCTTTGTGTTTGCTTGACTGGAAGTTAACATGCATAATTATCATGATATTTAACTAGGAAATCATTTAGGCATAAACAATCATTCCAGGATGTCACTTTGGAAACACATATAATAATAAAAACTAAACATCTAAAAATAAACAAGATCAATTGAACCAGTAGATCACCATATTCAAACATGTCAAAAATTGGAATCCATCCAAAAATATCCATCATAAAGTAGAATTCATTACACAGTGGAAGTTGAATACATAATAGTCAATGCATAGGTGCGTTGAACCATCCGCACAAGAGTTAACCCTTAAAAAAATAACATGACTTCGCTACAACCTAGAGACATCAAACAATACTAAAACACTAACGTACCTCAAGTATATATAGAGGTGGGGACTTTCCCTTCACCACCCACA
The DNA here is from genome assembly GCA_019776745.2 of Taxus chinensis. Lineage (NCBI taxonomy): Eukaryota > Viridiplantae > Streptophyta > Pinopsida > Cupressales > Taxaceae > Taxus > Taxus chinensis. The sequence goes on from CM034156.1 coordinate 317,936,409, forward strand.
CACTCTCCTAAAAATAGTCATGCTAAAAAATAACATGCATGATTTCTTTCCTAAAATGAGCCATGCATACAATCTTTGCATGATTTTAAAAAACAACTAATAATAGGTTGTTGTATTTTTATCCCTGCTTTAATCCTATTAATATCCTCCAGGTTTGTTCTTTAATCCAAGATATGCATGTGCTTTCTCTAAAAATAACCTTTGCTTAACCGTCAAGTCATCATGTTTTTATCCCCTGCATGATTAATACTCCAAGTCTATTTTTAGCCTGTCCTCAAAAAATGGCCAAGTCCTCTTCCTTGTTTTCTATGCGCACACTAGCATGTCCTTTCTCTATGATTAATACTCCAAGTCTATTTTTAGCCTGTCCTAAAAAATGGCCAAGTCTATTTTCTAACATTGTTTACATTTCCATCCAGTCAATATAAAGTTAATAGTTGATATTCAAATATTAACTACATAAACAAAGATAACACTTATTTATATTCAGATATTCCAAATTTGTTAAGGCAAGTGATTCACATATGCATTGCATATGCAAACATTCTTCTTGTATTTAACATTCTATCTATTTTCTGACATCTTTCACATATTCAATTATTCAATATAAATTTAACCATGGACATGCAAATATTAACTGCATAAACAAAGAAAACACTTATTTACATTCAGATAATCCATATTTGTTAAGGTAAGTGATTTACATATGCATTGCATATACAAACATTCTTCTCATATTTAACATTTTGTCTATTTTCTGACATCTTTCACATATTCAGTTAGTCATTATAAATTTAATCATGGACATGCAAATATTAAATACATAAACAAAGACAACACTTATTTATATTCAAACATTCCTCAGATGTTAAAGTAAGTGATTTAGATATTCATTGTATATGCAGACATATTCACGTATTTAACAATGTCTATTTTCTGACATTCCTCACATATTCAGACATTATTTGAATACCTTGAATATTACAAAAAGTAATAGTCATTTACCTCCTATATATGTGGCCTCCTTACAAATTTGAATTTGGTATATAACTTTGCCAATTATGTGCTTTGTCAATTGTTTCCACAAAATGATTTCTAACCATATTCATCCAAATATATAATATTACATTCCATTTGAATTTGAATTATGAGATTATGGAGGGATAATTAAAATTTTGGAGCGATAGTTATTACTTGCATTAATTTTGATTGTTTTTAGAAAATTGGTGAGTCTAATACATATTTGTTTGCAGTTGCAACATTTAATAAGGTTCATGTGGCAAAAATAAAGGCAGTTATGATAAAAAAGTTGGAGAAGTTTGTTTATTTAAAACATAAAATTACTTTTAATATAATCCTGAAATCTTGAGAGGCTGAAGTTATGTGTATGTCGTCACAAAATCATGCAATTACTATTACATTTATACCACTAAGTATGTTATTTTATATATGGATCTCACATGATAAAAGTATTCACTAATGACCCATTCCCTAGTCATGTCGTCAGTTAGTTAGTCATCGTAGTCATTTGTCTTGCACAGTCGTCAGTTATTTACACAATTATGGCCATCTCTCATTGAGTAACAAGTGTTTTTATTTAGTCATTTTTCATCTCTAGTATTTGACTAGCACCTGTGGTAGTACTGGGGTGCCCATGGGTGCCCCATCCTTAATATTAGGCACCCTGGTCCCTGCAACACTTGGGTATGATTTACTTATTCAAGGTCGGTATTTTTTATTTTCCCTCTCATTCCCCTAGGTATTAGTTGGCATGTAGGGTCATTAGTGTCAAAATTTGAGCAAGAGATCCCTATATAAACATATCATACTCACTATTGTAAGGGTGGAATATCTATTATCAAGAGCTAGCTATCTACTAAGGCAAAGGATGACATTCGGGCATCATTTACATCTGCATCACACAAGCATAGGGGAAATGGTTTTATTCATTCTATTCCATCCTCCATTTGTATTTTTACATCTAGTTATTGCCCCCTACTTCTACGTCATTGACGCTAGGGCACCCTAGGCACACAATTGCACACACAAGCATGTGAAACTACATTGGGTCTAATTGTAGTGCAATGCTTAGTTGTAAGTCCACCATTTTGGCAGCTATAGTCAGTCTAACCTCTTCATATGCATCTTTCCTTTTTAGGGATTTGATGCTTTGTATGAGGTTTGGCAGGTAGATCTTCATATCAGATTTATGACTACATAAACAAACATATTGTGATAACTATGCGAAAAAGATAAAGATGTTGCAAAGACCTAACGACACTATTAGATTCAAATCCTAAGATTTTCTACAGATCAGAGCACCCAGATTACAGACCACGGTGCCCATAGGTGCCCCAGTCCTATCCAAGGTGCCCCAGTCCATTCGAATCTTCAGTTGCTGTAACTTCTTGGGTAGCACCTTCACATTCTTTCTTATCCACAAATCAACTTGTTCAAGTCTAACACAGAACGAGGTAAGTCATTTTCATGTTAGTACCTTATCCCTCTCATTTTCATTATTTCATTTCATTTAAATATAAAAAAAAAATTTAACATCAATATTTCAACTTACATCATTTATTGCATTCCTGTACCTACTTAGATTAACTTAGAATATAGATCTAAAAATTCAAATTTTAGTTAATCATTTTGGTGAACCCGTCCTTTCAAGTATCTTTCCCTAGGATCCAACCAAACCATAATGACTAAAGGTATCTCATCTTCTTCCCCCTTCATGTCTCATTTTAGGGCTAACCCTATCTATGACGAGGTTGTCATCGTTGAGCTCAAAGCTCTATATAGTCACTACACCCGATTATATCCAACAACAACTTTTAGATGGCCAACAATATGTTCTTACTCTTTTTGAGGATTCTCCTATAGGAATTAGTATTGTTGAGGATCCAATATCATTTACTCATTTTACACCATGTTATATGGCTACTTGTGATCCTCCTTTCGATATTTCACAGGAAACTTTAGATGATTCTCTTACTAATTACTTGTTTGGTATTTATAGTTTCTCACATGTGCATACTAATTCTTCTGTTACTTCAGCCACTGATATAGTTCATTCTCATGATTCTACCATTTGTGACATTACTTCTCCCAATACATCTCCTAATAGTTTGCATGCTCCTTCACATTATGTTGACTATCCTATTAATAACATTCTCATTCCTGAGTCTCTATCTGAAACTGGTGAGGAGGATGATAATCATGGTTCTCCTTATTTCTATACCACTAAGTGCGACTCTCCTACTCCATTACTACCTTCTCCTGAGATCACATCTACCATTTTGCATGAGTCATCACCATCTATCACTTCTTCTTCTCCTACTGTTACATCTCTTATTGTTATATCATCTGCATCTCCTAGTTCATCCTCTCCTATAGATGTGTCTCCCTTAGTCACCTCATCTATTAAAGGTATTTCTAATGTTAGTCCTACCATAACTATGGAAATTCCATATATATCACCTACTATAGCTTACTCAACACCTACTTATAATGTGCCCTTAGCATCAGAGTCTCCCTTATCACCTCTTGATATTCCTATGATTACCCATAATGGTAAGTTACAACCACTTAATACATTATTGCCATATTCCACCATTCCTTTATAGGATATGATCTTTCTCATGCATGTCGTAGGTCAGCTACAATCTCAGGTTCATTCCCTCACTTTAGAAAGCAATGATTATTATGCTTCTATTGATAACAATTCATTACATGGTAGTCATGTCCGTAAGAAGATTCATAACTGTGCATTTCCTCAAGATTTTATCATGCCTACTCTCACATGTTTTGATGGTAATAGTGACCCTCATAATCATCTTCTGAATTACCATTTGCTTATGGCCTCTCATTCTAATGATACATTGTTACTTAAGGCCTTTTGATATAGTCGTGGAGATGAGGCATTACAATGGTACACTCATCTCCCCTTCGGGTCCATCAGTACTTTCTATGACATGGAGGACGCTTTCCTCTATCGTTTCACTTATGATCGCATAGCTACTTTACATCAGGGCTCCTCTAAACCTATCAAGGATTATATCTTATGATTCAATGTTTTTCTACATCAACTAATATTCCAACCTATTGATCTAGAGAAGTAATTCATTTTTTGTTGTGGCCTAATTCCTCCACTCTAGTAAAGATTAAAATATGATACATGTGAGTCATGCATTCTTCTATGTTATAAAGTCATTGACCTAGAACAAGATATTTTCTCATCACACATCGTAGATCCTCCACACATCTCTATGGCTATTGCCTCATCTAGTTCTCTGCCAATGCCTTTGGTTGAGCATCCAACATATTATCCACCTTTTCTTAACAAGTAAACTGTTGTTGCAAATCAGTAGCACCCCTGGATGCAAATCAAGTTTCTAAGTTGATGTTTCAGGCATCTAGTGTGATTGCACAACATTGAAACCTCTCTCCAAGTGTGGGACTTGTAAAATGAGAGAGGAATCTCTAGATTAGAGGCTGGTTCCTCAAACTCCTCTGATTAGATCTGTTATTTGCACAATTGCAGAGGTTTGAATCCTAATCCTACTCTAAATTCCAAGGAGACAGAGATAGAAAGTGCAAAAATTGAAACTAAACTAATAGGTGATACACCAAAGGAGTGGTGAACACTTCTTGTTCATGAAAATTGACACAATTTCATAAAATGCAACATGAAACATCATACACAGGCTGATAAGATGTAATTAGAGGTCTGAAATGAAGCAAGACAATACAAACAAAGGACTGAAAATTGATCACAGAGTCTGCACTGTCATTTTTCACTGTCAAAATCCTTGCATTTGCAACATCAAAGAGGCAGAAACCTGTTACAATCATGAAGAAGGTCTGATACTTGCAAAAATCACTTGTTGAAGGTGAAAGAAGAAGCTTGCTATCCAAAAAAAATGTTCAACCTCAAAAAATGAGCCAAATCTGGCTTTTACAATGCATGGGTCAAGCCCAGGAGAGAGAAAACATGTAAAAAATGTGGAAGCCATTCCCCATTGAATGAAGATGCATTAAAACAGCATGGGCATCCTTACAGACCCATGCCCTGACATTTTTGGCCATGCTGAAGAAGAATGTGACCCATTTTGCATTAAAACTGGTTGTTGAAACGTCATTTCTGGCCATTACCACGTGCCAGAGGCATTTCTTGATTTTCTCTCTCCAAACTCAACCAAAATGCAAAATTGACCCTAGAATCATGTAGATAATTTCACCATCTTTCCATTGATATAAAGAACGTGAAAATCTAAGCTCTGGATCGAAAGATATGGCGATTTGAAAATTTAGGGCAAAAACAGGCCAAAATCGGATCGGCGGGCAAAAGTTTGAATTTTTACCCGTTTGGTCTTTGGAAATTTTTTCAAATTTTCCCCATGCTCCACCACTCCAGGTGCCATGTGGTGGCTTCCTATTGGCCATGGGCCTCCTAAGGGAAAATTTCCCACAAAAACTCCGCTGAGCCATAACTTGAAAAATATGAGGAGTTAGGAGGAAAACTTTACCTTTCTGGAAAGCTGAGAGAGAGCTCTATCCAATGGTGCCATTTTTAGAAATATTTGAGTGCCTAAAAATAAAAAAAGGAGACTGAGGCACAAGAGAGGTAAGAACACAAGGAGTTAGCCACAAAAATGAGTAGGGGCACATTTTGGATAACAATTTTGGCGACTCAGAGGGGTCATCTGCCTGCTAGATGAAGATACCAGTTGCCTGAAGCAGCCCATTGGGCATGGAGTCATAAAATTTTCTGTTTGGAACCCCAACTAACTTAGAATGTTGCAAGGAGGAAGATGGAATATCACCTGATGGAAGCAAGGACTACAAAACATCTCCAGGGACAGCAAGCCTGTGCCAAAGCACTTAGGGAAAGCAAAACAACCTACAGCAAAACAATGTGCACAAGCACTTGGAGGAATGAAAACCTAAGCTAATATTTACAAGGTGGAGAATTTCCCTTTAGTAGCAATGCTTTAGATAGATTCCATTGACTGGAATCTGTAGTTCTTCACCATCCAATGAAGACAATTGGAAGGCATTGCTGTCCTTACACTTTGTGACCATGTATGGGCCACTCCAAATGGCATCAAATTTTGAATGCCTTCCTAGTTTTTCTCTATCTGCATCCCATTTTAACACTAGATCTCCAACTTGGAAATATCTACTCTTGGCCTTCCTATTAAATGTCTTCTTGATTAAAGCTTGATCCTTCTCCATTGCTTGGGATGCCTGATCTCTGATCTCTTGGAGCTCCATCAACTCTGCATATCTCACCTCCATGGGCCCAAACTCTAGCAACTCTAACTGCTTCATGAGTTCCAATGTTGGCAACTCAAGTGACATGGGCAAGATTGCCTCTCTTCCATAAACAAGCCTGAATGGAGAGTTACCTGTGGATCTCTTGGGAGTTATCCTATCAGCCCATAAGGCTGATTTCAGTTTGGTATGCCAAGACCTCTGATTCTCATCAAGAGTCCTCCTAATGATCCTCAACAAGTTCTTGTTTGTAGATTCAACCTGGACATTACCCTGAGGGTAGTAGTTTGATGAAGTACTTAGGTAGATCCCGTTCTTGACAGCCCACTTAGTCACCTTGGATCCGATGAATGCTAATGCATTATATGAGATTATTGTAGCAGGTATGCCAAATCTGGTTACTATCCCCTCATAGAAGTCTAAGATGCTAGACTCATTTACTTCCTTGAGTGCTACTTCTTCAGTCCACTTGGTGAAGTAGTCTGTGGCTGTCAAAATCCACTTATGCCCTTGGCTTGAATTGGGATTAATGACTCCAATGAAGTCCAAACCCCATTGCATGAATGGCTGGTCAACTGAAATTGGATGCAATGGAAGGGCAACAAGCCTCTCTTTACCTGTGAAGAATGCACAATTCTTGCACCTTTTGATCCACGCAAAGCAATCACTGAAAATCTTGGGCCAATAATAACCAACCTTCATGATTTTTAGAGCTGTCACTCTTGGTGCAAAATGACCACCAGCTGGTCCACCATGGAACTCTTCCAACACCCTATGAATTTGATTTGTGCTAATGCATCTCAGCAGCACTCCATTCACATCTTTCTTGAACAAAACACCATCTACTATGGCATATGGGACAGCCTGCAATCTGAAGTGTCTTCTTTGGGTTTTGTTCATCTTTGGAGGGCATAGGCCTGTGCTTAGGAAGTGCATTATACCTTGGGTCCGGCAAGGAGTGGGGACACCATTATCCTCTTCTTGAGTGCTACCTTGCACATGGCTGTCTTGAACTGTCAAAACAGCCTCTTCTTTATTGCATACTCCTTTTTGCTTGCCCAGAATCAGCTACTCACACAATCCTTTTCCTCTTACCAGCTTGGTGACCTTGATCTCAATGTCATACTCCATGACATGAGTGATCCAACCTGCCCTTTTCTCATTCAAATCCTTGTTGAGGAGGAAGTCCTTTACTCCCGCATGAGAGACCAACAACTGAACCTTGTTGTTTGAGACTAAATGCTTGAATTTCTTCAAGATTCTGATTACTGCAAGTACATACTTCTCAATAAAAGAATATCTCACCTCATAGTCATCTAGGCTTTGGCTGAAGAAAGCAATTGGTTGCTCATCATTGTCCTTGTTCTGCTGTACCAAAATGGCAGAAATGGTATCATTACCGCCAAATGCATAGAGGATGAAATCCTTGGAGAAGTCTAGGTTGATGAGAGTTGGTGCTTGAGAGATGGCTTCTTTGATTGCTTCAAAACTCTCCTTACCTTTTGCTGTCCATTTGAAAGCCATGCTTTTCTTCAACATCTTGGTGATAGGTTTGACAAGGGCTGCAAAATCTGGGACAAACCTCTGAACAAAATTAATTCTCCCAAAGAAACTCTGAAGTGCCTTCTTGTGGCTTGGCAATGGTAGTGCTCTTACGGCTTCAACTCTCTCTGGATCAATTGCTAATCCTTCTTTGGAGACAATATGGCCAAGGAGCTTTCCTTCATGTGCTAGGAAGATACACTTCTTAGGATTCAAAGACACTCCAAATCTCCTGCACCTTTGGAAGACTTGTCTCAAATGAGAGAGGTGGTCTGCTGCATTCTTTGAAAAAACAGTGATATCATCAAGATATATCAGCACCATGTTGTTAATCAAACCTTTGAACGCCATGTCCATTGCTCTTTGGAAGGTAGCTCCAGCGTTGGACAGCCCAAATGGCATTTTCCTGTATGCATAAGTTCCCCATTTGGTTGTGAAGGCTGTCTTGAACTGATCTTATTCCTTCACCATAATCTAATTGTACCCTGAGTAGCCATCAAGCAATGAAAACCTTTCGGAGCCAGCAACAACTTGTAAAATCTGCTCCATAGAAGGAAGTGAGTAATGGTCCTTGAGAGATTCTCTATTCAAATCTCTGAAATCAATGCACACTCTGATCTCTCCACTCTTCTTTCTGACTGGAACTAAGTTGGCAACCCGACTAGAATGCTTGATTGGGAATATGATTCTTGACTCAATCAACTTGTTCAATTCCTTCCTCATGAGAGGTTCCATGTGTGGATTGACTGGCCTTTGTTTCTGCCTGATGGGCTTAGTATTTGGATCCAACTCAATGGTGTGCTGAGCTAACTTGGGATTGAAACCTTTCAAATCTTCATAGCTCCAAGCAAACACATCAGGGAACTCTTGACACAGCTGTATGAACTCATACCTTTCTTGTTCAGTTGTCATCTTTCCAATTTGTAATGGTTTGTTCTCTTCCACCAAGATGGATACTGAATCTTCTCTCTTGACCTGAATGTTTGCTTTCTCTTTCCTAAACTGATCATTGGGATTGAAAATGGACTCCAAAGTGATAAGTCCCTTGGGCAACTTGTTAGTTCTCAGCTGTACCACTTGGTCACCATACTGCTGTTCTAATTTTTCCTGATTTTTAGCTGAGAACTCAGCTTCTTCTTGTAAGAAATGGATGATTTGTTGGTCATTCTCAAACACTTGCCAACTTACATTATTATCCGGCACTGAAGGCCTCACAATCACATGGATGTTTGGCTGTACCTTGTCCTTTTGAATGCTTTCCACAATATCAAAGGCTGCCCCAACTGCTGCAAGCCTGTCAGCAGCTTGGTTTTCTTTTCTAGGAATGGATTTTATGCTAAAGCCCTCAAAATCTTCAATGAGGTCCCACACCCTGTTCTTGTAGCACTTGAGTAGATTATTCTTGACAACATGCTACCCCTTAACTTGGTTTACAATCAATTCACTGTCACCAAAGACTTGCAAGTTCTTTATTCCTCTCTTTATTGCCCAATGCATCCCTTGCACCAAGGCTTCATATTCAGCAGTGTTATTGGAGCATGCAAATTGAAATCTAAAAGCTGAATAGTACTTTACTCCTTGAGGTGAAATAAGCATAGCTCCACCTCCTACACCTTTTCTACTCCTTGATCCATCAAAAAACAGCTGCCATACCTCATTGTCATCCTTGTGGTTTGGCTTGGTGATGCTAGGAATGGGCTGATCTTCTTGATGTATGCAATAGACCCCTAGCTCAGATTCTTCTACTTCTTGATAAGGATCAAAAGCATGCACCTTGTTTGCCCATTCATCAAGAGTTAGATCTGGGATGCTTCCAACCTTGGTGTCAGCTTCATCAGTGCTTGGGTGATCTTCTTGATCAAATGCCGAACAGTTGGCATTGATCTAACTTGGAGTGTAGGGCTCAATGTGGAAGTTTGCAATAGGTTCAGACCTGATTGTAGCTTTGGTTCCATACCTCATTCTGAACAGCATGTGTGACCAATCAACAGACAAATATCCTCCAATCTTGGCTGTGAAATCTCTTGACAAACATAGGGCAAAGAGTGGTGGAAGGTCTATAACTGATACATCTTGTAAAACAACAACATTTGGACATGCATGCAAGGTAAGACTCAAGTTTCTAATCACCCCAACTATTGTTACTACTGTCCCATCCAACTGCACTACCCCTTTGGATATGGTTTCATATTGAAGTCCTAGCTGATCAGCTATTTGCTTGGGCATCACTGAGCTACTTGCCCCGGAATCAATCATGTAATTGTGCACCAATTGGTTTCCAATGATTAATGAGACATAAAAAGGAGGGGGCTTCAACATTTTACCTTGCTGTCCTCCATGATTCCCTTTAGGCTGGGTAGCATTTGTGAGCACCTTCTCTTGCATTTGGACTTGCTGATTTGAAGTTGGCCAGTCCTTCATGGCAGCTTGTAGCAAATCTCTCTGGCCTGGGATAGATAGGGATTCCCACATTGATATATTTACATTTGTCTTCTTCATCTGATCAATGATACTAAATGGTGATGAAGGATCTCTTTGCTGTCCCTTGGTTTGCATATTCATCCCTTGCATGTGGGCAACAACAACTGGTATTTGAGTTGGTCTAGGAGCTGTTCTTGGCTGCCCTTGTGCATTTACAACTGGATTTTGTTTGCCAACCATTTGTGGAGCCATAAAAGGTTGTGGATTGGTTGGAGCTAATGGCTGTTCTTCACCCAAATTCCTTCTTTTTGACCTTGTGTTGGCTGCAACACCTTGAGAGACTGTTTGATTTATGCCACAAAAATCCTTTGCCTACCAGTTCACAAGTGTGGTGTCATTTGGAGCTGATTGCTGCTGGAATGTTTCTTGTTGTTGGTTGTTTCCTTGACTGCCCTCACCCTCCACACCAGTAGTTGTCACCATTAATGCTTGATTCAAGGCACCGTTGAAGCACATAGATTGGTTGTGAGGTTCATTGCATGGAAAACACCAATCATACTCCTGAGCAACGTTGTTTTGTGTTGGCACCAATGCCTTAGAGGCAGATATAGCATTTGGATTATAGGGCTGAAATGGTCTGTTGGCAGGAGGCCTTGCTTGATTTAGATTTGCAGCTGGATTGGGTGGTCTATGAGGTTGATATGGCTGCCTGTTAGGCTAAGCTTGAGGCTGGAAGGAAGGTCTAAAACTTTGGGCTTGTTGCCTCTTGAGAGTAACCAGCTCATTACCTAAATTTTACAATTACTTCATGACTTCTTGAAGCTCATTTGGGGCACTTGGAGATGAAGTAGAAGCTTCATTTGAACTCTAATTTCTAGGAGTGGGAGAAGGAGCCAAATTAGGTGCTTGATTAGTGTTTGGGCTCTCTAAACTTGGAAACAATGGCATGGGAGGTCTAGGGGCTAGTTTTCCAGCTTGGATCAAACAATTTTTAGCCCTAATGGTAATTCTATAAGCCATAGGGATAGTTATGCCTCCCATGGACTGAATCAACATAGAAATATCAGAATTTAGAGCTTTGAGATAGTAAAGAAAAGCACCTTCTGCTGTTGGCCTGACTGCCACTGGAATTCTCTCCCAAGTCCTTTGAAATCTGAAATTAAAATCAGTCAGCTGCTCATTGGGAGCTCTTTTGATAGTTGTCAGCTGCTCCAAAAGGGACAAGTTGTCTCCCTTTTCCCCAAACTGCTCATGGAGGGCTATACATAGCTGATTCCAATTTTGAATAGAACCTGAGGCAAGACTCCTGAACCATTGCAAAGCTTTCCCTTTGAATGAAGATGCTAGCAGTTTGAAAACAACTTGCATCTCATTGATCTCATGAATTGCACAAATGTTAGCAATATCCTTAATATGATCACCAGGTGAGGTCTGGTTTTCTCCAGTGAAGTATGGAATGTTCTTCAATGCTGCAACTGGGATTGGATTTTGTGCATTGAGAGCAAGTGGGCTGCTGCCAGTGAAATTGACATAGGGGTTGTTTTGTGCCATTCTAATTGGTCTTAGAACCCTTATTGGCTGAATGAAAGGCCTACCAAGTGGAGGAGTTGAGAGAGAGTTCTATTTGGTGGAGATGGAGACCTTTGGATTCTCCTCCCAATTTGCCTTATTCTTGTAGATAACTACAGATATTCAAACAACACCTCTTCCTCTCCAGCTCTTGACCTTGTGTTGATTCTTCTCATGAGTTTTCAGGTCTGCACTGCCAAAACCAGCTGATTCTTCCCCTTGGAGTCGCTAGATGTGCAATTTATAGCTCTTTTAAGCAAGAAAATTGCAGCAGATGCACATCAACTTTGCTGCAATGAAAATGAGACCTCTAAGGTCCCACTGGGCGTGCCAAAACTGTTGTTGCAAATCAGCAGCACCCCTGGATGCAAATCAGGTTTCTAAGTTGATGTTTCAGGCATCCAGTGTGATTGCACAACATTGAAACCTCTCTCCAAGTGTGGGACTTGTAAAATGAGAGAGGAATCTCTAGATTAGAGGCTAGTTCCTCAAACTCCTCTGATTAGATCTATTATTTGCACAATTACAAAGGTTTGAATCCTAATCCTACTCTAAATTCCAAGGAGACAGAGATAGAAAGTGCAAAAATTGAAACTAAACTAATAGGTGATACACCAAAGGAGTGGTGAACACTTCTTGTTCATGAAAATTGACACAATTTCATAAAATGCAACATGAAACATCATACACAAGCTGATAAGATGGCAATTAGAGGTCTGAAATGAAGCAAGACAATACAAACAAAGGACTGAAAACTGATCACCAGAGTCTGCACTATCATTTTTTCACTGTCAAAATCCTTGCATTTGCAACATCAAAGACGTAGAAACCTATTACAATCATGAATAAGGTTTGATACTTGCAAAAATCACTTGTTGAAGGTGAAAGAAGAAGCTTGCTATCCAAAAAAAATGTTCAACCTCAAAAAATGAGCCAAATTTGGCTTTTACAATGCATGGGTCGAGCCCAGGAGAGAGAAAACATGTAAAAAACGTGGAAGCCATTCCCCATTGAATGAAGATGCATTAAAAAAACATGGGCATCGTTATAAACCCATGCCCTGACATTTTTGGCAATTTTAAAGAAGAATGCGACCCATTTTGCATTAAAACTGGTTGTTGAAACATCATTTATGGCCATTACCATGTGCCAGAGGCGTTTCTTGATTTTATCTCTCCAAAATCAACTAAAATTAAAAATTTACCCTGGAATCATGTAGATAATTTCACCATCTTTCCATTGATATAAAGAACGTGAAAATCCGAGCTCTAGATCGAAAGATATGGCAATTTAAAAATTTAGGACAAAAACAGGGCAAAATCGGATCGGCGGGAAAAAGTTTGAATTTTTACCCATTTGTCTTTGGAATTTTTTTCAAATTTTCCCCATGCTCTGCCACTCCAGGTGCCATGTGGTGGCTTCCTATTAGCCGCGGGCCTCCTAAGGAAAAATTTCCCACAAAAAATTCCACCGAGCCATAACTTGAAAAATATTAGGAGTTAGGAGGAAAACTTTACCTTTCTAGAAAGCTGAGAGAGAGTTCTATCCAATGGTTCCATTTTTAGAAAGATTTGAGTGCCTAAAAATAAAAAATGGATACTGAGGCACAAGAGAGGTAAGAACACAAGGAGTTAGCCACAAAAATGAGTAGGGGCACATTTTTGATAACACAAAGCAAATAAGGTCAACACACTACACCACAAAAGCATACTCCTTCTCTAGATTTGCGACAAGTTACTTCTCATGTCACTCCACCTAGGTCACATGAGCCTTTACATTTCTCTCATCACACTAGACCATATGTTGTGTTGCGTGTTCTACTTACTGAGCGATTAATTCTCCTACCCTCCAACCAACATCATCCACAACAACGACTATAACATCACCATGACCAACCTTACTCTAATTATCATTGCATAAATGGCCATAGGGACAATGATTATCTTGCCCTTCATGATAGATTACAAAAAATAGAGGATAAGGGCATTATCTCCTTTGGCTCTTGTTGGGCCTCTATAATTTTGACTAAGTACAAAAGGCATGTAGGTGCGCAAGGCCCAAGTTAAGGAAAGGCAGGTAAGGACAAAGCATGTAGAGGAGGATTTAAGAGAAGGGTTTAGGGAATCCCGTGGCATGCACGACACACACAGATAAAACAAAGGGTTCAAGACTTAGTTAAATTGGGCATTTGGGGTAGAACATGTGAAAAGCATGACCCGACTATCTATGGATAAGGTGCCATCCTGGCGACAGGTTAGTCCAGGAAGGAGCATGCTTACGGTAGAAGCTTCTAGAAGAACATCATGGTGTAAAGTGGAAATATCAAGCCTGGAGGAGCATGCTTGCATGGAGGACCACATTCAGACACTTGGAATCAGATCTAAGGGCACTGGAGGATGAGTTGGTAGCTCAGTTAGGCTATAAATACAAGTGCCTACAGAGTAAACATAGGGAGAGAACAAGAGAACGGGTGGAGCTATGCTGAAATACTACAAGAAATCTGCTAAGGGGTAGTTGGATTTGGGAAAAGATGTATTGGGAAAGGGGATTGTAATTTTTCTTTTTGGTAGCATAGTTACATTAGTCTAGTTGTAATGCATGATTGCGGTCTGCTTCTCTGTGACACTTTGTAATGGCTCCATAGATGTAATGAGGTTACTAGTTTATACGAATATGAATATCAATGATTATGATACATACATCTCTTTCATAGGTTATCTTTCATTTATGTTTATGCTAAGTATGGATGCTTGTGTACTTCCTTCTGGTATGATATAAGTTATATAATGTGTCAAGTACTCTATCTAGAATGAATACAAGGATCTAGAGGCCTATCTGAGCTCTTTGGTTCTTGTATGTCTTAAATTCTTTTTCTTATCTCTTAAAAACAAATCATAAATGATGTTTCCTACTAAAATCACATAAAAGAGAGACTCGGCATGTGCACTTGCCTTGGGTTAGTGCCCAACATCCACTGGGTGATAAGACGATGCACATGGGGTGCCTTTCTTTTGTGATAAGGGAAAAAATGACTGCATCTTGGTTCCATTTCCGGGATCTCTTTTTGAATTTGTAGTGGGAATTAGCATGCATCATGATTTGTGTAATGAGTAATGACAAAGTGGTTAACTTTGGAACGTGTTGAATCATGGTTCAAGAGCACGGAGGATGAATTCACTCAGAGATTTAGCACTGGACCTAAGTTTGATGCACGTAGATGGGTAGAAGAGAACCTCTACCATGATCTGTATGAAATTTTTTTCTGCTGCTTCCCAGTGGAACTGTATGAATGGCTCTCAGCCTATGCATATAGATCAAGTTAGCACTATGGATCACATGTGTGGACCTACGAAGAATACTAGAGGCTGCAGGATGCAGATTTGTCATAGACCCATGCTGTGGATCATTGGTGGAAAGGGGTATTAAATATTGGCCAACTACACTCTGGAGTATGCCATTTCCACATATTATTGTCTAGAGGTTGTTGAGTTTGAGTTTCTGCGGGAGCCTAGAGGATCATCCCTACGTGCTGTCCCTCTAGCTATGAAAATATTAATAGTTACCATGAGTTTAGAGGCATTCCCAATGGCCCGATAAACCATTCTGAGCACTGGGAGAGGAAGCTATGGTGGAGGAAGATGGAAGATGTTGCGATGTAGAAGGAAAGGGAGGAGAGATGACTCAAGTATGGTGAAGCACATGAAAGGGAGATTTCTAGACAATGCAAGGTTGCAGGTGTGATGGATGTATGGCGGTAGATGTTGCGGGAAGGATTTGAGGTTCACATAGAGGATGTGGAACCTGAGTAGTCTGTGTGACCCCATCTTGGCAAGTGTGTAAGAGATACCCCTTTGTCTTCTGATGAGAGTTCGTCGTGTGGAGAGAGAAGAACCATTGGTGCACATCTGAGCCCACCTAGTGACCAAACCCTGGCACTTGGATTTCTAGATCAGGGGGAAAATATTGCTACTCCAGTTGGTTATATTGGAAGTGATC
This sequence comes from Taxus chinensis, assembly GCA_019776745.2. Lineage (NCBI taxonomy): Eukaryota > Viridiplantae > Streptophyta > Pinopsida > Cupressales > Taxaceae > Taxus > Taxus chinensis. The sequence continues at coordinate 317,952,213 of CM034156.1, forward strand.
AGTCTACACCTAGGAGATATAATTTCTTGTTTGGGCCTTCTATGGCTGAAAACACCAACCTAATGTTAGGAGGACTTTTCAGGAAAGATTTAGACACAGAAGATTTTGGTCTGGCATCTAGGAGTGGCACAGGGTATACTATTGGTAGTGGGGCATTGTCGCAGACCGAAGGTGTGCAGTTTAGTGGAACTGTGGGGATCCTTGACACGACCACTATAAGATCTGGTGGATCTTGTAGTTTAGGAGGAATATGAGCTGGTGGGTCTGATGGATTTGGTGGTTCAGGACCTGGTGGATTTGGTGCATCAGGCAGCAGAGGAAACATAGGTGGAAACAAAGGCTCTGGCTCAGGAGGATTCGGGCCCCAACAACCCCCCAAGTTTTCTTTGAAATTTCTTTACATTTGTATGATTACAGAGGTATTGAGGATGCTGCAGAACATGTTCATAAGTGTGAACTGCTATGGGGCGTAAAGGGTATCACAACCCCAGAGTGGAAGGCTAGTCAGTTTGCAACCATGTTGCAAGGGAGCTCACATAGCTGGTATAGGAAGTGTGACCCTCATCAAACAGTGGTGGAATATACTGATTTAAAGAACGCATTCTTGGTAGAATTCCACATTCTTGAGTTTGAATAGAAGAGCATCAACACTTTGAAGGAGATTCAACAAGGAATGATAGAGAGCGTGCGGGAGTATGATGCGTGCTTTAAAATTCTTTTGTCTAAATTGCCATATGATATTCACCCTTCACAGCATGCTTAGTGGTTTGTTGGAGGATTGATCACACCCTTTAGAAGGGCCTTATCTCATAAAACTTTTACAAAATTGTGCAAGGCTTTGGAAGCTGCTCTGCACACCGAGGTTGTTGGTAGTGTTCATACTGGAATTAGCCCATTTCTGGAGGCTCAGATTGCTACTATTGCTAAGTAGCTAGAGAAGTTGTTTGTGAACTAAGCCAATAAGACTTGCAGTGGTTTATGGTGCACAGATTGTTAATTTGAAGGGCATGTCAAGGATAATTTCCCCCGGAGGACGGTACGTGCCATTGTAGTAGATTGTGAAATTTGTCATGGGGACCATGATGCAAGTAGATTCCCCTTGCTACAGCATGCAATTCAGAAAAATGTGTCTTGTTACTGATAAGATCGGCACCTCTACAACCCATGATACTAAGGATTGTAGGCTCATTGATCAGATCCATGAGGCCATTGATCATGGGGTGTGCCAGACTAGCATTGCCAATAGTTCTAAGGGTGATGATCACCGTTATGAGGAGTGACGCAGATGGAGGATGCTGGAAGAAGGGTTTTCGAGGAGGATTCCATGGTCGTGGTAAACCATGGAGGAGGAAGGACTGAGTTCCTGTGTGGAACTTATTTCAATTGTGGATCTATAGAGCATTACAAACTAGATTTCCCGAACTTGTTGTAGTGCTCATGGTGCAGAAAGAAGCATAAGGATGAGGAGTGCCCAGAGTTGTTTGAGCACATGAATCAGTAGCACCAGAAAGACAAGGGTGCTGCAGTGGTCACAATTAAGAAGGTAGATACATAGTGGATGCCTCAGGTAACACGGGATGTAGGTTTGGAGCCTATCTTGGTAACAACAAGGGAAAAATCCACGTGCACAAAAGAGATACCGGTAGAAGAACCTGGTTTCAAGGGAGGAAGTGGTTCATGGAAAGTACCCAGACCCTGCGCATGAAAATGAGGTATATAAGGACACCATGGATGTCATTCAGAGTTTACAAGGGGAAATTCAATGTCTAAAGGAGTAGTCTAGGAGGGAGGAACAAGGAAGGAGATTCGAGACACCAAAGGATGACCTGGATGAGGTCAAAGAGGTGTGTAATATGCTAAGGCAAGAGAATATCATTCCCTTGCTAGGATCATGTTTGAGAGAGAAGGTACCCTGCACTAGAGGAGAGTGTGAGAGGCAAGTCTTGCATGCAAACCTTCCCCCTCACAGCCTTGACTATGACAAGGAGATCACATTGAATGCAGTTGTAGATGGATGGGTCCTTAGTAATATGCTCATTAACACTGGCGCGAAGGTTAATGTTCTAACTTTGGATACATGGCATCAGATGGAAAGACCTACATTATAGCCATACTTGAATGTGCTATATATGGAAAACAAGAAAAAGGAAATGCCCATAGGTGTATTAAAGGATGGATCTATCACTATCTAGGGAGCTAAGTTTACTCGAGACTTCGAAGTCTTGGTGCTCTCCGAGGCAAACAATTTCTTAGCACTACTTGGGTGCCCATGGTGTTACAAGAACAATGTAGAACTTTAGTTCAAAAAAGGGTACATCAGATTTGAAAATAAGGAGGAGAGGGTCATTATACCCTTGGCTAATGGGAAGTGGACACCCTATATTGAACCTTTGGGGGAAGAAGTTCTGAACAGGATATATGTGCTCTCAATCAAGGACCCAGAGGTAATCCATCCTACCAATGGATTTATCCAGCTTGAGGATGCTCAGTCAGTAAGTGATACCACCGGTACAACATGTGAGAATTGAGTGCATGGAACTTATAAATTGATGGGACAACAGTTGAGAGGGTCGGTGACCAAGGTGACAAAGGCATGCACAGTCTGACGCCTAGGAGGAAAGGATCTGCCTAAGTATTTAGGAGGATCCTCCCCTAAGATCTTTCTACAGGAGATGGAAGCTCAGTGGATGAATGAGAAGGAACGGATGGGGATGTTAAGCTATGTCCTACTCGGTACAACAACAAGGTGGTGGGATACACATCAGGAGAGCCTTTTGGAATGGCATGAGGTAAGAATTTATCTCTTAGTAAGATTCTCTAGGAGTAACGTGCCCACCGCCATCAAGGACTACCATGGGAAGGATCCCACCTCTTTCCATGTCCAAGAGTGTGAGAGGATTTGGAGAGAAGGCACGAAATATTTTCCACCACCCCTCTAGGTGCACAAGTTGTATTCTACACTACAAGGTTACACACGCACATGGTACATACATTTGGAGACATGCTACCAGACAGGGAATTGGTAAGAGGTAGCGGCTGACCTCATTCAAAAATTTGAGTATCGAAGTACAAAGCCATTAGTTGATAAGGCCTTGTAGGGTGTCAAGTGCCTTACCATGGGGGATAGTGCCATGTTGGAAGATAGGTTGTTGGAGTTTCTAGGTGGACCAGGTTTGGAAGCACGTTTTGAAGAGGAGGTAGATGAAATAGAAGAGTTACAACTTGAGTGTGCGTGTTTGGAAAAGGAGAAAGGGAAGTTGGTGTATGTGATTGATGGGGAGGAATCAGAGAGCTTGGATGTTATCCATTCTGTAGGGACACGTGAGGTAGTGGACAATGCTAATACTCACGCATGCGCCTATTATGAGCCCTTAAAGACAAAGAAGGTTAACATCAGTTCAAGAGAAGAACCTAAGGAAGCTATTATTGGAGATTACTGGTCGGAGAAGGAAGTCTCTAAGATCATTGATTTGTTGCGTGAATTTGAAGGATGGTGAATGCCTGGTCAGGAAGACACTCTATCAGATGAATCCCAATTTACGCGTGAAGTTTAAGGAGGAGATAGATAAAATGGTAGCTTCTGGGATAATTGAAGCAGTGGAAGAATCAGAATGGATAAGTCCGATGGTAATCAACATCAAGAAGGATGGGTGGATTAGGATATGCATGGATTATAGGGAGCTGAACATAGTTTGTGTCACTAATCCTTTTCCAACCCCCTTCATGGAAGAAATTTTGGAAGGATTCACTGGGTGTGAAATCTATTCCTTTATGGATGGATTTTTGAGGTACCACTAAGTCCAGATTGCAAAGGAAGACCAGGAGAAGACAAATTTCGCCATTGAGTGGGGAAGTTTTGCATACACAGTCACACCCTTTGGGTTGAAGAATGCACCTAATATTTTTTAATGCATAGTGGTGCAAGTGTTCCAGGACTTCATCCATAAGTTTCTTCAGGTCTATTTGGATAATTGGACAGTGTATGGTCTAGTAAAAGACCATTATGACAATATGAGGTTAATGTTTGAGAGGTATAGGCAGTTGAGGATATCCCTCAATATTAAGAAGTGTGTATTTGCTACACCCTTTGGGATGTTATTTGGGCATATCGTATGTAAGGAGGGCTTGTTGGTAGATCTCGCTAAAGTTATAGTTATTATGGGGTTAGGGGAGCCTACTGTCCAGAGCGTACTGCGTAGATTCCTTGGGCATACGGGTTATTATAGGAAATTCATCAAAGGGTATGCCAAGATTGCCATGCCTTTAGAGGATCTGATCAGACATAAAAGTGCCTTCCATTGGGGAGAGGCGCAACATAGGGTGTTTGATACATTAAAAGATAGGATTGTCAGCGTGCCTATATTACGTTTTCCCTCTTGGGATAAGCCCTTCCATGTCCATGTAGATACCTCAAGAACTGCTATTAGAGTAGTGCTTACACAACCAGGTGAAGGAATTGTTGATCATCCTCTGTGTTTTGTAAGCAATAATTTGACACTAGTAGAGAAGAATTACACCATGACTGAGCACGAGGAATTGTGAATGATTTATGCAATTTTATAGTTCAGACAGTATTTTCTGGAAACACCCTTTGTATTTTACACCGACCACATGGCATTAAAGTATTTGGTGAACAAGCTCATTTTGCAAGGGCACATATGTTGGTGGGTGTTGTTATTCCAAGAGTTTGAGTTCAAGTAGTAGAAAAACTTGGGAAAAGTAATTATGGGCCTGATCATCTATCAAGAATTGATTCAGGGGAGGACGCGTAGAGTATTGAGGAGATGTTGCCAGTCGTGTAAATTTTTAGGTTGCGGCATGCACCCTCAGATTTGGAGGAGATTGCAATATTTTTAAAGGAAGGTGTGGCACTGGAAGGAATGAAGGCATTAGAGAAGAAGCAACTAGTCATACGCGTCGCACCCTACATGTTGATTAGTAGAGACTTATACAAGTTGGGACATGATGAAGTTTTACATAGGTGTGTACTAGAGCATGAGCACCTCGCCATCATGGAGGAAGCACGTGGAGGAAGTGCGGGTGGGCATTATGTAGGTGATGCCACCGTACGTAAGATATTAATGGCAGGATTGTGGTGGGAAACCCTGTATAAGGATTGTAAAGACTATTGTAAAGCATGTGACCATTTTCAGCACATTAGCAAGCCATGAAAGAGAGATGAAATGCCTTTGTGCCCTATCCCTAGCATGGAGCCTTTTGAAAAGTGGGCAATAGACTTTATAGGCCCTATTACACCAGAAACACATAGGAATGGGTCTCGCTATGTCATAACTTGTACAGATTATCTGACAAGGTGGGCAGAGGTAGCCCCAACTAAAGATTACATAGTAGCCACATTGGCAAGATTCTTGTGGGAGAACATTATCATGAGGTATGGATGTCCATTGAGTCTAACCAGCGATAGGGGTATGCATTTCTTGAATGAGACCATGAGGATCCTGTTAACAGAGTTCATGGTGGCTCATCAAAAGACTACACCCTATCACCCACAAGAAAATGGAACCGTAAAATCATTCAACAAAATACTGAGTCATACCCTGACCAAAATTTGTGATGTTGGCAGACAAGATTGGGATGAAAAAGTATCAGCAGTATTATGGGCTTACAAGAGAATGTATAAAAGGATGAGCAAAGCCACATTGTTTCAGTTGGTTTTTGGCACAGAAGTTGTTCTACCGGTTGAATTCATGTTACCTTATCTATAAATAGTGCGTGTAGGAGGGTTGGCTGATGAGTAAGAACTGGAAGAAAGAATTGATGAGTTAATGAATTTGGATGAGAGACGATCATTCGCCAGGTGGAGCCAAACAACACAGAAAGTAAAGTAAAAATATTGGCATGATCGCCACATCAGAAACAAGAAATTTGAGGTTGGGCAGATGGTCTTACTGTATGATTCTAAATTTCTACGCCATCTTGAGAAGTTGAAAGTCCATTGGTTGGGTCCTTACACAATCTCATACATCCTTGATTTGGGCACATGCCAGTTATAAGCACTGGATGGGATGAAGTTGCCTGGACACTTCAATGGGAGTAGGCTGAAGCCTTACTATAATAAGTAAGTCTTCTTGGTGTTTGTAAATAAGGCATTTTTTCTAGTTAGTTTAGAATTTTCCTTTATGCTTTTCTATTCTTATGTTTCCATTTTCGCGTTATTGTTTTGTTTTGTGCCTTAGGATGCTGGTAACCTTATTCCTACTTTTTGAGAATTTATGAGTGCATAGAGGACCGCACATAATTTTAGTGTGGGGTGGAAAGTAAGTGTGAAGGTTGTACATGGTTAAATTTGCCAATGATTTTTTGTGTTAGAAGGATCATGTTGAGTGGACCAGTTGAAAGAGGTGTATGGAGAGAAAAGATGGAAAAAGGATGGTTGGTGCTAAGATAAAGCTACTTTCAGATCCCACATATAAAGGAGGAGAAAGCGCATTAATCAACACGAGGTAGGTGAGAGAAAAAACCAAGACAGAAGAAGTGCCTTCGGTGCTAGTTACGCACGTGTAAGAGTCTCCTATCATGTTGGATTGGTTTGTGCACCAGAAGGTTGAAGGATTGTCCACGCATAGGTTTAGGGCACATAAGGGAAAGCACTTGAAGACAGACTTTGTTTGAAAAATCCACATAAAATGTAAAAATTATAGTGGTAGGTGAAGTAGCACTTAATTCTTAAAAAAGGAAAAACTATAAATAAAGGGATCGAGACAGTTCATTGTTCACTTTGCGTATAAGGAGAATGAAGTGCAATTTTTGCACCATTGCAAACTAGGGATTCCAAAAAAATGATCCGTGTGAAGAAAAAATTGGAGAGATTGAACCACGGGTAACTAGTTCAGATTTGCAAACTAGGAGGAAGGGATTTCACGGGCATAGGAGAAGTTGTGAGAAGGCACTGTCTTGTGAAGGGAGTATCCCAGTTAGGGTTTGAAGAACTAGGGCATGATTTTAAGTAATTTTCTTCATAAGTTTGATATCTAAGGTTGAAGAGAGTGGAAGAACAAAGTAACATGGAGTGATTGAAGTGGGAAGAATACCTAGATAATGGCACCCAAGAAACTAGTTATTACACCCAAGAATGGACAAGGGAAAGGGAACAGGGAAAGCAATAGGAAACTAAATCACACACAAATGAAGACTGGTATGTAGAAATGCAGTACCTAGATAGAGTGTTGTTGGGGAAGGAGTGGGAGTCCCATCGTAGGAACATGTATATACATGATTATAATCATCAGACAAGCACAATTGAGAAGGATTTGGTGCTAGAGTTAGTGCAGCCAACAAAAAAAATGACACCTGAGGGTTTGCCCATATATAATGATGATGTGAAGGTCAAGTTGGAGAAGTTAGGGGTTATTAAAACTTTTTGAGATGCCCTTCTTCAGGAAACCTGAGCGCTTATATCATTGGCTGATGTCATGCGTACATGAGGACTACTTCCACTTTGCACATGGTGCAAAAGATGCACATAACCCCTCAGATCATTTAACTTTTCATAGGCCTCATCTATGAAGAAGATGGTTATGGAGGATGACTTGACCGAAAAAAAAATGATTAAGGAAACTATCTCTACTTTTTCATGCAAGAAGGGGTCAAGGTATTATGATGTCCCAGGCATTAGGGATTTGGTAATGAAGATGGCCACACACCTGGTATCAAAATTAAATGGCCAGGAGAGATAAACCCAAGTCAATAAGCTATGGTTGAATGTTTGTAGGAAGATTGCAGAAAGCGCCATCTATAACTTATCCGCATTCATTGCAGATGAAATTTTCAACTGCGCGAATGAAGGTGACAAGATCCTTTTTGGAAATGTGCTGCTAACCATAATATTTTCATAGATTGGGGTACCAGATGCATCAGAAAAGTTTTTATGGGAGTACCCTGCTGAAGACCCCTCACCCACCAAGATGTTTGAAAAATACGCTTGTGACATTATGACCACAATGCACAAGGCACACTTGGGAAAAGTGTTATACATGCCTAAGGAACGTGTTCGGGGCAGAATGGAGAATTCCCACACAACTGCCAGCAACAACTAGGGGAGAAGTGAAATTTTTTCTATACCAGCATTTCTGCCTGGGGCAGATTCAAATTGATAGATGAGACATGGAGCCCATGGTGCAAGCTCCCCTTTTCCTTCACACCTTATTACTTCTAAGTGGGAGTAAACAGGTTCAAGGAGTCCAAAAAGTTTAATTTGGACCTTAGTAGTCTAGACTAGGATCATAGGGAATTGCGCAAAGGTTTGGTCTACCCTAGCAAGCACGCGTACATAGAATGGTATGTGTCGCACGAAGTTAAAATGTAAAGGCCCATGAATCTTACCATTGCATAAGGATCCGCAGTGCGTGTGTAAATTTCCATAAGACCTAAGTCGGAGAAGGGAAAATATCTAGAAAATGAGGTATCTATACCATAGGATCTAACTGGGAGGAAAATATCCACGCCCAAATGGGAGGAAAAAGAACCAAAAAATAAAATACCAAGTTTGATGGAGACACATGCAATAGGTTTCCCCCAAGGAAGAGCGCTAAACCCAGCATATACACGTGCAAGAAGAATCCCATTATAAGAGAGAAGATTACTAGAGCAAAATAAGACATCAGATAAGGAGTCATTAGAAGAATAAGAAATAGAGTCACCTACACCGGAATCCTTGGTTAGGAAGAAGCAGAGGGTAGAAGAGGAGACCACCTCAGAAGAAGTTGGGAATTTGGAAAAATACATAGGAGAGAAAGATGATAGTGAGGAAGAAGTGAGCAGGGAAGAGGACCCCAAGAAAAATCAAGGGCCACTTGTTTTCAATGTACATGATTAAGAGAAGGAAGGTGAAGAAGAAGAACATGGGTTCCTTTTTGTGTGGCACAAGGATAGCTAGGTAGGAGGAAGTGTCGAGGACATGGGAAAAGGGGAAGAAGCTAGTGCACAGAAGCAAGATGCTCCAAGCTCTGCATATGAGCAGATAGACCAAGGTGGTATAAGGAGAGGAGGTAAATAACATTGAGACCCTGGTAGAGGACAAATTGGAACACAACGTTGAGCCAGTGTTGAACAATGAGAAGGAGGAGAGAATAGAAGAGCAATGCGGCAACACTAGAGGCCCTGTTTTAACTATAAGTATACCTAAGGGTACGCACACGGGAGGAAGGCATGTAGAGGGGGAGAGGCTGGAGATGGGTTATATTGATGACCCCAAGAAAGTTTTTTGCGTGTGGTTCTAGAGTACAATTCCAACATAGGAGCTTGTAGGAATGTCATATTTTGACAAGGAGGCTGCCTATCCGTGGAAAAGGAAGATGATCTCATGGGAAATTGAGTCCCACCATGATGAGCCAGAGTTTGAGGTAAGCCACGGGGTAGTAATAACATTACCAGGACCAAGAAAAGATAACCCAGTGGTGGATACCAAACAAATCTCAGATGAACAACTGTGCAACGCACTCAACAAATTCTCTATTGAGATAGAAGCTAGACTCTTCGGGTGCAATGATAGAATCAAATATCTGGAAGGGGAGATAAAAAATAAATAGGAAGAGCTAGATATAATGGCCAAGGAGTTGAGCCAAGAAAATTTGATCAGCACCCAGTGGCAGCGGAAATTGAAGGATGAAAAGGCCAAGGTGAGTGTTGTGTACAAGAAAGTGGAATCCATCAACGAGGCCATAGTATTGAAACATCTGGACCTAGCATCACCCGCACAGAAGTATGGATGTGCCTTAGGATTCCTAGAGGATTTAACAAGGGTCCTCACCATGGAAAGGCGGCTGTTAGCCTTGGAAACTACAGACGAAGTGTCCGCACACCTGGAGAAGGAAGATAAGTTGAAGATTGTAGCACTTGTTGCGGAATACAACAAGGTACTATCTGATGTAAGGGCTGCTTCCCAGACTGCTGAGGCCGCATACGATAATTGTACAGACAAGGAGAAAGTGGCAGGTGCCCTAGTTTCCACTCAGGAAGTAGAACTCAAGGAGTTCCATGAGAAAAACAAGGGGAATAGGGTGGAAAGAGAGAAAATACTTGCCGAGGTTGAGAAGAAATCTGAAACCATTGAAACCTTAAGGGTTTCAATAAAAAACTAGTTGAAGGATCTATATCCACACATTACACGAAGAATGGACATGCTGGAGGATATATGCAAGGAGTTGGAGAAGATTAGAGATACAATGAGCACAAAAGGAGATGGATTAAATTTTAAGGAGGTGAGTGCTCTGGTCGGTGACCTTTGTCAGAAGGTATAGGATGAAGTTGATGCCTGGAATAAGTTGAAGGCCAAATCGCAAAAGGATTTTCCTAGTTTGTTACAGTGATTCTTTCACTCTCCCATTCTTTCTTCTTTCCCCATTCTTTCATCCCCTTATTCTTTTTCCTAGGCATAAGCCTATTGTATTGTTTCTTTCACTAAAAGGAATATTCCTGGAGACAGAGAACATGTGTAGTGTGGGGTGATGTTGGGCCCCTAGAATATTGAATAAGTACAAAAGGCGCGTAGGCATGCAAGGCCCAAGTTAAGGAAAGGCACATAGGGACAAAGCACATAGAGGAGGGTTTAGGGAAGCTAGTGGTGCGTACGACATGCACGGAAAAAACCAAGGGTTCGGGACTTAGTCAAATTGGGCATTTGGGATAGAACATGTGAAAAGAATGACTTAACTGCATGTGGATAAGGTGCTAGCCTAGCGATAGGTTGGCCCAAGAAGGAGCATGCCTGCGGTAGAAGCTTCTAGAAGCACATCATGTTATAAAGTGGAAAGCTCAGACATGGAGGACCAAATTTAGACACTTGGCATCTGATCTGAGGGCACTGGAGGATGAGTTAGCAGCCCAGTTAGGATATAAATATAAGTTCCTACAGAGTAAACATAGGGAGAGAACAAGAGAGTGGGTGGAGCTTTGCAGAAATACTGCAAGAACTCTGCTAAGGGGTAGTTAGATTTGGGAAAAGATGTATTGGGAAAGGGGATTGTAATTTTTATTTTTGGTAGCATAGTTACATTAGTCCAGTTGTAATGCATGACCGTGGTCTGCTTCTCTGTGACACTCTGTAATGGCTCCATAGATGTAATGAGGTTACCAGTTTATATGAATATGAATATCAATGATTCTGATACATACATCTCTTTCATAGGTTCTCTTTCCTTGCATGACACCATGCCAAGTACCTGGACTGTTCTCATCCACACATCCTTGTTTCAAAAATTACAAGTCCTATATAGGATTCTGTACATGCTACTCTGATTTTCTTTGACTGCAAGGATCTATAGGTTTTTCTGAGCTCTATTCTTACATTGTCATGTCAACAAATCCTTTCTCATATCTCTTAAGGTATTGAAATACATGAGCATTACATGCTCTTCCCACTTCAAATTACAAAGAATATTCACCTACATGGAGTACTCATCAAGAGGTATACAATTAAATCATGCACTTGGAGCAACACTAACAGCTTCGAGTTATCCATGTCATGCAGATTAGATCAAGGTCTCTCAAGGGTTTATATACCTAGAAAACCAATCTTGAAAAAGTGAGTTGGTGCATGCACTAAAATATTGTTCATGGCTCTAAAGTGACATTTATGGAAAAGTGATATCCTTACTTAAATCCTCAAAATCAAAATCTTGCATCATTTCAAATATTACAACTTGAATAAGCCTTCTTTTCTGAGACAAGTCAGACTGAGTTTCAGGACACAAAAAATGAGTCTTGTAAAATCGACTTCCAACACAAAAAATTTCACTTTCATGATGAAATAGATATTGTAACACTTCACATGTGACTTGTAATTAAAATTCATGTACGCCTTGGTCTTTAGTAGTTGACTGATATCACCTTACCCCCCAATGATACACTCATGTTTTTACAGTTCTTACATGACTATTGAGGGATTTTTTCTAAGAACCTTTCATCATGCACTCTATCATTCATCTAGCACACTCAATTATTTCCCTATGATGCACTCTTGCTTACACTGATCATTCATGACTAATGTGGGGTCTTAACTCAATGAGTCTATTCATCCACATGTTGGGGGGCATATTCATTTCCCCCTTACTTTCATCATATTAACATTTTATGATCACATCCTCTTATCATTTAACATAACATCATTGCATTAACTATTCTACTCTACTATCATCATTACATTAACTATTCTACTCTACTATCATCATTACATTAACATTATTATCCATCATCTATTTTTATATTCTATTCTACTATCATCATTACATTAACTACATGTTACAACTAAACATTTTCATCAATCACATTACATTTTTTATCTATCACCATCCACCATACATATTTTGACTACCATTATTAACATTATAATGTGAATCTACACTAATCAACCAATACAACACACATATAATAAACATCCAATCATACATCATCCAACACATTGCAACACATATCCACGACAACATAAAATTATAATATATCACAAACATGTGTCCATACATATGTCTAGAATAAAATCATCATAAAAAACATGTCTCGTCATTGGGTGGCAACTCCCCTACATCGTGTGCCATAGTAAATATTAGACCTCATCATCACTATCACTCTCTGGTACTATGAGATCCCTAGAACTAGATTCCTCTCCACCAATGCGATGCCATTATTCACGGCCTCGATATCACACAACCTACCTCCATGGAAAGGTAATCTCCGTAGACTACTCATAACACTGGTGTTGCACATCTACATATCATGCAAAAACATCTTGTGCCAAGGGACCACCACCTACCACCTTTCGGGCTTGTCGAGTCTCCTCATGTGCCTCATCCCTCTCGCCTAACAACATAGTAATGTCATCATTGCTATGGCAACCGGATCAAATAAATGGACATGCTTACCTGTGATATCATCCACACACTCAAGTATGCCTTAACCATGTACATTGGTCGACACGTTCCACGTCAATGTGTAGGTGGATGTGTCTACAATCAATGACCAATATGCATCACCTACAAAACAAAATTACACAACACGTTAGACAACCATATATAGTAATATAAGCATACAACAACATACACAACTACACCAATAATTACGCTTCACTATAGTTGTTGCTACAGGGTCGGGGGCATGTTCCCCCCCTCCCCTCCTCCTATATGCAGTAACCTTGCTGGACCTGTAAACAATGGGAACAACAATACCCACTGATGAGTTTCCCACAATGCATGGTACTCCTCAGTGCCACCCGTATCGTCTGATTCTACAAGCTCTATCGCCATGTCTACCTCACCTAGCCCCATTAGTACTAGTTTCTCTGTTGTGTGCCCTAGCCTAGCTCTAACCCTGCTATGTGCTTTGATAGATCACAACGATATATATGGCTCTAGGGGCACATTCTGAGCCATGCTAAACTATCGTGATACTCTCTCTACCAGAAAAATCTTAGCTACACCTAGAAATCAATCTTCAAGCCACATCATCCTCTGAATACATCAAAACTCTACTGTATCCTTGAGCTATCCTCCATAGTCATGATATGGCCTCCATGTGACTGCCTCGGGCCTCATCCTATCTATTCATGCCCTGTTGGTATCTGTGTCCATCTTTCTACCATGAATATCAATCCACCTCCATGCATAAATATTTGGCCTAGCCCACTCTCCTCATGGACCTCCCACTGGTCTCAACATGACTATTTTCTCATACGCCCATACATGCAATAGTGTGGTGGCTCCTATCCCTCCACCATGCTCCTCTTGTGTAAAGTGGTATAGATATTTGTATAGGTGGGCCAACACACACCATGCTCACACGTATCTAGCACCATCCTCCTCTATCCACTAACATATGTCATGCATCTTATATAAGATGCCTACACCTCCTCCCTCTACCGCTATACATGATGCAATCACAACAATTATGAACTTCCACAAGCACGAAACCCCAGACCGCAAAATAACATCTAAAATGATATGGGCATTCACAGGTAATTGAGTCCCCACAAAATATTATCTCGCGGCTCACATTTGTCACTCCATATCATCTACTGGAATAAATCTCACTCTCTCCCCAACCACTAGCAATTGCAGTATGTGATATACATCCTCTAGAGTAACAATCATCTCTCTCGTAGGCAACCAAATTATACACGTATCGACACACCATCTTTCACATAGTGCAGTCAACATGGGCATATTATGGGGCACATCCCCATTCGTGTTATGTGATGCAGGACGACATGATCCATCACATCCCAATCATCATTTGACAACCCCAATCCAAGCAACATACTCATATGACACCCAATGCAAAACTCCCTCAAGTGGATATCCCTCTACACACCACAAAATGACAACACACTCAATGTTATAACACATTACATGATCAAAGACATTCATTTATCATACTAGATTTTTTTTTTTCACCATTATACATCAAATGCACACATTCTAGACTAGGGCACCCATATATAAGACCAGGGTGCCCAAAAGCATGACACTAGTGCCTACTTATGGGCGCTCTTGTCCTAGAGGTCACTAACACCCTCACCATTGTTGTCTAGGTCAAAAACACTGAGAAAATTAAAAATCTCAAAATTATAAAAATTCAACTAAAACACTTCCTATACCCTATATTTTGTGAAAAATAATGCACTTACCAACTCCGCGGTCGTATGTGACTCTACGACGGTTGCCACCCTCTCAAACTGACTAGGACACGCTACTCTCACTTGTGGCATTTTCACTCAATTCATGCACACTATCACAATCACATAAACAATTGATAAAGTGACTAAATACTTTTCACTTCACTACTTATAGTTACTTTTTCATCACCTACTTTGCTATAGTCATTATTTCACACTTATTAGCATAACTAATACACACTACACCGTTTTTGTAATATCTTGAGAGTTTTTACTCCAATTTTCTGTTGAGTTGTGGAGCTTAACTGCTTTGCTGGCATGGTTTTATAGACTTGTTGGAATGCACAGTAACCAACGTCAGTTGACGAACCATCGTCGGTCACCCATGGATTGGTATCGGTCAGGAAAGGAAGAACTGACATCAGTTCAGGCTAACCGACATCGGTTGCATGTGCATGACTTATATAATTAAGTTGTAGGAATTAGATCTATCTTTAGTTATCAAGTGAATCTAATGGTTGTAATTGCATAGCTAAAGTTCCCTAGGATTATAGATGCATATATAAGCATAAATCTAGGATTAAGAAGGTATAATTCAATTGAGAATTGAGAGAAGTTTCCTTTTGAGAGAAAAGAGAAATTTGTAGAGAAGAAAGCACATGACATCCAAGAAGGTGTGGAAGATTACAAATCTTCATTATATTTTCTCTTTGATGATAAATTGGTTGTTTCTTGGTAGACGTAGCCCACACTAGGTGAACCACGTTAAATATTGTGTATTGTTTCTTCTTGTTTATTTTCGTATTAATTACGTTTATGCTTGGATATGATAAATATATTTGTACAACTAGTGTGCTAACCCCAAAAACTAGTATCAAAGCATATTTGTTTGAGGGTTGTGTGTGTGTTGACATATTTACTCACAGAGGGATTTCTGATTGAGTGGGAGCAAAGTAATGGGAGAAGAAGGAAATTCAGAGTAGATAAATTTAACAGTCCTAACTATCTATTATGGAAGATGTAGGTGGAGGATTATTTGTATCAGAAAGACTTATACTTACCGTTGGATGAGAAGGAAAGAACTGCAAAGATGATTGATTAAGAATGGAAAATTATTGATAGAAAGGCTTTGGGATCTATAATATTGAGTCTGGAAGCATCTATGGCTTCAAATATTACTGAAGCAGGATCTATGGTAGAGTTAATTAAATCTTTAACAAATCTATATGAAAAACCTAGTGCTTCAAACAAATTTTATTCAATGAAAAAATTGTTTAATTTAAAGATATAAGAAGAAGGATCTGCATCAAGTCATTTGAATGATTTTCGATCTATTGTAAATCAATTAAAATCAATTAGTATTCTATTTAAGGATGAAGTGAAAGCACTTTTAATAATATTCTCTTTTCCATATAGCTGGGATAACTTGGTAATGATTTTTAGTAATACATCGTCTACTACTAATGTTTTAAAGTTTGATGATGTGGTTAGTATAATCCTGAATGAAGAAATACACATGAAAAGTACATGAGAATCATCATCTGGGAATGGTTTGAATGTAGAAAGTAGGGGAAGGTAGAAGGAGAGATCCAAGAGTAAGAATAATGGAAAATCAAAGTTTAAGAATGCCAAATCTAAATCAAGAGGTAGGGGTATAATCTGCTAGAATTGCGGAAAGAAAGGTCATGCAAAGAAGGATTGTTAGTTTAAGGAAAATAAAGAGAATGTACCAAATAAAGGTAAAGAGGAAAATGTTGCTGTAAAATAGGTAATGTAAGATGCCTTAATTATCTCCTTGGGTGGTAAAATTGAGTCATGGGTTTTAGATTCAGGATCTTCTTTCCATGCAACCCCTAATAAGGGCTATTTCAGAAATTATGTCTAGGGTAATTTTGGGCATGTTTATTTAGGAGATGATGAACCATGAATATTACTAGTAGAGGTGAAGTTCATCTTAAATTACAGAATGGAAATACACGGATATTGAAAGATGTGAGGCATGTTCCAAGCCTCAAAATAAATCTAATTTCTACATGACAATTGTGTGAAACTTGTTGCTTGGTTACACTCACAGTTGAATCTTAGAAAGCTACTAAGGGATATTTTGTTGTAGCAAGAGGCAAGAAGGTAGGATCATTTTATTTGTCTACCTGTATTAATGATTCATTTTCTATTCTATCTACTTTAGATTTAGATACAAGCATGTGGCATAATTTTCTAGGCCACATGAGTTAAAAGGGAATACAAATCTTAAAGGAAAAGGGTAAGTTATCAGATTTGAAACGTGTAGATATTGATTTCTGTGAGCATTGTATTTTTGGAAAATAGAAGAGACTGAGATTTCTCAATGTTAGGGCAAAAAATAAGAAACATAAATTCGAGCTTATACACTCAGATGTGTGGGGACTAGATCAGGTAGCTTCTCATGGAGGATCCCAATACTATGTTACTTTCATTGATGATGCCATAAGAAAGGTATGGGTTTATTGTATTAATTGTAAATATAATGTTTTTAAAACTTTTAAAAGATGGAAATCCCTTGTGGAAAATGAATCGAATTCACAGTTAAAGTGTCTTAGATCTAACAATGGTGGTGAGTACTACAACGAGGCTTTTAATGATTATTGTTCAGTAAATGGAATACACAGAGAAAGGAAAGTTCCTAGGACACCATAGGAGAATGGTGTTATAGAGAGAATGAATAGGATAATCATGGAACATGCTAGAAGTAGGAGGATACATGTTGGATTGCCCTTACATTTTTAGGCGGAAGCAGTAGACATAACAGTTTATTTGATTAACTGTGGACCTTTAAGTGTACTGAATGGTGGAATACCAAAAGAATCTTGGACTGGAAAAGAGGTAGATCTTTCTTTTCTTAGAGTATTTAGCTCAGAAGATTTAGTACATATTGATAAGGAAAATAGAAAGAAATTGGATGCTAAATCCAAAAGATGTACTTTTATTGGTTATGGCTCTAGTGATTTCAGATTCCAGTTTTGGGATTTAGAAGGTTCTAATATAATTATGAGTCGTGACGTTGATTAGAATGAAAAGGGATCCCAGATGCTTTACCACCATCTCTGTGGGTACATAATTTCTATTCCACTATGCGAGGCCACACACATGTATGGTATGTTCAGAGCTCAAGCAAGAGATTGCAAGCTGAAGAGAGATGACTGTGGGTATGGTCCATACATTTGATTATTTTTCTAATAAACCTCTAGTCCATGAAGTATTACAGATCATGAAGTTCATCACATTGTGGGATAGTGTGAAAGAAAAAGAGCTCATGTTGGAGTTACTTGGAGAACCTGATTCAAAGGCACACATAGATATTAAGGAGATAGAGGAAATACAAATGAGTCACGCCTGAAAGGAGAAAGAGAAAGGAAAAATAGTGTACCTCATTAACAATGAAGAGGTTGAAAACTTGGAGATCACCCATACAAAAGGTGCGTGTGAAGTAATGTATATTACAGATGAGAAGGCCCGCATGTACCATGTGCCTATAAAGATAAAGAAGGTAAACATTGGTACTGAAGGATGCTCCCAAAGAGGCCATTATGAGCAATTACTAGTTGGATCAAGAGGTAGCAAGGATAATTGAGATTTTATACGACTTCCAGGATTTGTTTCCATGTGGTTACCATGAGTTGAAAGGAATTCACCCCTCATTAGGATAAATAAATATTAAGCTGAAGGAAGGGGCATGCCCAGTTTGGAAGAAACCTTATAGGATGAACTATAACTTACGTGTATGGGTCAAGGAAGAAATAGATAAGATGCTTAAGTTTGACATCATTGAACTAGTTGAAGAATCTAAGTGGGTTAGCCCCATGGTAATCAATATCAAGAAAGATGGGCATACCAGGATCTATGTAGATTATAACTAACTTAATGCATCATGTGTGACATATCACTTTCCTACACCATTTATGGAGGAAATCCTTGAGGGCATCGCAGGACGCAAGATTTACTCCTTTACTGATGGATTTTTAGGATATCACCAGGTGCACATTGCATGTGAGGACCAAGAGAAGACCACATTTTCCATTGAATGGAGAAGATTTTCATATATTGTTATGCCATTTAAGTTGAAGAATGTGCTCGCTATGTTTTTGTGTATTTTTGTGTAGGCATTTCATGATTTCATTCACAAGTTCTTGTAGGTTTATCTTGATGATTGGACTATTTATGGCTTGGTTAAAGATCACTATGATAACTTGAGGCTAATGTTTGAGAGATGCAGACAATTGAGAATTTCCTTAATATCAAGAAGTGTATTTTTACTACACCTTTTGGCATTTTTCTTGGGAACATCATTTGCAAGGATGGTTTGTTGGTATATCCAGTGAAGATAGTAGTAATTTTGGGATTAGAAGAACCTACCAAACGAAATGAAGTGCACAGATTTTCAGGGCATACATGATACTATATAAAATTTATTAAGGGATACGTGAATATTGTTACACTCCTAGAAGAATTTCTCAAATCTAAAGGAAAATTTCATTAGGGAGATACACAACAACATGCATTTGAGACATTGAAGGAGAAGCTTACCACTACACAAATCTTGCACTTTCCTTCATGGAAAAAACCATTTCATGTACATGTAGATGATTCTGACATGAATAATAGTGCAGTCTTGGTGTAACTTGGAGAGGGAAATGTGGACCACCCAATATGCTTTGCAAGGAGGAATTTGACATGAGAAAAACATAATTATAACAAAAAAGAGGGTTAGGCACTGTCTATGATCCACACAATTCATAATTTTTGACAATACTTGTTGGATACAATATTTATATTTTATACAGATCATATGGCATTAAAATATTTGGTCAACAAGTCTAACTTACAAGGGCACATATGTAGGTGGATACTTCTCTTTCAAGAGTTTGATTTTACAATTTTTGTAAAGCCATGTAAGAGAAATTTAGGGCTTGACCACTTATCACAAATCAATTCTGGTGATGATGCACAAAGTATTGAGGATACAATGCATGATGCATAGTTTTTCAGGTTAAACCACACACCCATAGATTTGGAGGATATAACAGTATTTTTATGCACTAGATTGGCATCAGAAGGAATGAAGGCTCTAGAGAAAAAACAACATGTTATACACGTGGTACGTTACCAACTGATTGGTGGATATTTGTACAAAATGGGTAGAGATGAGGTCTTGCACTAGTGTGTACTTAAGCATGAGCATGAGGCCATTATGTAAGAGACCCATGGAGGTATTACAAGAGGACATTATGCATCAGATGTAACTACATGCAAGATCCTTATGACTGGAATTTGGCAGGAAAATCTATACAAGGACACTAAGGCATTTGTGAAGGCATGTGACCATTATCAGAGAGTTGACAAGCCTGAGGGTAGGGATGAAATGCCACTGAGATCCATTGCGATCTTGAGAAGTGGGCTATTGAATTTATATGACCTATTACACTGCTTGCGTATGGGACTGGAGTGTACTATATAATCACATGTACATATTATTTGACAAGGTGGGTAGATGATGCACCTACAAAGGATTAAAATGCAACCATAATAGCAACGTTCCTTTGGGAAAATATTTTTAGCAGGAACATGTGTCCATTGAGCTTGACTAATGAAAGAGGAATTCATTTCCTAAATGAGACAATCAGAATTATGTTCGAAGAGTTTATGGTGACACACCATAAAACTACTCCTTATCACCCTCAAGCTAATGGTATTGCAGAAGCTTTCAACAAGATTTTGGGATAGACTCTTACAAATATTTGTGATGTTGGAAGAAAGGACTGGGATGATAAAGTATCAACTATACTTTGGGATTACAAGACCACTTATAAAAGGCTGAAAAAAGCCACACCATTTCAGTTGGTGTTTGGCACAGAGGTAGTACTACCCGTAGAATTTTTACTACCATCCCTACGTATTACGTGCATAGATGGATTTCTAAATGAAAAGGTTGTGGAAGAATGCATTGATAAAATACTGCAATTGGATGAGTGGTGCACAATTACACATTGGAGCCAGAATACCAAGAAGGCATGATAGAAGGCATAACATGATAGGCATATTAAGACCAAGACATTCACAGTTGGAAATATGGTCCTTCTCTATGACTCCAAGTTTGTGTGCCACTCAGGGAAGTTGAAGGTGCATTGGTTGGGACCTTTTGTAATAACCAAGATACTTGAATCAGGTGCATGTCAACTGCAGACGCTAGATGACACCATGTTTTCCATTCACTTCAATGGGAGTAGGTTAAAGCCCTACTATAAATAAGCTTCTTGGTGTTTATAATAAATAGGTATTTCCATTTAGATTATATTTCCCTTTCATATTTTGTTTGTTTTTTCTTTTCTTGTTTTGTTATAATAAGCACACTTGTGCACAAGAAACTGATTACTATCTGTTGAGTTCATGCACAAAGGACCACACATATATTTAGTGTGGGGTTATCCAGGTGCAAGTGCATGAGAATTTTTAAGTAGATGTATGTACGATAGTTGAAAGATGGGTTGTTGTTAGATAAGTGCGTGAAAGAAAAGGGAAAAGGTCACAGGTGTTGAGAACGATGTTGCTTATGAAAAATTACTCAGATTGAAGACCCCGTGAGGAAGAGGCCGCATAATGTAACGTGAAATAGGAAGCAATAGGATGGACTACTTGGTATAGATCATAGAGGAAGATGTATGGTGGTGCAAGAAATCCTGTGCAAGGATATCTACGAATTTGAAGTAGTAAGCACACCAGAAGGTTACGACTGTAGCGCGTAGAGAAAAGAAAAAAGTGTAATTAAAGTTGTAGTATAATGGTAGGTGAGGAGAAATTAAAGAAAAAAATGGAAATCTATAAAAGGGGCACTAGAATGAGTTTATTTTCACCTTACCTTGTGAATTTGAAGAGTGCGAACTTGAGAGAATTAGTGTGAATTTGTGCAAATCAAAATGAGAACTTGAAGAATTGAGAAACTTAGATCGAGAAAGCACACATTTGGGTTAAGAATCTCCTTCAGGTGTAAGTGTAGAGCTTGAGAAAGGTGTGGATGGTTGTTTTTATCATAATAGGGTTTTCATTCTTCGGGCTAAGGTTTACAAGAATAGATGTACATAGAATTGGAGTTAGTGCACATAGTTGGTTGAAAAAGTCCACGGTGTGAAAGCTAGTAGAGAAGATAAAAAAAGTTCTTTTGTGTGATGGTTGAGTAGATAGAGTTTCAGGCACCTAGGGCACAAAAAAATATCTTGAGGAGTTGGAAATTTTTCACGGTTGACAAAATGGCACCAAGGAAACCAATAACCATCTTACCTGAGGGCTAAGACAAAGGAAAAGGAAAAGAGAATCCCATGGTAGAAGATGCACCAAAGGAGTGATAAGAAGAGATGAAATACCTCAAAGAAGTCATTATGGGGTAGGAATGGGTTTCCCACATAAGAAAAAACCATGTTAGCAACTATAATCATTGTTTGGACTAGAATGAGCGCGAGATAGAAAATAAATTGATTTGGAGGTGAATGAATAAGTAGAAGGGCCAAAGAAGAATGATGAAAAGGGCCATGGTGAGCCCCATATAGAAGACACATAAAAAGAGTGTGAAGAGGAGGAGCACAATATCGAGCACAACATTGAGAAAGAAATTGAGCATGAGGAGGATGAGGGAATAGTTAAGGGTGCCATTACATGAGAAGTTATAGGTATGAGTGAGGCAAGTGGTGTAATTTATTGCATTAAATAAGAGGTACCCAAGGGAAATAGAGGAAAGGGGAGGAAGTACAGGAGCATTCCCCAATGCCCCCTCATGCAATAAAATGATAATCCCTTTAAATTACTACACACATGATATCATAATATGATGGCCACTGAAGATCTCTTCTATTGGTCATTATTTGACAAGAATGAGGCTCTTTCGTGAACTAGAAACATGCTCTCTTGGGAATACTAATCACACATGTAAGAAAAATATTTCAAGGTCAAAACTTAAGGTTTATTTGAAACTCAGATTAAATTAGCCTCAGGAGAGGTTTACCCCATGGTTGACTCACAACTACTTACAGACGAGAAAACATGCCTTAAAAAGCTATCATCAGAAGTGGGGATCCATTTTTTTGACAAGGATTTTATGATAAAGAGATTGTGTGATGAGATAAAGGAGAAAGATGAAATCATTTCACAACTCAAACAAGATTTGAGAGAAGAGAAAGGATAGAACACATAACCTATAAGAAAGTTAAGTGCATTATAGATACAATAACTACCCCGTATCCTACCCTCACCGCAAGAACAAAGGAATAATATGAGACGAAACTACATTATCTCAAGGACATGACATGGATTATCTCATGTGAGTAGAGGATGTTAACAACACCAAAAACTAAGGAGTTAGCCATGGTGAAGAAAACAGACAAGGAACAAGTCAAAGAACATCTTGTGTAATATGATACGCTAGCTACAGAGGCTAGGTGAATGAAAAAATTTGTATTTGATAGCTTTCAGGACTTTGATCAAGTCGTAAGTTTACTTGCTATGAGAGATGAAGAAGAATTGTGGGATTTCTAGGCTAAGATGAAGAATAATATGACAAAGTGGGAGAAGATGTTGCTTGAAGTAGAACATAAAAGGGAGTTGATAACCCTTCTAAAGACCTCACTCAAGGACAGATTGAAGGATTTCTTCCCCCATGTTACATGTAGGATGGATGTGGTGGATGATATAGCTAAGAAGTTGGAGAACTTGATTGAGTAGTTTAAGGGGGAGATTGATGAGTTAACACCTGTACAGGGCCCTGGTATTGTTGATGTTGGGCCAGTGAAAGCAATTAAGGAGTTAGAAGGGTGGAGGGAGTTAGAGAAGATATTGGCCAAGGAATTTCTAGTACTTATTTTGCCTAAAGAAGCTTGATTTATGATTCTTTAATTATTTGGTGCAAGCCATATTATTTTTTCATTCTTTGATAAATGACATTCTTTATTCATGTAAATCCTAGAGAATCTATTCTTTGATTTGGTGTTGCCGATGACAGAAAACATGCCTAGTGTGGGGTAATGTTGATCAGGAAAATGCTAAGGATTGGAGAGTGGAGTTTACGTGGAGGAGCACACGCACTGTAAAATGGAGTATCACATGAGGGGTTACATGTAGAGAAGGGACATGGTAGTGCGCATACAAACAAGGAAGAGGAATTAGCCATTTTTCGAGGACAAGCTAAAAATAGACTTGGAGTACCGATCATGCAATATATAAAATCATGATGACTTGGTGATCAAACATTGGTTATTTTTAGAGAAAGCACATGCAGATATCTAATTAAAGAACACAGATGGAGGATATTAATAGGATTAAAGCAAGGTAAAAATAAGACAACATATTATTAGTTGTTTTATAAAATCAGGAAAATATTGTACGCATGGCTAATTTTAGGAAAGAAAACATACATGCTATTTTTGAGCATGAATATTTTTAGGAGAGTACATGGGTGGTGAAGGGAAAGTCCCCACCCTTATATATACTTGATGTAGGTTAGTGTTTTCGTACTTCTTGATGTCTCTAGGTTATAGCAAAGTCATGCTGTTTTGCTAAGGGTTAACTCTTGTGTGGATGGTTCAGCGCACCTATGCATTAACTATTATGTATTTAGCTTCCACTATGTAATGAATTCTTCTTTATGATGGATATTTTTGGATGGATTCTAATTGTTGACATGTCTAAATATGGTGATTTACTAGTTCAATCGATCTTGTTCATTGTTTAGATTGTTAGTTTTCCTTATTATATGTGTTTCCAAAGTTACATGATTGGAATGGTTGTTTATGATTAAATGATTTCTTGGTTAAATATCATGACAATTATGATGCTAACTTCCTGTCAAGCAATGAAAAAGGAGAGACCTGGTAGTTACACTTGCTTCGGGTGAGTATTTAGTTGAAATAAGTGAGGTGCCAGTGCACATAACGATCTAGTAAAAATAAAAGACTATATGTTGTAGCCCTTATCCCTTGAAGGGATGCTAGATGTATGGTTTAGAGTTCTTTAGGCGCCTTTTGGATGCAAGATTAGGTGATGGAAGTAATTATTAGTGCTTGGTCATTTATTTTGAACACATATCTATGTATTTATATGATTCCCTTGTATGAATTTCAAAATTTACAACTGGAAGGCCGACCCATAAGTGAAAAAGGTTCCCGAAATAGAAAAGAGATCCAAAAGAAATGAGTAAGGTGAGAAAGGGTTAGAGGCACCCACAGGGGACAAGAGTGCCTGGGTGTTGCTATCTTGGTTGGATGCTAGTGTATAAAGCCATAAAAGATAAATCAGTAAAGTTCCAACTTGGCTGTATGGTGTGTAAAACCAAATAGAAAACAAGAGACAAAGAAAAAGATGCCAAAGATAATTCTCAACCACTAGTTTTTTTGATTAGGAATCATGTAAATGCTAACAAGATTTTAGGACCTAGAAATGTACCCAAGTGTGTAATTTTGTGTCTAAATTTGTGTTTACTTTATGTTTTTGAGTGAATACTCAATAACATAAAGCATATAAGAGATACATACCTTATGATCATATAGATTGTGTGGCGCCTTTTGGATGCAAGCTAGATGGATGCTTTAGAGTTCTTTAGGAGCCTTTTGGATGCAAACTTAGGTGATTGAAGTAATTCTTAGTGCTTGGTATTTTATTTTGAACACATATGTATGTATTTAAATGATTCCCTTATTTGAATTTTGTAATTGACAACTGGAAGGCCGAACCATAAGTGAAAAAGGTGGCCAAAATATAAAAGAGACCCAAAAGAAATGAGTAAGGTGAGAAAGGGTTAGAGGCACCCAGAGGGGACAAGAGTACCTAGGCATTGCTCTCCTAGATGGGAACAGGTGTAAAAATCCATAAAAGATAAATCAGTAAAGTTTTGACTTGGCTATATGGTGTGTAAGAAGAAATAGAAAAAGAGAGACAAAGAAAAAGAGGCCAAAGATAGTTGTCAACCACTAGTTTTTTGATTATGAATCATGTAAATGATAACATGCTTTTAGGACCTAGAAATGTACCCAAGCGTGTGATTTTGTGTCTACATTTGTGCAAAATTTATGTTTTTGAGTGAATACTCAATAACATAAAGAAGATAAGAGATGCATACCTTTTGATCATATAGATTGTGTGGCGAATAGTGTTCAGAGTGGACAAGTGAAGTGTGGAGACTAGGATAGGAAAGTTACCTTAGGGGTGAAGAGTATGGATTTTATTATACATGTTGTTGTGCTTGTATTTTATTTTGTAGGTTGTTTCTTGTTGCGTATTAAGGAAAAACCTAAAAAAGTGGACAAAAGAGTAGTCAAAGTCTTATAAATGAAATATGTAAGAAAAGTATGTAAAATTATGTAGAAGTGTGTAAAAGTAGTAGCAAAGGAAAGTGTGCACCTAATGTAAAAGAGTGTAAATGATAAAAAATGTCATGAGATGCTATGAAGGGTGAGATTTTTGGGTGATCTAATGCTGAGATCGAGTTATTTGGGCGATCTCATGCCAAGTGTGAGTTTTTTGGGTGATCTCACGCCAAGTGCGAGTTTTTTGGGTGCTCTCAAGCCAAAGGAGAACATGTTAATTGTTGAAGGAGGAAAAGGAAATCCTTCCCTATATATGCCTCTAGCTTCTCCCAGGCATTAACCTCATACTGCACTTACTGACAAAGGTGACTTACTAGGGAGCTTAACTCCTTAAATCTTAGCCCTCCCCCCTTGGAGCTCATCCTATCAACGAAACCTTCTAGTTGTTTTCTCAAATCCTCAAGGGCATCCATCCAGTGGGAGGTCTAGGGTATAATTCCTTTAGCTAGTTTTTGATCATGCCCTGAAAGGTCTCGATAGCCTCTAAATTCTTCTCTACCTCTGCTAGGATCCTATCTCGCTCTACTCTGTTTCCCTTATTCTTCTCTTGGAACTCCTTGAGTTCCATCTCATATGTAGTGACCAAGATGCTTTCTACTCTATCTCTATAAGCACAATTATCATAGGTAGCTTCAACAACTTGTGTGGCAGCCTTCACATTGGCAAGGAGTTTGGTATACTGAGAAACAATGCCTACGACATTCATCTTGTCTTTTCTCTCTTGGTGCACCAACACTTCTTCTACTGACTCTAAGGCGAGTGGCTACCTCTCCATAGTGAGGGTGAAAGTTAAGTCCTCTAGGCACTGCAAGGTTGATTCATATTTTTTCTCGGGTGGTGTTAGGTTGGGATGCTTTAGGATAATAGCATCCATAATCATCTCAATTTTCTTATGTAATTTGTGCACCCTTTCCTTCTCCTCTTTCAGTTTGCGCCTTAGCTGTGTGCTGATTAGCTCTTCTTACTTAATGTCCTTGCTTTTCTCGAGAAGTTCTACCTCTAGGAATCTCACCTTATCATTCCTTCCAAAACGTTTGGCCTCAACCTCAACTGAAACCCTGTTGAGTACATTACATAGTTTCTCACTTGAAAAACCATTGAGAATTAGCCAGGAGGTTTATCCCTTTTGTCTTTGAAATATTTATTAGTGCCCCTTGGCTTACCTCAAACTCAGGTTCATCAACATGGGATTCAAATTCCCAAGAGAGCATCCTATTGGTTCATAGGTATGCAACTTCTACGTCAAATGAGGGCATGACCAGGAGTTGTTCTATCTGAACTATGTTCTAGAAGCACATGTTTAACACTTTTCTCAGATCATTGATGTAACCCATTCCTTGCCCTTATGCTACCACTATGCTTTTCCCACTTATTTGCATAGCCTTTGGAAAGCTTACTACTTGGCTAGGGTCTCTTCCCATGCTGCCATACTCCTTTCCAATGCTTTCTTCCTCAATCTCGTTCATCACTTCATCTGCGCTATGGTCTACTTCCTATTCCACTAAATTTCAGATGATGCCTGCCACTTCTCTCTCTGTAGCTTCTTCTATTTGTTCCTTGGTGAGGCTTGGGGTCCTCTAATCTCTTGTGTTTACTTCTTCACTCACCCCTTTTCCTTGAGCATCTACTTGTTCCTCGCCATTCTTCCCTTCAATTCTTTCTTCTTATGAATCATGTATATCATACACGAGATGATTATGAAATTCTTCACCCCCATCATCATCCTTCTCACCCCTGTAGGCCTCCAAGTCCTCCATTTCCTCTGAGTCTACCTTTTCCGTCACCTTTTGTTTCTTCCTAACTGGTGATTCTAGTATAGGAGACTCTTCCCTCTCTTTGTCTTCAGTGGGCGACTACTTCCATGGAAAATATTCTCTTGTGAGGGGATCCTCTTGCTCTGGTGCCTCTTCTTTTGGGGTTTTCTCCTTGACTAGGGACTTCTTGCATGTGTAAGTGCTTGGCTTAGCATTTATTTTTGGCACGCCCAATGGTTGTGCTATTTGCACACTTGGTGCCTTCTTCTCCTACACCTCTTTTCTCTCCCTCTTCTTTGGTGTAGCCTTATTTCTTCCTATGGGGTCTTCTGGAATGGAGACATAATTCTCTAGGTAGGCACCCTTCTCAAAATTTTGCCTTATGCACACATATACCCTTGCTGCAGCCCTTCCGATGATCGGAAACGTTATTGGTTTCATCATTTGCACTTCGTGGGAGATATATTTCTCCACATATACACACTTCTTTGGGTATACGAGCTTCTTGTGTAGCTTTTGGTGGTCATGGTCTACCTCACTAAGGTCAAACCTTAGTCTATTGGCCTCCTTAAAATGGTTGACTCCCACTTGGAAGTATTGCATGGTGAAAGAAAATGGAATCTTTCACTATGGACTCTTAGTCCCATTTTAAAGGTGAAATAGCCAATATAAAAATGTTGATATACAAGGAACTCCACTTCCCCATCTATGACCGTGAACAACTACTCAGGTATCCTCCACTCTGCCCCAAATGTGTCACACATCTGATTGTACCATTTTTCTAGGCACACCTTGTGAGCGGCCGTCATGGTCTCACAACTATATTTCTCAAACCTTTTCGTGGGCAAGGGATTTTCTTATGGATACTCCCATATGAAATTCTTTGGCCCATCGAGCAATCCAATCTCCAAGAAGACGATGGTGAGGATAATTTTTTTGAACAATATCTTCTCTCCTTCTTGCGTGCTACTAATGATCTCATCTGCAATATAGGCAGATAAGTTGTAAATGGTTCCTTCAAAAATATTTCGGCATATGTTCAACCATGCCTTGTTCACTTGTGTCCACCTTTCTTGATCATTCAACTTGGTAACCAAGTGCATGGCCATTCTCATAACAGGGTCAGGGATATCTATGATATCAAGGTAACATGAATGCTTCTTGTAGTCATATGCCTCCACAGTTTCCTTGGGCATCCTTATCATCCAAGTCATCATCTATGAAGTCTCCTTCCCAAATTAGACTAGTGAACTTTGATATGAGTTGAGGAGTTATGCACATTTTATGGCCTACAAAATAGAAGTGGTCTTTGTGTACGCGTGACAGCAACCACTGGTATAACCTCTCAGGCTTGCCAAAATAGGGAAACTCATAAAGTTGCAGTAACCTAACCTTCTCCAATTTCACCTTCACTTCGTTGCTGTAGATCGACATTCCTTTTGGTGTCCTCTTGTTAGTTGGATGAACCAGTTCCAATGCCATCTCTTTTTCTGTAGTGCTTGTGTGATGATTGTAGTCACATACGACCATCTTCCTCAAGTGTGATTCCCACTCTTTTCCTAACAACACTCCATTTGGGTACTGCATCTCTGCATACCAATCTTCATTGGAACTAGGGATGACAATGGTTTGTTTTCCTTTTCCCTTGAATTTCTGTTTCTTCGGTGAGATGGTTGCCTTCTTTGGTGCCATTCTACTTTTTAGGTTAAAACTCAAATTCCTCCTTGCTCTACTCTACTACTCTAATCAACTCTAAGGCTCAAGTCCATGAAGAATCCTCCTACCTCCATGCCCTAGCTACCAAACCCTTACTATGAAAACCCTTCCACAAGATGGCATACTCCAAAATAACTCTCCCCATGCCTATGTACTCCTTCCACTCCAGTTCGCAGATCAACCTAGTTGTGCACTTAAATCTCTACGATTCTTCTTCCTTCACACATATCTCTCTGGATGCCCTAGTTTGTAATAGCTCTTCCACTTCGTAATAGCAAGGTAAAATAATGATTCACCTGAAATCATACTTATATATTTTTCCTCCTTTCTAACAATAAATTCTATGCCACCTACAAACTTACTTAGCATTAAATGTGACTTTTTCCACTTAATATGACCTTAAGCATCCTTACCCACGCATCTAATCCTGCACATAAAACTCTTTACAACTTTCTGGCACGTAAAAATCCTTACTAAACAAAGACTCTTACATGCACATATGTGGCACCGAAGGCACCTCTTCTATCCTTTACCCAAATTTTCCCTTGATTATGTCATGTTGTTCCTGTGCTTTTCCTTCTCTGTACGTGGTCTTTATAAAGCCTTATCCTGAAACCAACCATTCTCATTCACCATTTTCCCACGTGATTTCTATCCTTTAACCATGCAATTTAAATTTTACTGCTAACTTATAATTCACTTCACACTGCTCCACCCCACACTAAAACAAATGCACACTCTTCTATGCATACACAACCTTTTGAAAATAAATTAGTTACCGGTGCAAAAAGAAAAAAATAAAACCATGGAAAGGAACAAGAAATGAGAAAGGGAAACAAAAGAAAATAAAAATGCATAAAGGGAAATCCTAAGCTAACTGGAAATACTACCTTATTTACAAACACAAGGAAGGCTTATTTATAGTAGGGATTCAACCTACTCCCTTTGAAATGGCTAGGTAACTTTGTCCCATCTAGTGCTTGTGTTTGACATGTGCTTGAATCAAGGATGTATGAGATGATGTACATGCCCAACCAATGGACTTTTAACTTTCCAGGATGGCACATATACTTGGAATCATACAAAAAAACCATTTGCCCAACCTCAAATTGCTTGTTCTTGATATGACAATCATGCTATGCCTTTTGTCTAGATTTTTTAGTCTTCTGAATCCATCTAACAAGTGATCGTCTCTCGTCTAACTGTATCAACTTATCAATCCTTTCTTTAAGCACTTGTTCATCAGCCAATCCTCCTACGAACACTATACACAATGATGGTAACATGAATTCAATAGGTAAAACATTCTCTGCGCCAAATACCAACTAAAATGGTGTGACCTTGTTCAATATTTTTTAGGTTGTCTTGTATGCCCATAGAACAACTGATACTTTATCATATTAATCCTGTCTTCTGACATCATAAATCTTGGTCAACGTGTGACTTAGTATCTTGTTAAATGCCTCAGCAGTTCCATTTTCCTATGGATGATAGGGGGTAGTCTTGTGATGGGCCACAATAAACTCTGCTAGAAGAATCCTAACTGTTTCATTGAGAAAATGTGTACCCCTATCACTAGTCAAGCTCAAAGGACATCCATACTTGCTGATTATGTTCTCCCATAAAAATCTAGTAGCTTTCGCTGTAGTGCAATCCTTTATAGGCACTACTTCTACCCATCTTGTCAAGTAATCAATGTAAGTAATGATATACTGTGAACCATTCCTTCACATGACTAGAGAAATTGGTCCTACAAAGTCGATTTCCCACTTTCAAAATGGCTTTATGCTAGCTATCGGCCTCAATGGCATCTCATCCCTCTTACCAGGTTTTCCTAGGTGCTAACAATGGTCGCAGGCCTTGCAAAATTTAATAGAATCGTGGTAGATGGTTTCCCACCAGAGTCCTACAAGTAGAATATTTTGCATGGTTACATTTCCTGCATAGTGTCCTCCTATAATCCCACCATGCACTTCCTCCATAACTGCTACGTTCTCATGATCTAATACGCATTGTCATAGAATCTCATTATGAACTAACTTAGACAGTTCTCCACTAATCAACATGTAGGGCACGACACATATTGCTAACTGTTTTCTCTCCAAAGCCTTCATCCTGTCCGATTCCACACCTATTTTAAGAAACACCACAATACCTTCCAAGTCCAAGGGCATGCACCACAACCTAAATAGCTGTGCATCTAGCATTGTATCCTTAATACTTTGCACATCCTCTCCTAAGTCAATCCTTGATAAGTGGTTAGGTCCTGAATTACTTTTTCCTAGTTTTACAGCCACCATGAACTCAAACTCTTGAAATAACAAGACCCAATGACATATGCACCCTTACAAAACAGGATTATTTACCAAGTACTTTAGTACCATGTGATCTATGTAGAATATAAAAGGTTTTGCCAGTAGATACTACTTGAACTTATACAACACGTAGATCATTGATAGTGCCTCACACTCAGTAGTTGTGTAATTCTGTTCTACTGGTGTCAACTTACTACTTGTAAAACACAAGGGGTGATCAACAATCCACTCACCAGGTTGTGCTATTACTACTCCAATGATTTGTTCTTGAGGCATCAACATGCACATGGAAAGGCTTATCCCAGGAAGGGAAACATAGTATAGACACAGTGACAAGTCTATCTTTCAAAGTGTCAAATGCCTTCTGCTGCGCCTCTCCCCAATGAAAGGAACTCTTGTGCTTTAGTAATTCTCTGAAGGGTGTGGCAATCTTGGCATATCATTTGATGAATTTCATGTAGTACCCCATATGCCCATGAAATCCACGGACTGCACTTTTACTAGTAGGATCCCCCAATCCTGACAATAACTACAAATTTGGCGGGATCCATTAGTAAGCCTTCCTTATAATATGCCCTGAAAAGGTTCCAAATGGAGTGGCAAAGATACATTTTTGAATGTTGAGGGATATCCTCAAATGCCGATATCTCTCAAACATCAGCCTCAAATTGTCACAATGGTCTTTTACTAGCCCATAAATGGTCTAGTCATCCAGGTAGACTTGAAGAAATTTG
The DNA here is from genome assembly GCA_019776745.2 of Taxus chinensis. Taxonomy (NCBI): domain Eukaryota; kingdom Viridiplantae; phylum Streptophyta; class Pinopsida; order Cupressales; family Taxaceae; genus Taxus; species Taxus chinensis. The sequence continues at coordinate 317,984,736 of CM034156.1, forward strand.
TGGATGAAGTTCTGAAATGCTTGTACCACAATGTGTGAGAATAAAATAGGCAAATTTTTCAATCCAAAAGGCATGACTGTATAGGAAAATCTTCCCCACTCTGTGGAAAAAGTTGTCTTTCTCTGGTCTTCCTTTGCAATCCTGAATTGGTGATACCCTAAGAACCCATCCATGAAAGAGTAGACCTCGCACCCGGCTACTCCCTCCATAATTTCTTTAGTAAAGGGGGTTGGGAAATGGATCGACGATACATACTGCATTCAGGTCCTTGTAGTCAATAAATATCCTTATTCTTCCATCCTTCTTGATACTAATGACCATTGGGATTATCCATTCCGATTCCTCCACAGCCTCAGTGATATCTAAAGTGATCATCTTATCTATTTCCTCCTTGACCCGTACATGCAAGTTTGGATTCATCTAACAAGTCCTCTTCTGAATCAGGTGTGCACCTTCCTTCAACTTGAACCTCATCTCCCCCAAGGAATGTTGAATGCCTTTGAGCTCATGGTACCCTCATGATAATAGATCCTGGAACTTGTGCAATAGATCAATGATTTTTGAAACCTCTTTCTCTAAACAATAATCCCCAATGATAACTTCCTTAGGTTCTGTCTCTGAGCCAATATTAAAATTCTTCATTTTCAAGGGCTCATGGTAGGCACACGCTTGCTCATCAACACTATCTATGACTTTGTCCATACCTAAAAAATGGTTAGGATATAGACTTTCCATATCTTCACCATCTATCACATAGACCATTTTCCCTTTTTCCTTTTCCATACATGCACACTCAAGCTGTATCTCTTTTGATTCCTCTTCACCAAAGCATGTATCCAAACTAGGTTCATCTAACAACTTTAGTAGCCTATCTTCCACCATGGTACTATCTCCCATTATAAGGTGCTTGACAACTTACAATACCTTATCCAATGATGGCTTGGTACTCTGATACTTAAAATATTGAATGAGATCAACAATTAATTTATGCTAATTCCTTGTCTGATGGCGTGTCTTAGAGTGAATATACCATGCACACACACAATCCTATAAGGTGGAATATAACTTATGAAACCATAACAAAGGTGGTAAAGCTTTTGTGCCCTCTATCCAGACCTTCTCACATGCTTGAATATGGGAAGACAAATGTTCCTTGCCATGGTAGTCTTGGATAATAGTGGGTGTGCTGCTTCTGCAAAACCTTACAGAACATGTGAATCTTACCTCGAGCCATTCCAGGAGAATCTTGTAATGTGTTTCAAACTTACACGCTACAATCCCAAGTAATTTATTTCTGAGCATACTTCTTCTTTCGTCCTCATTTTCCATTGAGCCTTTGTCCCCCTTATTACAGATCCTCTCAATTATATCCTAATAAACTCATAAGTCATGTGCACCCAACTGTCACACACTATGCTAGTTGTATCACTCATTTACTGAGCATCTTTAAATTGGATGACTCCTTATGTAGGATGAATTACCTCAAGATCTCTGATGGAGCACACATAGATTATGTCGAGGACATCCTCTTCTAAGGGCTCAGTATAGGGTGCTGACTTCTCATCTATTAAAGGGATTGTCACCCTTTCTTCCTTGTTCTTGAAACGATATACCCCTTGTTAAACTGCAAGTTGGCATTATTCTTAAAACACCAAGGGTGCTCAAGTAATGTTGGGAAATTATCCGCCTCGATGAGTGCCAAGACTTCAAAGTCCCTAGTGAACTTGGCCCCTTGAATAGTGATAACCACATCTTTCAAGACTCCAATGGGCATTGCCTTTGTCTTGTTTGCCATATATATCACATTCAAAGATGGCTATAATGCGGGCCTTCCAATTTGATGCCATGCATCCGATGTAAGAACATTGAACTCCATTACCATGTCAATGAGGATGTTACTTAGAAGCCATCCATTAAAAAATACATTCAAGGTGATCTCCTTATCATATTCAAGGCTGTGACGAGGAAGGTTTACATGCAAAACCTGTCTTCATGCTCTGCTTTGGTGTATGGTACTTTATCCCATAGCCATTCTCCTAGTAAGGGAATAATATTCTCTTACCTTAACATTCTACACACTTCCCTGACTTCATCAAGGTACTTCTACGGAGCCTTGGCATTATTCCTTTGCTCCAACTACCTTGACTACTCCTTTAGACATTAGATCTCCCCTTGTAAACTCTGAATCACATCCATAGTCTCTTGATACACTTCCTTCTGATGAGTAGGGTCTGAATACTTCTCTTGTACCACTTCTACCCTAACAACTAGTTTCTATCTTGGCATCTGCTTTACGTATGCAACCTTTGCTCATGTTGTCACTAGTAAAGGTTCTAATCTTGATTCACGTGCCACTCTTGGCATCCAATGTGGGTTGGCCTTCTTTATACTTACCATCCAAGCACCTTTGTCTTTCTAGTGCTATTGGCTCATGTGTTCAAATAGCTCAGGACACTCCTCATACTTATGTTTTTTTTCTACACCACAAGCATTGCAATAGGTTAGGACACTCACATTTATAATGCTCTATCGATCCATAATTATAACAAGTTCCATGTGAGAACTCACCTCTTCCTCCACCGTGATTACTGCGACCATGAAATCCTCTATGAAAAAATATTTTACATGCTCCTCCATCTGCGTGCCCTTCATAGTGGTGATCATCATCCTTGGAACTGTTTGCAAGGCTAGTCTGACACACACCAAGATCAATAACATTGTGAATATGGTCAATCAACCTGTAATCCTTAGTATCATGGGTCGTAGAGGTATAAATTTTGCAAAAGTAAGAAAAATTATTATGGATTGCGCATTGTAGTAGAGGACATCTATTTACATCATGATTCCCATAGAAAATCTCACAGTCTACCGCCATGGTGCATACCAACTTCTGAGGGAAACTATCCTTTGCATGCCCTTCCACTTCACAATCTTTGCGCCCTTGTTTTTGTTTTTTATTTCCCTTGGTCTTGTTGTTGTTGGCTTGTGGTTTACCTTTTTGTCCTTGGCAACCTTTTTTGGTCTGGTTTTCTCGGTTTGTTTTTGGTGAAAATTATGGTTTTTTGGGCTGTAAATGTGTTTTTGACTCCTTATCCAATGGATTTTGGCACTTGGTCAACATTTTGATCTTGTGTCACTCACAGGGAGTGCCCATCCACAAGAAGGAGCCAATGTTGGTGCAATTTTTGGGTTTGCACATTTTGCCTTAATTTCCCATGCCCAATTTGTCAAGAAACATTTCATTTGCTCAAGTGGGTGATCTGAAACTCATTTTTCTAGTTGAATGCATTGAAAATGCCCTCAATGTTGTTATTCTACCCCATTTTGAAACAATTTCCATGTTTCCCCCCTTTTGGTGCCCTAATTTCTTCATTTTTATGGGCTGTGTTATTTTTCCTTGGCCAAAACGTAAATGAAACCCGTGTTTGATCGAATTTCATTTTTATGAAGGTGAAATCTCACTCCCCAGGTATAAATCGATGTCAAAACATGATTCAATCGATTCAAAATTGAGAAATCTACCTTCCTTGTCAAAAAATTTGATTTCTAGGGCATCCTCTATATTTTTCACGTTTTGACGGGCTCTCGGGCCGTCAATTTATCATTGCAACCTTTATGCTAACGTGGCAGGCTCCTATTGGCCAGGAATGGTAAAAAAAAATGTTATAACTTGTTATTTTTTGACATTTTGGTGAAGGGAAAATTTTGGTCTGCGGCCCCACCTGCTATAGTAAAATCCCTACGTGGCACGATGTGATTGGTTGACGGATTGGCGGGTGGCAGAAATGCCATAGGAATTTTGGCTTTCATTTTTGAAAAATTCTCAATGTCAATTTTTAATCCGAGGCCCCGTGCCCAATGGGAAGGTGACACGTGGCACATGGAGAGTCAGCATAGAGAGGCAAATAGTTGGAAAATTTTTGATGTTTTTTGGCTCAAGGTGTCAGAGGAAAAATTTGGCCCGTAAGCCCACGCCCAATGGGAAGGTGACACGTGTCCAGGAGGGTCAAGCAGGTGGCGGAGGTCACTTAAAAATTTTGCCTTAATTTTTGAAAATTTCTTAAGGTCAATTTTTTGCCCGAAGGCCCGCAATGAATAGGAAAGTGACACGTATGCAAAGGTATGAAATGGAGGGGTGGAGGTTTGGAGAAATTTGAAGTTTTTTAACTTCACTGGGTAAAAAAGAAATTTTTGATGCTGAAGTCTTGCCACGAATAAGAAGTGGACACGTGTCCAAAATTTGGTGAAGGTTTGGAGCGTAGAGAAAAGGTTGAAAAATTTACAAACTTTGGTGAAGTTTTCAAAGTCAAAAATTTTCCTGTAGCCCCGATGAGGAAAATTTGGAGGTGTGCCCCCACAGCTAATCAGAAGGTGACATGTGGGATTTTTCAAATGTCAAAAAAGAGAGCTCGGGCCCACATGGATTTTTGATGCTTACAGAGGTTTGAAGTAAAATTTGGAGGGTTGGCCTCGATAGCGAATGGGAGACCGCCACGTGGCAGAGGAGAGAGCGGGTGTTCGGGCCCGTGGGGAAAATTTTCAAAATTTTCCCAATGTCAAAAAAGGTCGCAAATGTAAATTTTAAAATGAGGGCATGGTCCAATGGTATTTGGACACATGTCCCACCTCATCCAAAGGGAAAAAAGGGTATTTTCAAGGGAATATTCATGATCTGATTTGACACGTGGAGGGCATAGATTTAAAGTTGATTTAATCGACGGTTGCTGTGTAATTTCATTTTTTGGGCACCATGGAAGCTTCAGGAAGCTTGGATTCATCGTTTCTTCACCAAATTACATGAAATTTTATGTGATTTCACATCCCCTCAGCCATCTGAGTGCAATGTTGGGATTTTTGGAGAAAAAGAGAAGAATTTTCAGGAGGAAAACTAGAAGTGTTCCATTTCTTTTAGAGAAACTACTTGAGAGCCATTTTTTATTCTTGTTTACATCAAATGTTCATCATGTTGAGTTGGTTTCAGCTGTAAAGCCATCAAAAAGCTTTGAGATTGTCTTAATAACATTCCCTTACTGGTGCATTTGATCAAATTTATGGATTGACTGGTTTTATCTCTTGGGAAAGCTTGCATACACTTGTATTTCAGTATGTTTTCAATTTGTGTTTCATGCTCATTTTGAAATATTGTGTTTGGGATCTTTGTTGGTCATACATGGTCTCATTTCTTGTAGAGGGTTTGAAGGCATCTACAATCTTCAATTCAGAAGAGCATTCATTTGAGTGAAGATAAATAGATTTAAATTCATCTTACCTTCCTTGTAAATTGAGGGTGTTCGTAAAATTTTGGGTGTACCTTAAGTCATGATCTAACAAGGGTTTCTAAATGCTTCATTGATATTTTACTTCAAGCCTTTGTGGCAGGTTATCAAATTTTGTGTGGAATAGTGCAAATTTGGGCTTCCATTTGTGCACACATCCTAGTTGAAAGAATACTTCAAACTCATAGAAACATCTTTGCTGTTTTGGTGTTGCAATTCTTTTGCAAAGCTTCCCAAAGAAGTGGGTAATTCCTTATCTTGTCTTGTCCAAAATGATCCCATCAGAATATCATTTAAACAAACTCATCCTACCTATACTATCCTTGCATTTGCATTGTGTGTCTGCAAAATAACTCAATCCTTTCACAAAAATGCACAAAGCATATAATGGTTTTATCATGTCTTTAATATCCCTAGCCTTGTTTTGAGAACATTTCCATCATTTAGTAGCGAAAACTCCTTTGAGTTTGGATAATGGATACTTGATCATGTTTTCACAAGGCCTCTTTCATTTCATAATACAAAACACAAGGATATCTCTACCTCCTTTACCATACAAGGGCTGCAATATAGGTTCTCTTGCCTTGGTTGATAGGCACAACCTAAAATAGTGATTGTTAGATCAAAACCCTTATGAAGGTGCTATCCACTCTCTCAAATCTTGAATACAAACAAGTAGATAGGTGTGCTCCCTAACTACAAATGACATACAAACCATCTATCTATCCTTGAGTGTCTTGTGCAAGTTCATGATGTTGTTCAAGTTGTGAAGGAGATTAAATCTAGATACCAACACACACCACTGGGGATCTTCAATGATCCTCTCCCCATGCATCCAAAGGATGGTAGATTAGATCCTAATGGTTTGAATAAAGGTATTATAATAGGGACTCATGATCATGAAGCCTAAACTTCATCAAACCCATAGATGGCACCTCCTTTGGATGGTCATCAACAAATGAAGATCATGGGATTGGTAGATTTAGACATTGAAACCCAAATTAATGCTGCTACAAGAACCAAGGATTATTCTTGATTTATCTAGTTATGTCAGAAAATGCTCATGATATGCTAAACAAACCAGTAGGTGCTTATAATCTAATCAGTGATCTAACTAATACCTTTTCACACATTTCCTTCTTGGATCTACTAAAGAATTCCCTTACTCATCGAGCCACTTTGTTAGAAACACTAGGTCTTGGCCATTTGATTAACATTACCCCTCCGTTAGAGGCATAGATAAATCACATAGACTTTGATTTTAGTCCTCCAGGGCATCCTAAGAGATATATTGGGTTTGTGTTTGACATCAGACAAGATGCCCATGGATGCTGAGATAGCTCATAGGGGTGACATGACTTCATTTCTACAAGTTTGGATTTACAATAACTATGTTAAGCGTGCAATGATCAATTATGGGGAAAGAAGTTAACATAGTCCCCTTCTCTTTTCTTTAGAAGTTAGGGTATGGGGAGACCAACTGCTTCTTCGACACGAAACATGCTGAGAGGCTATGATAGCCTCAAGGTAACGTTGATCAGAACCATAGTGTTATCCAGTTACTCTTGGGCCTAAGATGGTACTCATTGAGTTTTATATTATAAACTTGGAAACCAACTATAATATGATCCTTGGTCATCCTTGGATCCACCACATGAAGGAAATCCCCTCCACTCTATTCTAGGAGGTCAGATTCCTGCATTTAGGGAAAGTATTTGTGGCCCAAGGTGATCTAAAACCCTTTGATATACATTTTGCCAACTTAAAGAAGATGTCAGGGGTCCACTTTGAATTCGATCTTCCCACTAATTAGTTAAACAAACTTGCATGTGTGGTACTAGAAGAAAAGCTAGTTCCTATAACGGAGTAGAAGTCACAGGTTTGATCAAAGGTATTCTGATGGTCAAGGATGAAACCGTTATTGTAGAGACAGTGTCACTAGGAACCACAAAAAATATTGTCGAGCTATTAGAGAAGTATTTTCCTATTCTCCTCCCCTTTGATTCTATGGGTATGGGACATGCCTTGGGACTCAGTTCCCTTCCAGCAGATGAGGTTTGCATGGTTGAGGTAACCGAGGTAAAGGGGGAAGGTACAAAGGATGACTCAATGTCCATATTTCTGAGTAGTTGTTGGAATCTCCATTTTGATGGAGCCAAGTGTCATTTTGGCGTCCGGGCAGGCGCAGTCCTTACTTCACCCGAAGGAAGGATTCTACCTTTTTCTTTCAAGTTGAATTTCAAATGCAAAAAAAATGGGGCTTAATATGAGGCTCTCCTATTAGGTCTCATTGTAGCTAAGAGAATGGGAATCCTCAATATTAGGGTGTTGGGTGATTCACAACTAGTCGCAAATCAAATATCTAAAGTATATGAGACTAGAGCTGAGCATCTACAACTTTACAAAACAATAGTGCTAGGTCTAACAAAAGGGTTGATTTCATCTCAATTGAAGTAGTTCCACATGAATAGAACCTTCTTCACAGATTCTATAGCAACTTTTGCTTCATGCTTCACCCCAATTAGTGACCTGGAGGATACCAACTTCATGGTTTCAGTTTGTGCCAAACCCTTGATTCGTAAAGCACCAATGACCCCAATGTTGACATACGTAGAAACCGAGAGTCAACCCGATTGTTCAGAGCATGTTAATAGTGATGAATCAAATTTAAGATATTTAAACACTTAGGTAGAACTGCATCTTACCTATCATGAGATAGACCTTTCCTTAATTTTGTGTTCCTCTTCTTATTTTGAGGAATCCCATGATTGAATCCTCTCCTAAGAAGGGGTCTTGAGATTTATGAGGTAGAAGAAGAAGGGGATTTAGAGTTACCTCTGGCCCCGCCTGAGTTTGAGGAGGGAAATGCCTCCTTAATCGAGGGAAATGATTGATATAAACATTGGAACAGAGGAAGAACCAAATATTTTGAAACTAGGATCCTCATTAACTCTAGAGGAGGTGGAAATACATACAAATATCCTCAAAGAACATCAAAAGGATTTCACATTTAGTTACAAATAAATGACAGGAATTACACCACATATCGTGGTGCACAATCTCATCACCAAACTGGATGCAAAGCGATTAAGCAAAAGTCGAGACCCATGAAGCCAAAAGTGGCCCTCATGGTGAAAGAAGAAGTAATGAAACTTCTCCAGGTGGGATTCATCAAGCCAGTCGATTATTCACAATGGGTATCTAATATCGTCCCCGTTCTAAAAAAGAATGGAAAGATTCATATTTGCATAGAATTCTGGGACATTAACAAAGCTTTCCCTAAAGATGATTTCCCATTACCATCCATTGACATTATTATTGATGCAACAACTAGATTTGAGTTGTTGTCTCTTATGGATGGGTTTTCGGGATATAATCAAATCAAAATATCTGAAGAGGATCAAGAAAAAACTACATTTATAACTCCTTAGGGAACCTACTACTATGTTGTCATGCCATTCGGTCTTAAGAATGCTAGTGCTACATACCAATGAGAAATGACATACATATTCCATAATCTTATTCATAAGATTTTGAAATCCTATGTGGATGACCCACTGGCCAAGGCCAAGAAGTGCTGTGATCACCCAGAGGTACTTTGTATCATCCTTTTGTGCTTAATTGAGTACGGCAGTCACATTAAATCTAGAGAAATGTGTTTTTGGCATAGCGAGAGGAAAGCTTCTGGGTTACATTATATCTTCACGAGGGATTGATGTCGACCCAGCCAAAATCTAGGGTTGTGTTAGAAATGGTTCCACCATCAGATGAGTCTGGTATTAGATATTTTCTTGGGAAAATCGGTGTAATCTGAAGGTTCATCCTTGAATTGACCTTTGCTATTCATCCACTTAACAATTTGTTGAAAAATGATTATAACATTGATTGAATGGAAGAATGCAATGAGGCCTTCGAGGTGGTTAAATGATTCCTTTTGTCCCCTCCCACACTAATGCCGCCTAGATCGGATCACCCATTGATCTTGTATTCATGAGCTACGAGATGTTTTTCTAGCCTACATGTTGGCTCAAGAGGATGATGATAAACATGAGAACATGTGCAGTTTATTTCATTAGTCAGACATTGCTTGATTATGAGACACATTACACACAGGCAAGAAAAGGAATGCCTTTCCATAGTCTTTGCAACAAAGTGTTTAAGGAATTATATGTTGAATCAAGAAACAAGGGTTATTGTTAAGATAGACCACTTACGAACATTCCTCATGCAAGGATCCTTGTCTAAAAAGGATGGGCATTTCATAACCTTAATGGGTGAGTTTGAACTAACATTTGTAAATCAGAAATCTATTAAGGGAAAAATCATTGCAGATTGGTTGGCTGAAAATCCATTGGATGGGGGTGATTTGGTAGATCTAGACTTTCCCGATGAGTGCATGTACTTTGTCAAAACTAGGCCCCCTATCTATGTATGTCCTTGAGTATACTGACATTGTCAATTTCATCATGGACCACACATACCCAGAAGGGGAAACATCGCTAAAAAAGAAGGCTGGTTACATGTCATTTCCACTAAGTACATTATTTTGAGAACAAGTGCTCTACCACATAGAGCCTTTGATGGAATGTTTCTAAGATGTGTTGACGCCGAAGAATCCAAAAAAATTCTTTATGAGTCACATAGTGGAGTATGTGGAGGTCACTTTGGCAGCCACGCCACTACTCTTAGAAGATACATTCAGATGGGCTATTTCTAGCCCACTCTAGAACATGACGTAATAGAGTTTGTGTGTAGATGTCAAAAATGCCAAGAGTTCTCCCATGAGATCCACATACCGGCACAAGCTTTACAACCAATCGCAACCCCATGGCCCTTTTCCACATGGGGCCTAGATTTGATAGGGAAGTTCTCTCCCTTGTCAACAGATGGCCATAATTTCATAATCACAGACACAAAATACTTTACTAAGTGGGTAGAAGCCATGCCTCTTACCACTATACCTGGTCTGTGCAATCGCTAAGTTCATCTTAAACTAGATCATTTGTAGGTATGGGATCCTATAGGTCATTATTTCAAATAATGGTACGTATTTCAAAAATGATTAGGTGCGTGAGCTGTGTACAAAGTTCAAAATAAGCCATCACAAAGCTTCTCTCTACTATCCTAAGGCTAATGGAAAAGCTGAGGCTATGAATAAAATGTTAAAGGCCATCCTTCTCAAAACTGTTAAGGATAATAAATGAGATTGACACCTAAATATTTTTCCAGCCTTGTGGGCCTATCGAACCTCAGTTAGAATGCCAACGGGGGAAACCACATTTTCTTTAGTGTTTAGCATTGAGGTGGTTCTTCTACTTGAAGTCAAAATACCTAGTCTCCGTATTTCACTACATGGGATCCTGGGAGAGGAGGGTTATTGAGAAGCAGAACTCTCCCAATTAGAAAGTCTCGATGAGGCTAGACTTAACAGTTTAACAATGGCATAATGTTTACGCTGACTGGATGGCTTAAAAATACAATAAGAATGTTTACGAATGTGAGATCTACGAAGGAGATTTGGTGTTAAGACTCGACAGCTAGATAGGCAAAAAAACTGATGAGGGAAGAAAATTCAGACCTAGGTGGTTAGGTCCATATCGAGTAGTAGAAGACTACAAAAATGGGGCATTTCACCTGTGTACACTAGAGGGTGAGGAGTTTAGTGAATCTGTGAACTCTCTTCACCTAAAGAGGTACTACGCATGATCCACCAACATTTTCATATGTACATTACTGCATCTGCATTGCATTTTCATCTTCCAGTTCATTCTGTAAAATTTGTGATCAAGGGATTTATTCTTATAGAAACTCCTAAAAACTTCTGAAAACATTGGAAAAAAATTCAAATCATATCTCTTCAAATCTTCATAGTATCATCAATTATTTCTGAATCATTTCATCAGTTCAAGCAAGATAAGACAAATTTTTGACCGTGATCATACCAAGGCCTGCATACTTGGTTCTTCTTATAGTTTCTTTCTAGGTTAGGTGTCTTTTCCTATAGTCTATTCTAGAAGCTTCATGGTGTCACATCTATCATGTAAAAATCTATTTGGAAATAAGAAAATACTAAACATTATTCCTAGATAAGTATGTCAAATGAAAATCCATATAAAATTTTTATTTTGCAAATTTATTTTCCCTACCAACCTTCGGTGTTGAACCTGCATCTCTTACTAGTGATGTAGGATTGGGAAAGGGGAGAAATGCCCTTATTCTCCTATTCCTTATCTGTGGTGATGAGCCCATGCTTTCTCTTGGTAGCATGGGGCAAGGAATAGGGGGTCTTGTTGACAAACTTGAAAGTTACAAGTAATTCATTCAAATATTGTGAAATCATAGGTCAAAAACAAAGTGAGTTAGATGTCCAAAATTCCAAAAGAGCTTAAAACCCAAAACCTAGATTTTTTCAACCAAGTATCCATCTACGAATCCATGCCTAGATAAACTATGAAGTAATTCACATTCTAAACTATGAGGTAACTTGAGTAGGATAGGGTTGTAGCATCTCAATTTGGTTATGTCAAACCTTTGTCTTTCTCTCGTCACTATCATTCAACAAATTTTCGTAACTTGTGCCCTTCCTGGCTCTTGGTGTTGAGCCCTCACATCCTACTGGTTGTGTGGAGTCAAAAGTGGGGCAAGTACATATTCTTATCATATCGTTATATTATCACCATTTTTTGCCAAGACAATATGAGGTATCAAAGATTTCTTAAAGAAACTAAAATTCAAACATCACATTGTGTTTGCATCATCATATATCAGCATTATGAAATACAAAAAGAAATCATTTTGTTATCATTTCACATCCACTGCATACATTCTAAAAAGCATAGAAAAGAGGAAATTCTAAATATCTAGAGTACACATGAGAGATAAACCAAAAGAAATTAAACTCAGATACATTGGAATACCGAACCAAAAATAGGAGTTTGTATGTATCATGGTGAATCAAGTTTATATACAATGTCACCATGCACTAGGCATGGTCAAAACACTCACAATGAGCCCGAAACATACAAAAAAATCGTATAAATGACCGATAAAATGTCATAAAAGCAATAAAAATGGCCCCATGGCCTATCAGTCCCTATGAGATCCCTCAGATGGCACCCGACCATGTCTAGGGCTCCTACTACGGCTACGACGACGTTGGGAGTGAACAAAATGATGTGAGTGCTCATTGTGGCATCCGCTACCCATGGCCTCACTGCGAGAATGGCTCTGTCTCATCAAGCACTTCATAGTCTCATACCCAACCACCTAGGTATGGAGGTAAGTCACTATCTCCACTACCTTCCACACAGGGGAAAATACGTCAGTGTGTCTACCTGTGGAAAATGGCTGGCCCAAATTGGTAGTCATCTCAGCTCGGGTCGTTCCTGAGGGGATCAAAAAAGTATCCACACACACCTGATGAATGAGCTCTCACTAATCCTGTGTCATCACTGCAAGAAGTGATAAGTTAGAAAAATAAAAGAAGGAAAGAGATAGAAGTCAACATTCCTAACCAAAAAAAAGAAAAAGAAAAAGAGAGTATTAAACTTACTCAGGTCTCCAGGCATCCAAGTAGGGTTGGTAGCTACTGCTTCCAGCACCACTGGTGGGTTTGGGGATTCCCCATAGTTGGAAGTGAATCACCATGTCCTATGAAGGACTCATCATCCCCCTCTCCACCAGTGAGGAAGTGTCAAATCTGAGACTAAGGTCTCTCTCTCTCAGCACTGGCCTCCTCATGTGTTTCTCTCAGCATCTCCTGAGTGTCATGCCACTTCAGGGTCACTCTCCTCCTCCTCTACATGGGATACCTCACCAATACCAACTCCAAATACCTCCTCTATGTCCTCTCCAATTGACTCCTCCTCTGTCTCATCCCGGGTATCCTCCTCAAATTCAAATTCTAGATCAATAGGCTCATCCTACTCCCTATTGTGAGCAGGAGTGACCATAATCTAAAGTAGGGGTGCTTGAGGGGCACCAACTACCTAGGTGAGCACAAACCACCCATCTAACTGCAATGGGCACACCTAGAATGACCACTTTCCAAACATGATCCCCTCTAGGGCCCTTCCAAGCATCCTAAATGGTCTTATAAACTGGGAGTGATGAGAGGGAGCATATCAATGTATGGAAGGCCAAACTGCTGGGGACCTGATCAAATGGGTGGACCTCAAGTCTCCCTTGCTCTATCAACCAGCTGACCTATCAAAGAGCAAGCTACTATGGTGGTCACCTCCACTCCCCATATCCATACCATGTCCTGATAAGGTGTGGCAGTCATGTCTGCCGTAGTCAGGGAAGCCACGGGCTGATGTGGTGTCCTAAGTACTGACATACCTATCCATCTAGCTTCTTGAACAACCCCTAGATCTGATACTAGTAACCCCCTACCATAGGGGATGAAATGCTCATAGACCCAACTCATCAAAAGAGTGGGGTGGCTCAATGACTACCCCTACCATCTGACCACCATGTATAGATCATGGTAGGTGGTCCTTAAGATATCTGTGCCCCAAGCATATTTGTGGCCATGCCCCTCAATCTGCATAATGATAGAAGCCTAGCAATACAAGAGGGTATCACCACCCTTATCCCCGATCAATTAGGAGGACAAGATGCCCATGATGGCTCTGCATATGAAAAGAATGGGAGCAGTGGCAATGGACCAAACCTTCATTCCCTTCTTCGAGCCAGATGAGACAATGACGTCTCCCATATATGTAGCCCACTGTGTCATCATGGCCCTGGACCCTGCTGTCTCCAAATTCAGTCTCCTCCCAAGTATCGAGAGCCCAAGAATATGGTATACATCCTCCAAGGTGATAGTCCACTCACCCTAAACACTTAGGAACTAGAAAGTGTTCTGGTTTACATCCTAATAGGAAAATAAGTCACATAGAATGTGACTAGCAGGAGCAATGTGGGGAACCCATGCAATCCTCCAAATACTGGCCCTCTGGAGAAGATCCATCTCATCTTGTGTCAGCTGATCTAGGATACCAGGGAGCCAATCACACTCCCTCTCCTGACTCCATCTAATGTACTCCTCCTTCTTCTACATTTAGCAAAACATGGAAAAGTAGCAAGTTAGTAACATATAACAAATAATAAGCTCACCAAAAACATCACAAAACATGAAAAATCCAAAAAAAATTAAGTTCAAAAAACGTTTGGTCATTCTTTTCAGAACCACCAAGTAGTGCAGGGTGGTAGTTCCAGGACCGCCGCCTTGAAAGGGCGGTGGTCCCGTGACTGCCACCTTGATTTGGGTGGAGGTCCTGGACCAATTTTCCAAATGCGTATTTTACCCTAAAATGCTCAAAAAGACAATAAAAAGACCATTTTCGATGAAATAAAAGCATGCCCTATGGGCACCCCCCTAGAGACTCAATTAAGACAATTTTTTTTGAAAATAATCCCCCCTAGGTGAACTTTTCAACATTTTTACATTTAGGGTATAAAAAGAAAAAATTGAAAATAACTAACCTTTGACCACGCTGGTCGATCTCCCACACATGGAGGCATGGTCACGATCTCATCATGGTCGTATCAGCTATACTCTCGTCAAAAACGATCACCATAGGTCTAGAGCTCTGAATTCACCAAGTCAAATAACACAAATGAATTGAAAATGAGTTGTTTCAATATATATATATATATATATATATGTTTTTTTAACCTCGTTTTGAGTATTTATGTTTGCAGGGTTGGAGCGTTGATGTAGGTATATTTCTATATCCCCACACAAATGGTAAGTCCTCTTGTCATTTTGATCTAGTGTTTATTTTTTGATATTTTATCTATCTACACATGAGTCTTCTTTTTCTCTTGTAGGTAGTGGGAGTTTGGGTGGTGAGATTTTGACACACGAGCATGTCAGCTATAGCTTCTAACTACCCATTTCGGGAACACCATACTCAGACTCTATGTTTTATGACTTTTCATGGCTAAGACACTTCTCCAAGGGGGCAATATGTATGCACCCAAAATTACATGTGCTACATTGTCAGAAAATGGTTACAAAATTCCCCAATGATGATTAGTTCCTTTCAAGAAGGTGTTCGAGCTCCAATTTCCATTCGCAGTGTATATTTGTTGCCTAGACATCTTTACTTAGCCTTCCACACTTTCTTCCAGCTTCTTGTCTCTTTCTGCACAAGTTTTGGCCTTTAGTGCTAGGACTGCCACCCTGCCGCGGCAGTCTGCGCAAGGTGGCGGTCCTACCCGGTTGTTCCAGATTCTTCACACATGTTTTAACATGTGACGGTTCACTTAATTTCACTTTTACATGCATCGATGAGATGATTTGTCTAAAATTAGCTTTGATTATTTGGTCCTCCTTCCTCCTATGTTAAAATATATTTAATGGGTTGGAATTTCTCCTTCTTGCCTTATGCATGAAGGTACCTCCCATCCTCCATTCCTATATATTCCATGCTTGTATTAAAGAAAAAGGGGCCTGTGAATTTTATGTATCTTGCATTGTATTGTTGCTACGATCTTGCTAGGAATTGCATAGCCAAGCTCTGATCTCTTTGCTATCTCTCTTCTACCTGCATTGCATCTGACTGCCATCAAGCTACCATTGCTCAAGTGCCATCCTCCTACTGTTGTTCTTACATTCCTAATATCTTGGACTCACATGAACACTTGGAGAAAGAAAGGAACATACTGAGGGGACAGATACAAACACAACTAGATTTTCCAAAGCTCTTGCTTGTCTAGGTTGGAATTGTGTGTTTGTTTTCCTTGTGTGTTGAATTGTCAATTTCATATCAAATAGAGTAGAAAATCATTCATATCAAATAGAGTAGAAAATCATTCATATCAAATAGAGTAGAAAATCATCCGTATCAAATAGAATAGAGAATCATTCATTTTAGTAAGTTTTCCTTTGAACATTACCAGAGAAGTTGTGAGGAACAATAGCCTCTTTCAGGGTCGTGATTTTTTCTTCACCTCTGAGGTAGGTTTTGGAGGACTTTTATCATATCAGGTTGTTTGATTTAGATTAGATTCATACATTTTCACAAGTAACCAACTACATCCGGCTGAGTACTTGTCTTTAGTTTATTTATTAGATTAGAACACAGTGCTTAAAGGTTAGAAAAGAACAAAAGGTTTTCCTTTGATAGATTAGTTTTCTTTTATTTCTTTGATCCAAAATATTGTGAAAACTCCAAAAACATAGATTAGATCTCTTTTAGTAATTAGTTTTTCTTATTAAAAGTCATTTTATTTTATATGACCATCAACGGTCCATAACAGGAAAAGACATACAGTTGTGATCCACTGGTCCCACAACCCAATGAGCCAAAATTGATAACTGAAATTGATACCAGCTTACATTTGACGGTCTTACGCACACTAGTAACTTTTTCTAAGAAGATAGAACAACTCAATACACTAAAAATTGCTGCTAACCAAGCCTACAATTATTGGATTTCCCTTGACAACATGATTTGATTATGCGCATGACCATGCAAGGGCCACAACTCCCACAATTCTTTGGTTGTGATCCTCAGGTACCAAAACCTAATGGGCCTACTAGTCAGTTAGACATTGACACTAGTTTATGGATATTAGTATTAAGATCTTCACCACTTCCACCAGATATTATCATACAACTTTCCTTACTAAGCATAACAACTGATCAAGCTAAGAATTTCTAGACTTGACCGGAAAATCACCCGTAAATACCTGTGGCTTCATCGTGCCTCTCATTCTTACTTCCATGGCCTTGTCTGGAAGTCTATACGAGGCACCTACAGGTCATTTTACGCTTGTTCAAACACCAATGAACAAAATATCATCCGATCTTGACATTAATTGGAGTCTACAAGTGGCTATTATCTTAGACCAAACCATCACACCACTTTAAGTTAGGATAGCATTATTTTCTTTAGACTCGCAGATCCTGACATTGCGTGTTGAAGATATAAGATTGCCTAATTATCTTGATCCCCATCACCACACTCACATCCACAATCATTCTACACTAACTGTATCAGCATGACCTTGGGAGGTCAGGTGCAAAGAAGGTCACGTGTTGATATTATGTTGTACAAGGACATTGTTGTTTTGTTTTGATTTGAAATAGAGAAACATCTGTTTATATAATTTGTTGACAAACAAATCAAGCAACATATTTTTTATCATCATGATTAATTTAGAAGATGTGAACATAAAATTGGATAACAAGGTGCCTAAGGAATGATTGTTTAAGGATATTTTCAGGTATTTTTGGCTTGGGAGATTTTTTATATGGTTCTTGTTTGGTGTTCAAGTCGCAATCAATGAACCAGATAAAAGGAATATTTCGATGTGTTGATTTAGTTCGTGAAGTTTTAGGCTGTGTGTGATCATGTTGGATGTAGAAGGTTAAACCCCTATTTAGGATATGTGAGCAAGCAAGATGTACGAGGTTTGTTTCAGACCAAATTTTAAATGTGAATTTTGATGCAAAAAATCACTCAAAATAAGTAAATTACAATGCAAAAAAGAGAAAATAGAGAAAAACGAGTAAAACCTGGAGAACACTTTTTCCTGTTATTTGATTGTAGGTGATAGTGACATATTTTGAAAGTGCCAATCAGTGGCCCAGAACATTCGGGTACCCTAAAATCGCACCGTTTATGACTGCAGGAGGGGTCTTGTGAAAGAGAGTTTAAGCATGTTATTGTTTCAATGGTTATCTTTGACGGAGTAACTTTGTGTTGTTTGTAAAATTTACTTGTAAAAGAAAAAGAAAATATAATCAGTTAATATATTTAATTTTTTTCTCAAAAATTCCATAGGTTTGTGTATGAAGATCGAACAAACTATGTACTTTATGATAAACTATGTTTTATTAGCTCTCGGGATGATTAAATATACTCAACATCTTATTCAATTAGAGTAAAAAAAGAGCTACAAAAGCTAGCTATATAAATGTAAGATTAATAAACACAATGTAAACAATTTGACGTAAATCAGAAAAATATGAATAATATAAACTATAGACTGATAAGAAAATCTAGACCAAAAGAAGCAAAGGACAAGATACATGAAAGAATTTTTAATTAAGAAAGCACTATGGACAAAATAAATGTCTTAGACCATTATAGATTTTTGAAAAGATAAAATACATGATGCAGAAAGGAAGAGTATATGTAGAAAGGGAAGACTAAAAAAAAATAATGTACCTCTAAGTTGGTGATGAAAGTCAAATAATTTGGTGAATGAGTCGATCAGTTGACTTGGATTGAAAAATGGTCGATTGGTTGATGTATATTAGAAGTGGAGTGGTTGGTTGATGTGAAGGGATGTGGGAGCCAAAGTGGGAATATACCTTATTCATGTTTGTCCAATACAAGAGGAGCTCGTAGGTGGAGTCAAAGTGGGAATATACCTTATTCATGTTTGTCTAATACAAGAGGAGCTCATAGGTGGAGTCAAAGTGGGAATATAATCATCGATTCATGGCTAAACCTTTGGAAACAACAAGCTCAAATGAAAAAATTTAGGGGATGAGGATATATCGTGGAGGCACTATGAGTACAACTGTTGCGTGTAGATCCTGAGTTGGGCAGGGAGACAAGGTTGGTGTGATGATAGAGTGAGAGGTAGTTGGGATTGGAGGGAAGAAGGATGATTGTTTTTAAAGGAAAATGGAGGAGATTGAACCACACAAATAAGAGTTTTCCAATGTGGTTCTTCACAATCATATTGCAAAACTCATTCACATTCATCTAGTAATGCAAGCTCCCTACGTTTCTAAATGGCCTCAAGCATTAAGTATCCAAGAAAATCCTCTTAACCTTACAATAAGTTTCAAGTGAATGATTTTTTTTTCCTTACATAGTTTTCACATACCTATTCTGAGAAGTTTTTCCACTTTCCAAATTATTACAAATAGAAAGATCAAGATGTTATAGATCTCACATGCCAACCAAGGTAATCAAATTATGGTCTTCTAGAAGTTAAATGTTTTTTTTCTTACTTTAATAAATTGTACAAAATGGATCCTACCATATTCATAACATGGTACAATATTTTAAAATGTGCTTCGAATAGTATTTTATGGATTCTTACATTTCATGTTGTAGGAGAAAGTAGATTATAGAAGGAAATTTTGGATTGGAAGGATTCAGGGAATCTACCAAGGGGACTATGGTGTAGCTTAGTGTTGAGGGGAAATGAGGAATGAAGTGGATTGTTGAAAGAGGTGGCTGGGAGAGAGGGACTTGGGTGGAGCACATGTGGGAAGAGTGGAGTGAAGAAGAGTTAGGAGAGAGGTGAGTGAAGTCAGTGTGGAGTGGTGAGCAAAGGGGTGTTGAGGATAGAGCTCAAGTAGAGAATGGAGGTAACTCATTCGATAAATAGGTGACCCATGTGGAGCCAAGTGTCTCAATTGGGTGAGGTTAATTGGGGCAGAGTGGAGTGAGGTAGATAAGGGATTAGGTGGGAATTGTGAGTCGAGGGCTCGGGACACGTTGTGGGGATGGGGAATCCAGGAGCTCGCAGAGAGAGGAATGAGTGGGAGTGGGTTGAATGGATAAGTGGTCAAGGAGAGGAGAAGGGATCTCGATGGAGATGGGAAGTCGGAAGGTGGGTAGGGATAGCTCGGGTAGAGGTGGGAGAAAGTTAGGATTTGGGTAATGGAGAGATAGATTATGGTAGAGTTGCGTGAAAGGAAAAGGGATCTGCATTGGAGATGGGAAGGCGTGTGGGTCGTAGGTTGGGCAAAGGGTAAGCCAGGGATATGGCGAGTTGTATGTGAGTTGTGGAGGTGACTTAGAGTTGGGATGGAGCTTAGTGAAAGGGGATTGTAAGGTGGAAGTCAAGTTTGGGATGTAGGATGAGTTGGTGGGAGAGTTAGATCTTAGGATAAATAGCTGGTCTTAGGATAATAATAATTTGTTTTTTTCAATTTAATTTATTTACTTTTATATATATATTATAAAAATTCATTTATGTAATAATAATAAAATCCCTTATACTAATTATGAATAATGAAATAAAAATCCGATTGAAAAAAAAACACCACTTACCTCCAAGGTAACCTAAATGACTGACCATATCGAACTGGCGAAGACAATACCATAACCTTGCAAACAAATAAGTCTAAAAATGGAATACATGAAAAATATATCTAAATTGAAAAGAATTATGAAACTAGATAACTGTTATACTTACGACACCTGTAAAGTATGGGTAAAGTAAAAAACTAATGACCAGATCTTGGGTCTGGTCCCACCGGGCATGCCAAAGTGTTGATTAGGAAACCTCATTCTCACACAGTTGAATTCTAATATTGGAAGCCACCAAAAAATTTGAATGATGGAGGGATTAGGACCTTAGATGTGGATATGGATCTACAGGCACCAATAAGATAGATCTGTGATAACATCTGCAAAATTAAAATAGATGTGATTAGATAACAATATGCGGGGGTTTCCCAGAAAATTCTAGTTCCAAGAGGCTATGAACTCCCTTGGAGAATGTCAACCCCTGTGTCTAGAAAGATAGAAATAAATTATGAATAGTAGATAACATGTAGAAACAATGAAATACAAAATTCCAAGTAACTAGAACGATGAGGGGACTTAGCTGGTGCTCTGATATGGAGATCAAATGGGCATAAGGATGGAAAGATGACAAACAATGTCAAATATTTCTCTAAAACTCCTCACCTCTAACTTCTAACAATGAAAAAGGTTTTCCTTGACCTCAAACTTGCAAAATTTAATTCAACATTTTCTTCTCCTCTCCTAAAAAACTTCAAGTTTCAAAATTAAGCAGAGATTTCATATTGATTCTTCCTCTTTTGAAAGAGGGGGAAAGACCCATATTTATAGCTTGGAGGTGAGGTTAGATTATGGGTTAACGGGTAACCAGGGTTTGGTAAATTAACCCTGGTTAAGTGAGTGGGGGGGCATTATTTGACTAGTTAGGTGAGATAATAGATTTGATTTGATTGAGTGGGGTTCATGATTTGGATGGTGGGGGACACAATTTGATTGAGTGGGGTGATGTGATTTAATTGGAATATTTGGGTATTATTATCACATAATGAGGTTTAGGAATTTAAAGGAGATTAATTGATTAATCAAACATGTAGGTTTGGTGGGAAATGAAATAAGTCTGTTGAGAGAGAGAGAAAATGTGGGGTGATACCAAAACTTGGTGTCTACACATGTGTCTACATTTTCCCCTTTTTTTCAAGTGGTTTGTGATAAGTAAACTACTAGATAAAAATGAATGAAATGGTTTGATTTGATGTTGGATGAGTTCCCCCCCTCAAATTAGGGGTTGTTATGATAAAGTGCAATGATCACGAGTTTGAAATGGTTGCTGGATGAGATACATTTGTATGATGATGTGTTTCAATTTAAGATTCCCTAAGACTAGTTATGAAAACAAATTACCACAAATGAGGAATTTGTGAAACTTAAGAGCCAAGTGATACAGAACCAATGGGTTCTCATCGTATAGACATGTGACTCACATGAAATAGCTGTGAGAAATGATCTTGGAAGCGTATGGTCTCCACAATGTGTCAGGAAACACATGCTTGACAAAAGATGTTGACACAAAGGTGGGCTTACAGAACTGTGAATTCAAATAATATGGGAACTAATGAGTTCTTGACCTATAGAAATATAAATTTAAAGGTGATAAGGGAAAATGTTTCGCTAATAGATGTGAAATTTTAAATGGATTTGATAAAGATAGACTTGATATAGATTGCTTTATTTTGATTTTTCAAGGATATCGAGGCTTAAGAAAGGAAGCACATATTTGAAAAATGTGCAATTTTTGCAAGGAATGATGAAAATGATAGTTTGATGAGGCTCAAAGGCCATTTAATAATGCTTTGGACAAAAGGAGGGAAATCACTATTAATTGGGTGCATGGAAAAAAATTAATATAAAAAAGTTGGTTTAGAGGATCATTTAGTCATTTTCAACTTGAGAACCTAAGAGATCAAAAGAACCTAATTTGATATTTTTTTACAATTTTGATTGAGATGGAGACAACCAGAGGCGTGTAAAGGTGATAGAGGCCAACACATGCTAAGGTAGGTGATGCACTTAATTTTTTTTGTTGTTTTTTATTGTTTTGAAAACTTACGGGCGCTTAGAAATCACTAGCGATTTTGTATGAAATTGTTAGTGATTTGTGAGTTGTTGGCGATTTTTAAAGGGTCTCCAGTGATTTGAGTAGAGTCACTGGTGATTCTACAAAAGTTGGGATTTTTTTTATTTTTGACTGGTTGTTGATAGAATTTGATGGATTGATTTTTTTTTTGTTTTATTGTTGGATGTAGGCTCGAGAGATATTGACCACACATGATAGGATCTTGAAGATAGTTAATGATGTCTGATATATATTATCACATGATGATTGGACTCACTTGGAGGCATTTGAATTAGGTAGGATGTGTCATTACAAGTGTATCCATAGGGATATGGGATTAGTATTGACACTTTTTAAGAGATGGGACCATATGATAGGAATGTTCTAGCTACCTGCTAAAGAGATGACACTTACTTTAGAGGATGTGCACTGGATGTTGTGATTTTCGGTAAAGGGTGAGAATATTTATGTTATTGATGAGGCTGGTAGGGGTGGAGATTTGTAGATTTTATATGGGGATGATGGAGGGGATGTAGTATACACTTATGTGGATTTCTCATATGGATCCCTGTACAATGATGATGAGGAGGGTAGGGATTTGGTGATGATTATGATGATGGGTATCTATAGACACAAAATCATGCACTTGGGTAAATTCCTAGGTATATAAACATCCTAAATTTATATGATTACTATATTTGGCTTATTTTCTTTGTCTCTAGTCTTCTTTATGGTCTTTTACTCCCTATAACCTAGTCTGAACTTCATTACGTTATCTTTCATGACTTTGGAGACCAACACCTAACTAGGATGCTAATTCCCAACTATGACGCGAATGCCAAGGTTACCCCAACCTTTTTTATATTACTCTCTCTTTTTGGGAATCTTTAATCTTTTGGGAATCTTATTTTATCATGGTCCAGCCTTCTAATTGTAAATTATGAAATTCAAGCAAGGGAATCGTATAAAGACAAAGCTATGTGACCAAAATAAAGGACCAAACTCTAAACATCTAATATCATCACCTAAGGTTGTATCTAAAGGAATATAATAACATCAAAAGGAATCCATATAACACTTATTCAAGGGAAAAAGGACTACATTTTATGCATACATTTATAAGAGGGTTATAGGAAAATTCAACGATCATCCAATGACATACATACGATTAAAAATTGAAGGTTAGCAACACTTGTATGACACAATAAAAATCAGTTTATGAGATCTTGCACAGTCACACACATATAGGCACCATGTCCTATTCCATGAACCCTAGTCCCAACTCATCTGACAGTTCTATAATTTTTTGTGCTTAGTTGTGACGTTCCACCCTTCCTCTTCATCAATTTTCCAGTCAAGAACACTTCGGGATCAAGTGTAAAATCATACACTTAGGGTTTCATATTTCTTGAGCTTATTACTTGTGTCAAATATGTACTTTAGCATTTATCTATCATACATGACTCTACAGTTAGGATTTCACAAACCCATATTTTTTAAATCATTTGGTAAGCTAGTCCATTTAAACCCTACCTTCTGAGCATGTATCAAAATATCTTTTCTTCTTCCCAATTTGGATCAATCTTCTTATCTTTCTTTCACCCTAACTAAGGTTTCCAACATGGCTACTACTACTACTAATGTTATACAAGTTCGTACTCAAAATACTCCTCACTTTATTATGCCTATGGTTTATCCATTTATCAATGTAGTCACCATTCGCCACACTCATCCTCCTACAATTTAATTGGTTTCCATCCTATCACTTATTGTTGGACCCTAAAATATTAGCTAAGTACTAAGAGGTGCGCGCATGTAGGATCAGTAAATAGAAGAGTTCTCAGGTAAAAGAAGACAAGAAAAATGGTTTTAAGAAGGGTTTAAGTGAAACCAGGGAGCGCACGGGAGGTAGAACAAGAGTTTAAAGGACTTAGCCATAGATGGCATCATAGAGTCACTTGAGGAAAAATGTGAGGAATTGACTAGGCATGATAAGTGGATAAGGTGATAGCCTTGAACCTTGGAGGTCAAGAAAAGGATATTACATGTAGGGAATATTCCCAAAGGCATCATTATAGTTAGTGGAAGGTTACAAAGAGGATAAGCATTCACCAATGGAGGACCACATCGACACTTGGCACATGATCTGCTCAGGAGAGAAGTCATGGCGATGGACGATGGTCCTATTTAAAGAAGTGCTTGGGGAAAAAAAAGAGACACATATAGAGAGATATATGGGTGTAGAGTGTAAAGGGGAGTAGAGAAAGAGAAGGAGAGTAACAAAGTGCTGTAAAAATGTTAGGAAATGCTAAGTGTTTGGAGTTCATGTTTCTAGGATTTAGAGTACTTAGTGCTAGAGGGTTGTAAGGGATACCACTAAACAAGGGATATGTAACAAGGGATATAATGGGGAAAATCATAGTTAGGATATCTGATCATATAGGTTTGCAAGAGTTGAGTCTTTGTCATTTGATGTATATGGTCTGAGATGACCCTTTTGAATGTAATATGGCTACCAGAACTCTAATAAATCAATATCACTGGATCTATTCTATAAAACTTGCTTATGGGTGTAAACCCTCATGTTATATGGCTTATCATGACTCAGATCTGGTTTCTTTTACTTCTTACAATGTTATTTAGCTTTTGTGATGCATTAATGTGTAGATCTGTTAGTTATATCTTCTGCCTTTTTAAAGTAGATGAATGTACTTCTGTTTATGAAAATAATCCTCCATTAATGACATAAATCTCTTGCAAATCTCACATAAAGGAGGGGCTCAGCACCCACACACACCTCGGGTGAGAACCCAGTGTATGTTGGATGATAGACCGACGCACTTGGGGTTAGAAAGAAGTATTGAGGGTAAAATAATGACTACATCTTGGTTCCATTTTTGGGACCTATTTTGAAGCTATTGTGAGAGAAATGTGTAATGACAGAGAGCTTGACCTTGGACAACATGTGAAAGACATGGCTTAAAAACATGGAGGATGAGTTTTCTCAAAGGTTTAATACTAGATCTGAGTTTGATGCACAAAAATGGGTGGAGGAGAACCTGTATCATGAACTCTATGAGACATTATTTTGTTGTTTCCTAGTAGAGTTGTATGAATGGATATCAACATATGCATCAAGGATGATTTGGTACTATAGACCTCATGTTTGGACCCAAGAGGAATATCAGTGGTTGCATGATGTTGATCTGACCTGGACCCGTGTTATTGATCACTGGTGGAGTAGAGTGCTTGACTAGTTATACCTTGGAATATGTTATTTCTACGTATTCTTGCCCAAATATTGTTGAGTTTGAGTTCTTGAGGGATCCTAGAGGATTGTTCTTATGTGATATCCCACTGGATATCAAGATCTTGGTCATTACTTTGAGTTTGGAAGCCTTTCCCATGGCTGGATAAATTCCTGCTAGGCGCAGGGCACGGAAGTTGGCATGGTAGAGGATGATAGACCTTATGGAAGAAATGGAGAGAGAGGAGAGGTGACTCAAGTATAATGAAGCTCAGGATATGGAGTTGGTAAGATAATGCAAAATTGTAGGAGTGATGGATTTGTGGAGGTAGACATTGTAGGAAGGATTTGAGGTTCATGCGGAGGAAGTGGAACATGAGTAGTTTGAGTTACCCCATATTGGAAAGTGCGGAAGAGAAACCCCCTCAGCTTCTAGAGAGAGATTATCATATGAAGAAAGGAGAAGAGCCATAGGCATGCATCTTAACCCACATGGTGGTTGAACCCGTGCGCTTAGTTTTCCATTTCTTGAGATAAGTGTTGATAATCTAGTTTGTATCAGTATTCGTAGTTGAGTGAAACCTAGGAGGTATAATTTTTCATTTGATATATCTATGGCTGCAAAGTCATTTCCTATGTTTGGGGGTATTTTTTCTGGCACAAAATTTAGGAAATATGCGGGATCACAAGGTTTGAGTATCACATCTAGGAGTGGTGTGGAAAACACATCTGGGAGTGGTATGATATACCAGACTACCGACACACATTTTAGCATGATAGTGGGTTCACAGGGTGTAACTACGTTAGGACCCTTGCCTACAAAAGGAGGAGGATCTGGTGGATCTGGAGGCATTGGCACTAGTGGATCTAGTGGGTTTGGTGGTGGAGGTAACATCGGAGGGAATCAAGGTCTTGGATCTATCAGACAAGGTCCACAACACCATCAACATGTGTTTTATGAGATGTCACTCCACTTACCTAATTACAAGGGCATTGAGGATGCTATGGAATATGTACAAAAGTGTGAGTTACTATGGCACATGAAGGGGATCTCTTCCCCTAAGTGGAAAGCAAGTTAGTTTGTAACCATGTTGTAAGGACGCGCACATAGCTGGTATAAGAAGTATGACCCACACTAGACAGTGGTGGATTACATTGTGCTATGTAATGCCTTTTTGGTGGAGTTCCACATACCTGAGTTTGAATAGAAAATCATCAGCGTGTTGAAGGAGATTCAACAAGGAATGGTGGAGAGTGTGCGAGAGTATGATGCATGTTTCAAGACTCTCCTATCCAAGTTATCTTATGACATTCACCCTTTGTAGCATGCTCAGTGGTTCATCAGAGGATTGATCACACCATTCAGGAGGGTGCTTTCACAAATCTGCGTGAGACCTTGGAGGCTACCTTGTTCGTTGAGGTAGTAGGAAGCATTGATATATGAGTTAGTCCATTCTTAGAAGCCCAAATTGCTGCAATGGAAAACTAGCTGGAGAAATTGTCTACGAACTCAGCTCATGAGACTCATAATGGGTTATGGTGTATGGATTGTGAGGTAGAAGGTCATACAAAGGACAATTTTCCTTGGAGATCGGTACATGTGATGATGGTAGACTGTGAGATTTTCCATGGAGATCATGATGCAAGTAGGTATCTGCTTCTACAACGCATGATCCATAAGAATGTGTCTTGCTATTACAAAATTTGCACCTCTACTACTCATGACACCAAGGATTGTAGATTGATTGACCAAATACATGATGCCATTGATACTGGTGTGTGCACCAGACTAGTATTGCAAGCATTTCCAAGGATGAGGGCCATCATTATGAAGGGCACACAGATGGAGGGAGTCATGGAAGAGGCTTTCGCAGAGGATTTAGAGGCCATGGAAACCATGGAGGTGGAAGAAGTGAGTTCCCATGTGGAACTTGTTACAACTATGGGTCTACGGAACACTATAAGTGTGAATTCCCTAATGATACTATAATGTATCTTGGTGTGGAAAGAAGCAAAAGTATGAGGAGTGCCCAAAATTATTTGAACACATGAGCTAGAAGTAATGGAAGGATAAGGGCACTGGGATGGTGAGCGTAAAGCATGATGATCAATAGTGGATTCCTAGAATGGCACATGAGTCAGAGTTAGAACCTATACTGGTGATGACATGAGCTGAGGCTGCACATGCCAGGGAGATACCAAAGAAAAGGCCACTGATTACAAGAGAAGAAGTGGTACATGGGAAGTATCCAGACCCTACACATTAGAAGGAAGTCTATCAAGAGACCATGGACATAATCAGAAGTCTTCAAGGGGAAATTCAGTGTCTAAAAGAGAAATCTAGGAAGTTGGAGTAGAAGAAGAGTGCTGAGGTCCCTCAGTTAGATATAGATGATGTTAGAGAAGTGTGTAAGATGCTGCACTAAGAGAATATCATTCCTCTATTAGGAGAATGGTTGAGAGCTAAAGTACCAAGCATTGGAGGAGAGTGCGAGAGGCAAGTTTTTGCATGCTAACCTTCCTCCCCACAACCTTGACTATGATAAGGAGATTACCTTGAATGTAAGTTGTTGATGGATGGCTCCTAAGTAATATTCTGATTGACATGGGCATGGAAGTTAATGTTCTCACCCTGGATGCATGGAATCAAATGGGAAGGCCCCCATTACAACCATCCTTCAAATGTGTTGTATATGGCTAATAAGACAAATTCAATGCCCATTGGTGTTTTAAAGGATGTTGCTATCACTATCCAAGGGGAAAAATTCACTGGAGACTTCTAAAGTCTTAGTGCTTGCTGAGGCGGACAAATTTTTGGCATGTTACTTGGGTGCCCCTAGTGCTATAAGAACAATGTTGACTTACATTTCAATAAGGGGTATATAAGTTTTGAGAACAAGGAGGAATGTGTTATCATTCCTTTGACAGATGGGAAGTCAGTGCCCTATACTGAGCTCTTAGGAGAAGAAGACCTAGAAAAAATCTATGTGCACACTATTAGGGATCCTAAGGTTGTGCAACTAACAAAAGAAGGTGTTATTTAGTGGGAAGACACTCAATCTATAAGTGATACAAGTAGTGTGGCATGTGACAATTGGTGCATGATAGGACATATGAGTTAGTCAGAAGGTAGTTAAGAGGCTCTGTGATGAGAGTAAAAAAGGTGCACTCAGTTAGGCACCTGGGAGGAAAAACATTTCCAAGATACATTGGAGGAGCCAACCTTGATGTTTTCCTTTGCAAGCAATGGAGATCCAATGGAGATGTGAGATCGAAAGGAGAAGGATGATTAGCTATAATTTTCTCGAGACCGCAGCACATTGGTGGGGGACCCATCATGATAACCTTCTAGAGTGGCGTGAGGTAAGAATCACATTCTCTATTAGGTTTCTCTGAAGTAATGCACCTATTGTTATACAAGATTATCATGGGAAGGAACCCACCTCATTTCACGTCTAGGCATGTGAGAAGGCATGGATGGAAGGCACAAAATTATTGCCTGCATCATTATGGGTGCATAATATTTTCTCCACCTTACAAGGTTACGCGTGTGCATGGTACATTCACTAGGAGCTATGCCATCAGACAGGAAACTAACAGGCGTTGACAACTAATCTCCTTCAATATTTTGAGTACCAGAGTACTAAACCATTGATGAATGATTCACTACAAGTTGTTAAGTGCCTAAATATGGGAGATAGTTCCATGGCAGAGGATAGAGTACTAGATTTTTTGGGTGGACCTGGCTTAGAAGCGTGCACTTTGATGAGGAAGAATCAAAGGAGATACAACTTGAGCACACATGCATGGAAAAAGAGAAAGGAAAATTGGTCTATGTAATAGATGGTGAAGAAGTGGAAAACTTGGATGTTAACCATATTATGGGAACACACGAGGTTATGGATAGTGCTATGATGAACAAGCAGTGCACTGTGCCTACCATGAACCCTTGAAAACCAAGAAGGTTAACATTGGTTTGGAGGTAGAATCTAAGGAGGCTATTATTGGAGATTACTAGACAAAAAAGGAGGTTTTGAAGATCATCGATCTATTACACAAATTTTAGGATTTGTTTCCGCATGTGTACCACAAGCTTAAAGGATTTCACCACTCTTTGGGAGAAATAAAGATCAAGTTAAAGGAAGGTGTTTGCCCAATTTGGAAGAGGCCTTATCAAATGAATCTGAATCTATGCGTCAAAGTCAAGGAGGAGATTGAAAAGATGATCGCATTAGGCATCATTGAGGTTGTTGAAGAATCATAATGGATAAGTTCCAATGGTCATCAACATTAAGAAGGATGGAAGGATAAGGATTTGTGTTGATTACAGAGATTTGAATGCGGTATGTGTCATTGACCCTTTTCCAACCCCCTTCACCAAGGAGATCCTGGAAGGAGTAGGTGGGCACGAGATCTATTATTTCACAGATGGATTCTTAGGATATCATCAGGTTATAATTACAAAGGAGGACCAAGAAAATATAACTTTTCACCACTAAATGGGGAATTTTTTCCTACATGGTCATGCCTTTTGGACTGAAGAATGTGCCTACTGTGTTTTCACGCATTGTGGTTCAGGCATTTTAGGACTTCATCCATAAGTTTCTACAAGTCTACCTAGATGACTGGACAATATATGGATTAGTGAGGGACCATTGTGACAATATGAGGCTGATGTTTGAGAGGTTCCAGTAATTGAGTATATCCCTCAACATTAAGAAATGTGTTTTCACTACTCCATTTGGCACCCTGTTGGGACATATCATATGTAAGGAAGGATTGCTGGTGGATCTTGCCAAAGTTCCCATTATTGTGGGATTGGGGGAAGCCTACCAGCCAGAGTGGTGCGTGGATTCCTTGGGCATATGGGTATTACCAGAAATTTATTAAGGGGTATGCCAAGATCACCGCGTCATTGGAAAATTTGTTGAAGCACAAAAGTACATTTCATTGGGGAGAGGCACAGCAGATGAAATTTGACACATTAAAGAATAGGCTTATCACCGCACCCATATTACACTTTCCCTCTTGGGATAAGCCATTCCATGTACATGTTGATGCTTTAGGGATGGTGATTGGAGTAATCTTAGAAAAAATTGGAGAGGGAATTGTTGACCACCCCTTGTGCTTTGCATAGTAGGAAGATAACCCTAGTAGAATATAACTATACTACTACTGAGAGCATAAGGTATTTTTGATGATCTACATGCTACACAAATTCAGGCAATATCTATTGGCAACACCCTTTATATTCTACACGGACCACATGGAATTGAAGTACTTAGTAAAGAAGCCCATTCTACAAGGGCACATATGCAAGTGGGTCCTACTATTTCAAGAGTTTGAGTTTACGGTTATTGTAAAACTGGGTAAGAGTAATTTGGGGCCTAACCATTTATCAAGGATAGAATCAAGAGAGGACATGCAGAGTATTGAGGATATAATGCCAACTGCACAACTATTTAGATTGACGGTGCACACCCTCTGACTTGGAAGATATTGCAGTGTTTCTCAAAATGGGTGTGGCACTGGAGGGAATGAAGAATTTGGAAAGGAAGTAGTTAGCCATATGCGTCGTGCCCTACATGTTAATTAGTGGAGACTTATACAAGCTAGGTCGTGATGAGGTTTTGTGCCTTGGTGCGTATTAGAGCATGAGCACACTACAATCATGGAGGAAGCACATTGTGGAATTGTAGGAGGACACTATGCTAGAGAATGTACAACCATGTGCAATATCCTTACTAGTAGGATTTTGGTGGGAAATCAGTTTACAAATATCGTATAAGAGTATTGTAAGGTCTGTGACCACTACCAGTGCCTTGGTAAACTGAGGGAAAAGAGATGAAATTCCATTAAGACTTATTTCCAGTGCAGAGTCATTTCAAGAAGTGGGAAATTGACTTTGTAGGACCTATTTCTCCAACCATGCACGAAGGATAGGTTCATGCTATATCATTACATGCATAGATTACCTTACAAGGTAGGAAGAAGTGGTACCTACAAGGGATTGCACAATAGCAAAAATAGCTAGGTTCTTGTGGGAAAACATAATCAGTAGATATGGATGCCCCCTGAGCTTAACAAGTGATAGGGGTACTCATTTCTTAAATGAGATAGTTAGAATCTTATTGGAATAATTCATGGTGATCCCATCACAAGACTATCCCTTATCACCCACAAGTTAATGGGACTGCTTAGGTGCTTAAAAAAAAATTTGAATCTCACGTTAACCAAGATTTGTGATGTGGGAAGAAAGGATTGGGATGAAAAAGTTTTATGTTGTGTTATGGTCATATCAGACTACTTATAAGAGATTGAACAAGGCCACACCTTTTCAATTGGTGTTTGGAACAGAAGTTGTGTTACCTCTTGAATTCATGTTACCATCACTATGTATAGTGTGCGCAGGAGGGTTAGATGATGAATGAGATTACTTGAGGAGAGGATTGATAAGTTAATGCAGTTGCACAAGAGGTAGGATGTTTCTCACTAGAGTCAGAAAATAGAAAAATATAGGAAGAAGGCATGACATGATAGACACATCAAGAACAATAAATTTTAGGTTGGGAAGATGGTTCTCTTGTATGATTCCAAGTTTCTATGCCATCATGAGAAATTCAAAGTTCATTGGATGGTATCGTATATTTAATCCTATATACTTGATTCAGGTGCTTTCCAGTTACATGTTCTAGATGGAACATGGTTTCTAGGCCATTTCAATTGGAGTAGGTTGAAGCCCTACTATAAACAAGTCTTCTTTGTGTTTGTAGATAAGACAATATTGCCAACTAGCCTAGGTTTTTTCTTTGATGCAGTTTCCTTTCTTTGTGTTTCCCTTTCTTGTTGCTTTGTTTTGTGCATCATTTGTGCACTGGTAAGGACTTATTATTTTCAAAAGTTTTCTATGCACAGAGGACCACACATCTATTTTTGTGTTGGGTGGAGTGATGTGATAAGTTCTTGAAGATATGGTTGTGGATGACCTAGGTTGAAAAATAAAATACATGTGGATTGGAAGAACACGCAAAATGATATCTCTATTAAAAAGAAAATGCGTGAAGGAGAAAAGTCATCCTTTTGTTCCTTACTTTTATTTAAAAATTTGAGATGTCAAATTGTGCCATATGCTCTTGAATGATAAATTAGAAAAATTGAATATCTTAGATCAGAATCATGAATTTTTTCCCACATTGGGGAGTTACAATCTGACTTTTAAAATTGTTATGGAATGAACTCTATTTTCTTGTTTTATTTTTTATTTTTTTAAAAAAATCTGGCAATTGAATTTTTATCTAATAAATGCAAAATTCAGAATTACAACTATAATTAAGAAATGAAACTATGAAATTCAGGTGTATTATTTCATAATGAGCCTAATGGGAACTTAACAATTGAAAATGACTATCACAGGCTTCATCAAATCAAATTTCAACTCGTTTAACCAACTTCCTGTCAAAAGTTGTAAAGATACAATTTGCAGCTAAACTATCAAATTGAACCTCGAAAACAATCCTAAACTCACCCAAGGCCCTTCTCCATGCTAATTTTACATGTTGAGAAGGATAAAAATCCAAAATTGAATCAAATCCATTCTTAGGTCATTTTTTGTCTACTGTTTGAAATTGCTAGTTTTCAAATTAAAAACCCTGCAGATCGATTTCTTAAAATCAACCCTAAAAACTTCATGAAAATCCAAAATTTATTACTAATGTGTGAAGAGGACTATGAGAGATTTCCAGAAAGTCCTTGTTTGTCCAAAAATAACTTCTCTATCAAAAGTTATGGCCATTTGAAGGTTTACTTCAAAATGGCCATCCAAAAATAAATCTAACTATAATAAAATCAAAATTTGAACTTTGGAAAATTTTCCCCAAATAGTCCATGACCCCGTAACACTCTCAGCCAATCATGTGTCCCCACGTGGCACTTGGGAGGGGTGAATCTTATTGAAAAATTAACTTTTGAAAAAAATTCCTTTATGAAAATTTTCCCAATTTTCTCCGCAACCCTGCGGCCCCACAGCCAATCACGTGTTGACATATGGCTTGGCGTGTGACTTGCCAGGTGCACGAAAGAAATATTGAAACTGAAACTTTTAGCATTTTTGGAAAATTTTCAACTTTTTCTTAACCTCTCTGCCGACCCGCGTCCAATCACAGGATGCCACGTGGCACTTTTTAGCAAGGGCGGAGGTTTGGAGGTGAAATTCCCTTTGGAAAAATTTAGGTTTGGACTTTGGGAAAAAATCTCATTTTCCCCCTGCCACCAATATGCGCTTGGCACATGGCATGGGTTTTCCTTGGTGGAGGCGCGTGCTATTTTTCACCACTGGGCTTTTTGCCTAAAAATTTCTAAATCCTAATGTACCCCGCCGGTCCGCATCTCCCCACGCAAATCAAAAAGTGCCACGTGTCCCCTTCATCCGCCCCACGGGCGTGCAGAGGTGTTTTGTACCTTTGCGCCAAAGAAAGGAAAATTCTCAATTTTCCTCCTCGCTCTTCCAACTCAATCTAGGGAAAATTTCTCCATGAAACTCCATCGGCCCATAACTTGAGTTTTATAAGGAGTTAGGAGGACTTGTTTATATGGTTGGAAAGGTGAGAGAATTTCCTATCCAATGGGAATGATTTAGGAAATTTTTGATTACTCTAAGTGTGTGAAAAACAGGTTGAATCTTGTAATCCTATTAGGGAAGGGAGGAGTGAAAATTTACTCTCCTAACCTAAGTGGTGAATTTAATCCCTTGTATTGACCTTGTGCTAGTTGTGAGATGTTGTAGAGCCATTTCTGCAAGTTAATCTTGATTGTTAACCTAAACCGGGTTGTGATAACTATGACCGTGTAACCTTCGTTGCAAACACCCTTAACAAAAAAAAATTATTCCATAATTTTCCTAGCTAACCCTAGTTGTTTCTTGGTCTCCAGTGGTTGTTTGAATGGGCACTACATCATGTATCTCATTAATCAATCTACAATCCTTGGTGTCATGCGTAGTGCATGTGTAAATCTTGCAATAACAAGACACATTCTTACGGATTGTGCGTTGCAGTATTGGACACCTACTTGCATCATGATCTCCGTGGCGAATTTCACAGTCTACCATCATGGCGCGTACCAATCTCTAAGGGTAACTGTCCTTCATATGCCCCTCTACCTCACAATCCATGCACCATAGGCCACTACGAGTCTCATGCGCTGAGTTCACAGATAGCTTCTCTAGCTACTTGGCCATCACAACAATCTAAGCTTCAAGAAATGGGCTAACATCGATATCTACGCTTCCTACAACCTCATTGCGTAGGGTAGCTTCCAAGGCCTCATGCGGGTCTGTGAAAGTCTTGTGCAAAAGCACTCTCCTAAAAGGTGTTATCAACCCTCCAACAAACCATTGAGCATACTGAGAAGGATGAATATCATAACACAATTTTGATAAGAGAGTCTTAAAACGTGCATCATATTCCTGCGCACTCTCTTCCATACCTTGTTGAATCTCTTTCAGTGCACTAATGCTCTTCTATTCAAACTCAGGAATATGAAATTCATCTAAGAAGGCATTACGCAACATGATGTAATCTACCACTGTCTAGTGGGGGTCATACTTCTAGTACCAAATATGTGCACGTCCTTGCTACATTGTTACAAAGCTGAATTGCCTTCCATTTTGGGGTAGTGACCCCCTTCGTGCGCCATAGCAGCTCATATTTGTGTACATGCTTTGTAGCATCCTCAACACCTTTGTAATCTGGTAGATGCAAAAAACATTTGAAAAATACTTGCTGAGGTAGTTGAGGCCCTTGTCCACCTGATCTGGAACCTTGATTCCGTCCAGTGTTTCCTCCACCACCAAATCCACTAGATCCACCAGTGCCTATTCCTCCTGACGCACAAGATCCTCTAGATCCACCAGGTCCACTAGTTCTTGTTCGACCTGATCCACTAGATCCATCTCTCATAGTCAGTAAAGGTCATGAAGTGGTCGTGCCTTGTGTCCCCAATGTTACGCTGAACTGCACGCCAACAATCTGTGATATTGCACTGCTACCAGATGTGTTTTCTATTCCATTTCAAGATGCAATACCCAAGCTTTTTGTACCCATAATTTTCCCAAATGTTGTTCCAGACAATATACCTCCAAACATAGGAAATGATTGTGCAACCATAGATGTGCCAAATGAAAAGTTATACCTCCTAGGTGCTGATCTCCACCTATACCAACTGGGTTAGTAATACTTATCTCTGGATTTGGAAAACTAAGTGTCAGGAGTTGGTCACCAGGTGGATTCAGATGCGCGCCAATGAATCCTCTCCTTTCTTCATATGAAGAGCCTTCTCTAGAAGTCGAGGGGATTTCTCTTCTGCGCTTGCCTAGATGGGGTAGCATAGACTACTCATGTTACACGTCCTCTGCATGAACCTCAATTCCTTCCCGCAACGTCTACCTCCATAAATCCATTGCTCATGTAACTTTGTGTTTCCTATTTAACTCCCTCTCATGAGCTTCATTATACTTGAGTTGTCTCTCTTCCCTCTCATTTTTAGCCACAAGGTCTGCCATCTTCCTCCATCCTAGCTTTCTCGCCCAATGCTCAAAAGAAGCTTATCCGGCCATAGGAAATGCTTCCAAACTCATTGTAATGATCATGATCTTTATAGCTAAAGGGATGGCATGCAAGAACGATCCTCTTAGCTCCCTCAAAAACTCAAACTTAGCAATCTCTAGACAAGAATATATAGAAATCGTGTACTCCAAGGTGTAACTCGCCAACACTCTACTCCACTAATGATCAACAACATGTGTCCAAGTAAGATCAACATCATGCATCCTTTGATACTCATTTTGAATCCATACACGAGGTTTATAGTATTAGCTTGATCTAGATGCATACGCTGAAATCCATTCATACAACTCCACTGGAAAACACAAAATAAGGTCTCATACATCTCATAATACAGATGTTCTTCTACCCATTTATGTGCATCAAACTCAGGTCCAGTACTAAATCTTTGAGCGAACTCATCCTCTGTGCTTTTAACTCGTGCTTTGACATTGTTCAAGGTCAAGCGCTCTGTCATCACGCACCATTCTCACAACAACTTGGAAAAGAGGTCCCAACAACGGAACCAAAAAGTAGTCTCTATTTTTACTGCCTATTTCCGCAACCAATCCCAAACGCGCTGGCATATCACCCAGTTTTAGCCTAGAAGCTCACCTGAGGTGCGCACAGGCGCCGAGTCCCTCCTTTATGTGAGCTTCATGAGAACATTCCTTCTTAACACGAGGATGTAATATAACCAGGGAACAAGTGCATTCGTTCATGGAATTTAAGACGTAAACATTAACTCCTGGCCTAATGCATTCCAAACATAGATTGACATGATTAACTAAAGGAAAGTACAATCAACCCATGAGCAACATCAAGAAAATTTGTAACACACACATGAACATAAGGGAAAAAATACACAGATCTAGATCCATCACATGAGTGTTTCAAAATCACTTCATTATATTCATAAGTCATAATATGGCAACCAAGATTACATCAAGAGAGTTCCATTGTTTTTTTTTAATGTTCACACTATCAGAGCTTAGTTTACATCACAGAGCTTGCCATTACACATTTTTCACACACTCTCCTACTCCATATCTATCCTTACTTATCTATCTCTTGCTCTTTGAAAACCATCATCCTCATAGAATAATCACTCTCCTTCCATCTTAACTGCTCATCATCCCCTGTGAAGGCCTGATGGAATCCTTTCATCATTTCTCTACCACTACCCAGGAATAATCCAAGTGTCACCATGCGTTTCCCTCAATTGAGTGCCTTTTAGAATGCATGTGCCAGCTAATCCTTAACAACCTCGACTCCTTATCCTTTCATGATAACCATATTGATGCCTTGGAATATCCTTTCCTTGATTCACAAGTCTCCATAGCTTATCCACATCTGTATCTGGTCGCTTTTCCGTTCGTTCCCTATGCGCGTCTTTTCCTATTGTCCAAAACTTACTAAGTCCCAACTCCATTCTTCCCTGGCGCGAGCCTTTGCGCCTCTCCGAGAATTACTTCTACGCTTGCCTTTGCGCCTTGTTTCTATGCACCACAAGGCTCCGTGCCTTAGGTACTTAGTTACTTTTAGGGGTCCAACATCATACAATTTTTATTGGTGTTAAACCACATATTTGTGAAGAATTTTTTCAAACATTTCACACACGTTCTGTATGCTTCCACATTCAACATACATGTTTGTTAGAAATTCAATACTTCAACATTGACCAAAATTCCTATCTTCTAATAGCTATGCTCTTGTGAAATTTTTCTTATATTATTATAAACCACACCAAATTGCCATAGAAATGGATTCTCATTCCAAGAATATTTAAAAAGCAATCCGTGAAGGAGGAGAAAAAATTGTAATATTAGCATATAAGGGAATACAAATTTCAAAGCAACATTGGGTGGTTGTTTGCTAAAACATAATGTGGACCATGGAAAATAGATGATAATAAAATCTCATGCGCTTTCCATAAAAGAATTTTGGCTTGTGATTCAATTGGACTAAGCAACATGATTGTAACAGAGGAGGGTAAGAGAAGTCACATTATTCTTACAACTCTATACAGTCAATGCAAGTAATCTTTTTCTCACCGCAAAAGTAAAGAAAAGAATCAACCATATTCAAAATCACTTTTGAAAAATTTAAAAATAAAAATCTCCTTTCCAAATCTCTTGATTTGACATGGGTACTGGAAAATGTGGATTGATCCGGTTGAACCCTGTTCATTACATCTGATAAAACGATTTTGATTTCATTGCACTTTTTAGATTCTCATCTAGGGCTGTATGTAATCCTTAAGAAATGAAGACTGGATTTTTTAGAATTTAAGAAAATATAAAAAGTGCACCTTTTTTTATATTATTTTAACGAGAATTGAGCTAAGCCTTTCATGATGCAATAACAAATAATTTTTACTTGTTTTATACATGATTCTTTGATTTTCTTGAAAATATAAAATATGAAGCTCCAACAAAATTGAAAGTGTTACTTTATGGGACAATCTCTTCTAAACTGAAAAGTTTGAGATGATATCCAACTCTCCAGTGTTGTCTTCCACGCAATACCAAACAAAAACAATGTGAATCCCTATGAATAGTTTCATAGAAAATCATACAAAATAGTTAATTTTTGAAGGAAGACAATGCACATAATTTGTTATAGGATCTAATATTATGAAGATGTATATTTTTGTGATGTCAAACTTCTCATAAAATGATATTTTGTAGCTTTAAACACATTGGAGTTTGAACCTTGAACTTCTAAATCTACAAATAAAACTAAATCCATAACAAATATTGAAATTACCAGCCACAAGAATAGAGATCTATATAAATTAAACTTCATCCAAACACATGAAAAATGTACACCTCACTCGATTGGGAAGAGGAACACGGTTACCCTTGTCCTCTTGAAAACAATATATATATATAACTTCTTTGTAAATGACTAAAATCAATGAAGAAAAAATATATAAAAAGAAACTCTTGGGTGCCTCTTTAAACAATGGTACCCCTAATTTTTACATTGGACTTTGTTCTCTACTATGTTTCTATCATTTTTCTTTAACATTAGCTACCAAAAAAAATTTAAGTCCAATTTCTTCAATGTCTACTTAATATTTAAAGTACATACTAAATTAACTTCAACATTAGGATCCTCTAACCTGTTGACAGTAGCATCCTCTTAACTTGTTCTTGAGGGCTTCAAAATTTGAAATTATCTTTGATTTATCAATAAACCAAAATCAATATATTTCATACAATCACTTTGTCAAACACATGCCATCTGTATCCTCTTTGAAACCTGACACATATATCAAAAATAGGCCTACCTTCATAAGACTCTCAATGGGTAAATGAAATCATTGCAGGAGAAAAATGCCATGTTCTAAATCTTCCATTTTGGCAGAGGCTGAGAGGATGTTGACAGACTGTTGTGGCTTCACACCTGTTGATTGCAATTTCCTGAAAAAAACGAAGGCCTGTTCAACAAAC
The DNA here is from genome assembly GCA_019776745.2 of Taxus chinensis. Classification (NCBI taxonomy): domain Eukaryota; kingdom Viridiplantae; phylum Streptophyta; class Pinopsida; order Cupressales; family Taxaceae; genus Taxus; species Taxus chinensis. Next base: position 318,024,439 of record CM034156.1, read on the forward strand.
CAGCCACCCCCCACCTTATTTTTCCGCCATATCCGGCAATCATTGTAGAGACCTATTCAAGATATCTTTCAGGCATTTTTTCAAACAGTTCACGTGCATTGTGAATTCCTCCACATTTTGCAGGAATCAAAAATAAATAAATAAATGATTATTAATGATGGAAAAATTTAAAAATATGAGAAATAAGATAGAAAATAAAAATCATATAAGTCGCTCGAGAATCCGTGTGCGACGCACTCCCGTAGAGCTACGCAACCATTTCCGTTTTCTCTCGTATTCAACAAACCCAAACCAAAGAAAACGGTTTTCGCAAAAAAAACTCGTATTCAAATTGTGGAAAGATTCTTTTTCCATTATAGAAATTTGTTTTCTATGAACATCTTTTTTTAATTTCTTTTGTTTCCTCTAAACTCTTCCTGGTTGAATTTGGAAGGGTTAAAGATATTATCCTAAAGACGTAACAGACGTGGTTGGCGCGAGTTGCATTGAAATTCTTGTAACCACTCAACCTCACTTTCAAATTTACCCCATCACTCTTCGAAGATTCATTTTGTATAGTCTTAAGCATAAATGTCCTCCTCCTTGTGATATTGCAGAGTGTAGAGATAGAATTTGTTTACAGAGCGAGAAGACTTGAGCTGGATTTCTCAATCGGAGCAGGAGGAGGGCATTAGCTACCTTCCTTTGCCAAGAAGATGATGGTCATGGTGGAAGAAATATTTCCCACCACAACTAGAATGAGAATGAAAATGAAATTAGAAGGGTATTCCCAAGAGTCTACTACCACAACAATGTCCTTAAGAACTCCTTCAGGACTTATTATTGATCTATCCGCTAGCTTCAATACTATAGTTATTGGCCTTAGTCCTTCTAACTTTAGGTTTTCTTGGTCATGAAATTGATTGCTACCCCTAAATCAATTAGGGTATAATACTAGGGCATTATTTAGAGGGAATTTTATAGGATATTTTTTATATAATTTTGAAGCCACCTAAGAATAGAGGGGATGACCATTCCAACCAAATGATGTTATCATGATATATTGGGTTTAATATATTATCGTGGACCAATCCAATCAACCAATTTGGGATTAATTATTATCAAGTGAGGATTTTTATAATCAAAGAATAAATTGCAACATGCAGTAAAGAAACATATTTGTCTTGGGTAGTAAGGTGTTTAGTTACAAACACGTATACATGATGTTTTAGGGCGATGAGGGGAAGGCTGAGAAAGAAAAAATACTCGTGTCCCAACCCATTCACCATATGTAAGTAAGAGGGAAAGTTCCATTGTAGTATCACCTATATTTACATAAGGATAATGATATATTGATATTTATATGTTACTATAGACCAAGCCAACCAATCAATGCAGGATTTACTTTTATTGAGTAATGAGGATTTTTTAGAGTCTTATTTAAGCAATTACAAGATACACTAAAGAAGCATATCCAACTTGGGTATAATACATATATTTAGAAGAAATTTTACAATATTTGTAATAGTTTTTAAAGGCACAAAAAGAGGAAATGGGAAGAATGAACAAACATATATTATCATCCTGCAAATGGTCAACTAGTATGTTAGTGAGAGGGCCACTTCCACTATGACATTAAATATAAAAATGCAATGTTATTGGTACAACCAAATGACTTTACACTATTCTTGTTTTAAAGTATAGGTTGAACACGAGTCAACTCAAATTTACTGTTTACAATTGATTTTTATGGATTACCCCCTGACTTCCACTCAATTTTTGATGTCATCTTCTGGATCTGACCCCTCTAAAAAACTATAATCCCCAAATAAACCATGGGGAAGGATAGAACACTAGCTTTAAAGATACGTTGATGATCTCTAAGCTTTTGAATGGAGATTTTATATGATATTTTGTTTAGATTTTTAAATCCCGGACACCTACGAGGATCAATACTAGATATGATTTTTAAAAAATTAAAGGGAACAAAACATTAATATATGATTCTTTTGAAACATGGATTATAACAATTTACGACCTATGTACGAATTGGATATTGCTGAAACAAGTGAGACAACGTTTTCAGTAGATGAGCTCAATGCCTGTTACTTTCCTGCAGGTAGATATCATGCACACGTGGAAAATATTTCATAGACGAATATGAGAGCTTCCACCACATCACTTGAGTCCCGTAAGCTTGCATTAATTTGCTTTTGTTATGGAAAAGCCTGCAGATTATACATACGCATCTAGTTCAACACCGTTAATCTCGAGTGTAATTTTATAACATGCATAAGAATAACCGCCATTTCACCTGTCAAGAATTCCATGATATGAATGGTGCTAGCATTGATGGTGTTACTGGAGGATTGTAATAAATAATTCAACATGAACGTATTCAAATTCCTCTCCTTCTCTCGCTTCCATTCAGCTCTTTCCACAACAATTTTGGCATAGTAATAGTAGTTCTGCACCATCAATAAAACAAATTTTGTTATAATACAACCATAAGAGGATTGAAAAATATATTATTAGCTAGTATCAAGTCATACATTTGTTTGAATGTCATAATCTAAGTAACTCCACTAGTCTTCATCGATGTCAAGGTGGGGATCTTGGTTTGGGTCCATGTAAACTGCAACAATCAAAATATCTTCATGTAAATTTGGACTGCGCGGTTGTGTTTTTTCTTATTCCCATTCCTTGAAATATGCTCTTGTTGTATACCCGTTGAACAAACCATTAGAGTCTATGGACCTTGCATGTAGAAAATGATTATTGATAAAACAAACAGATAGGATAAAGCAAAGCAGTTTCGAGTTAATTTTCAAAATGCAATGTTGGCGAGGTATTAAAAATTCAAAATCAGAATTGCTGGAAAATGGAAAAGGGCGACTGTGAATTTGGTGGTGGGGGCTCTCAATCAAAATCTAATTCCACGCTTGAAGTTTCTCGTAAAGTACCTGCAAACTTACACTCAACGCCAAAAGAAAAGAGTCTCCACAGGGAAAAATGATTTGTAATCAATATATTTATCATTTTCATAGAACCCAAGCTTAGTATAAGAGTCCTCTTCTTCACCTGATTAGTCATATATGTATCTTGATAGGGACCTGAACATCTCATATAATTGTCCATCAACCTTGGGAAGAAGATCTTTGTATGAATAAAAAAATAAATTGTCACTGGAAGCGGGAAGGAAGTAGGAGAGCAAGAAAGTGAGAAGGAAGGGGGATGACGGGATAGACGATGCAGATTGAGGAGGAGGAAGACGGGCTGACAGCGACGGTAGGGAAATTGACAATAAACAGATCTCGCATGGAGTTTCAGATACAATCGACCAATCCTCAAGGGAAAAAGGTATGTGCAAAACCATTTCTTTGGGTGGGAATCACGTGGTGTCTGGGTCCCCCAAAACTTATGCGAAGAGTTGAATTGGAGAAGAGAAGAGTCTTGGAATCATCACCTTTGCTCAAGCAGGATGCTTCAAGATAAATTTCTTAGAAACTACCAGATATCATTATTGACTGAAATCTGAGCAAAATGGAGAACGCCTTGATAGGAAAACTGGTGGGGGGGGCGGACCCTAACTCTAATATTGACTCCATTAGATCTTGGGCTGGAGCTAAATGGAAACCTAAGGGGCATATGGATGTCACTGCCCTTCCTAATGGTTTTTTCTTGTTTAGTTTCAACAACTCTGAAGATCCTCAGAGGATAGTCATTGAAGGCCCTTGGTTTCTTGGGAAACTTGGCCTCTTTCTTAGGAAATGGACTTCAAATTTCAACCCTGAAAAAGAGAATATTAATCAGTTCCCCGTGTAGGTGAGACTCCCAGGTCTTCCTTTGGAACTATGGGATGTGGATATTATAAAAGGAGTTGTTAATACCCTTGGAACCTTTATTGCTATGGATAATGCGCCGCTTACTAAATTCAGAGAGGTTTGTGCAAGATTTTATATTTATTCTCTGATGGGCTCTACCCTTCCTAAATCCATATCTCTGCATTCGAAATCGGGAAACTGGGAACATAAAATATATTTTGAAAACTGCCCTCAAAGATGTGAGAAATGTCAGTGGTGGGGGCATGCAAAGCACCAATGTAAACTGACTATCTCCAAGGTTTTTCAGAGAAAAGCATCCTAAGGATATGGACAAAGGTAAAGGAAGTGCCCCATTAGCTACTCCAAAGAGGGTACATTCAATTAAGGGCATCCAAATAACGAAAAATAATGGAAATGAATCTAGAGAGGAAAATATCTTGAATCCTGTCTTTATGGATGAAGAAGGTTTCATAAAAGTAAGTAATAATAAGTTCTAACAGAATGCCCATTCGGAACCCCGATTCCAAAAGGATATGATCCATGTTCAAGTGGAAAAGGCTCTATCCACAAAAAAAGATGGAAAATCTACTGAAGGAAGCGCAAAATTTTCAATCTAAAGATCTAGGTGAAGGTAGCCTCAATGAGGCTTTAGAATTGTGTTCAAATCCTTTTGAAAATCTTCAAATTAAGGAAAAGGAAAAGGATATTGTGACTAATGAAAACCAACTGGTTTTAAACAACACTCATGAAATCTTTACAGAAAAGGTCTCTTCTCAGCTTGACGAGGTCTCGGAGCTGCTCAAGCCTAGTAAGGAGGACTTTAACATATTTTTTTTTTATTCTTCTTCTACTCTTCTCAAAGGGGAACACTGTGAAGGGACCCCAAAAAAGTTGGATCTGGGAGACCCTCTAGACAAGTGGTGAGAAAGAAACAGAGTCAAAAGGAAATAGATGATGGTACCCAATCAAAACTGGATCTAAGGAGTTTTAGAAGAACTAAGAATCAAGTGACTAAATGAATATAATATCTTGGAATATTAGGGGTTTGAACAACCTGATCAAGTGGAGATTGATAAAAGATCTAGAGATGAATCACAATTTTGATATCCTGGTCCTGCAGGAAACTAAGATGATGGAGGGCCATTTTCTTGAGACTTGTGGTAGGTCTTACAAAAAATTTAGGGGTTTTGCTGTTAGTTCGATATACACAACCAGGGGAATGGCTGTTATTTGGAATGAAGAAAAACTCAAACGTACGAAGCTCCTTAATAGAAATAACCATATGGCAGTGCTTTTTTAGGATAAAATATCTAAAGAATTTTGGATCTTATCTAATATCTATGCTCCTAATAGTAAAAGTGAAAGGAAAAAACTTTGGGCCGATCTCTCCAAATTTCATAATATAATTAAAGGCATGAAATGGGTGATTTTGGGAGATTTCAACACTCCTCTATGTCTGGGGAAAAAAAAAGGGGGACATATAGATCTCACTGAAAGCATGGAATACCTTCAAGATTTTATTTCCTTCAATAATCTTATGGATGTTGAGCTTAAAGGAAGTAGATTTACTTGGACTAACAGAAGGAAGGGTGACCATCTGATTCAGGTTAAACTTGAGAGAGCGTTGATCTCTTGGGGTTGGTTGAACAAAGAAGCCAAACTATTTTCCCTTCCTTGCATAGGATATGATGACAATCCTATCCTATTCCAGATCAAGGCTAAGGATAGGAGGAGAGTCCCTTTCATATTTAAAAAGATGTGGCTGCTTAATGAGGATATTACTGAGCTAGTGAAGGGGTGGTGGAATATAAAAATCAAAGGTACAAATTTATTCAGAATTGTTAAAAAATCTTGCTCATGTTAAAACAAATCTGAAAGAATGGAACAAAAAAATTGGCAACATTTTCGAAAAAAAAGCAATCTCTGGAAAAGGATATTTCTTCACTCTAGAAATATTTGGAGTCGCCAGAGGTTTGCAATTCTATATTTACCCAAAATAATGAGAAGGATTTACTTGCTAAGTATCATAACATCCTCTGGAAGGAGGAAATATTTGGAAACAGAATTCTAGAGCCCTTTGGCTTAAAGAGGGTGAAAAGAACACAAAGTTATTTCATATCTCTACTCTCAAAAGGAGGAGTTCTAATATAATTCTAAGAATAAAAAATGGAGAGGGAGTTATACTCAATGACTCTAAGAAAATTCAACAAGAGGCGTCTTCTTTCTTTAGTAGGCTTCTGACCTCTTCTTGGGTTCCTAACAGCACTAAGGAAGATCAGTTTCTTGATGTGATCCCCCATTTGATAAATGATGATGACAAGCTCATGTTCACTAAAATCCCTTCATGGAGAGAAAATTGAATTCATGGTCAAATCTCTAAACCCTAATAAAGCCCTGAGACCTGATGGTTCCCCGGCTTTCTTCTTTCAAACTTTTTGGGACATTATGAGAGCTGATATATGCAGTACTATCCAAGAATTTTTCAAGAACAAAAAGATGCTACAGGACATAAATAGAACTTTTTTGGATTTGGTTCCTAAGAATCATGATCCTACAGAGTTTAAAAATTTCAGTCCCATAAGTCTTTGTAACTATGTTTATAAAATGTGCTCAAAAGATTTGGCCTTATTAGAATCAAATTGTGCCTACCTTCAATGATCGCTGGATCAGGAGGGAGGTTTTTGTTATGGGTAGTAGACAGATTCAATATGACAGTTCACCATCCAGGGAGACATCCACTATGTTGAAATAGAATAAGAAAGATTGCTAGTTCATTAAGTAGGATATGGGGAAATTCCTATATGACAAAGTCTCTTGGTCTTGACTTCTGAAGATTCTCTAAAGATTTGATTTGGTGAGGGGATTAGGAGATGTTCTATCTTGTTATGTCCACACAAGTTCCCGGTCATTAGTAATGGGCTCCTTTTGGTTATTTTAACAACCATGCATGGTTTTAAGAAAAGGTGATAATATCTCACCCTTTCTCTCATTATTTGGCCTAACCTAGTATAACTCTAATAAGGCTACCATGGAGGTAGAACCAAAAGTATCTCCCCCTATTATAAAACCGTCAGAGGGTTTTTCATCAACATTTGTGATGATACCCTGTTGATAGAGTTGTTTTTGTCCCCTGAGGCCAGAGAATTCAAGAAGTTAATGATGGATTATGAGGAAGCTTCAAATCAATTGATAAACTATGGAAAAGCTTTGTCTTCTTTATCAATACCCCCGAACGAAGAAGAATCAAAATTTTGGTATTCTTGGTTGCCCCTTTAAAACCCTCCCCAACCAGAGTACTTCGTATGCTTTCTAGGGAATAGAAACTAAAGAATGTGAATGGAATTTCTTTAATGATAGTTTTCTGAAGAAACTTGCAAGGGTGGAAAGGAATCGCTTCTATCTCAAGCGGGAAAAGCGATCCTTCTTAAATGACTCTATATAGAATTACCGGTTTATATATGGTCTATCTATAGATTACCCTCTAGATGTAAGCACTCTGGAGAGATATAAAAAATATTCTATGGAGTGGACTGAATCAAAAGACAAAATTTCTAATTGCCCTGGTGATAGTTGGTTCCCATAAAATTGGTGACCTTTGGTATCAGAGATGAGACTAAAATGAATAAAAGCTATGCTAGCCAAAAGGAGTGGAGATGTTAAAGGAAGATAGTGTCTGGATGTATCATAAGATGTAAATATTGGCTAACCTAATCTGCTAATGATTGTGTTGACTGAGAACTCTAAGCTTTTTCATTATTCTAGAATGTCCTTAAATTGGGCTAAACATGTATTATCGAAGGATGCACATGGCTGTGGAAATGGTCGCACATTAACTTCTAGGAGGAGAATGGCTGGAGAATTTTTCTCAAGACTATTTCCTTACTATTACAGGAGACTTGTGTCCAGATATGGGACTAAGTTAGAGAATTACTCAATTTGGACAATCCTTTGGGATAGTCGAAAAAACCGATCTTTGGGATTCATTCTAACAAATAGAGGATATTCTATTAACAAAAGATTATTAAGAGGAGTATGATTAATAAAGAGAATCAGTGAAGATAGCTTTATATGGTCTAAGGGAAGCAGAAAATGGTATTTTCTCGGTCAAAGTGCCCCCACTCTTCTTTCATGAGGAGGAGATGGGTGATAATATTTATTGGGGAAGCTATGGAAAAATAATTAATCTCCCAAGATTAATATTTTTGGTGTGGTTGGTTATCATGATAAGATTTTCTAACTGTTGGAAATTTGAATAAGAGAAATTCCACATTCGTAATAGATGTGTTTTAGGTAATCTGAGTGTAATACAACTCACACCGATTCCTTAACTTCCCTTTCTTGTTTCGCTTAAGGAAACCATCCTTAAATCTTTTTATGTCAACTGGGTATTCACGGACCCCTAAAAAAATTGTTGTGGATCCATATGGGCTAGTCCTTTTAAGATCCAAGGTTGAAGTTCTTATGATTTATCTTAATAAATTTGTCTTGGGAAATATGGGGGAAGGAAGAAATAGAAGAATCTTTACAGAAAAAAAAAAAAGAATCCCATGTCAAAAAGGAAGCCGATGTTGACGATCCATCCCTTGCTAAATCTCCCCAAAAGAAGTCTTTCTCTCATTCAGGAATCTGTTTTCTCCTTTGAAGTGCGGTCTGGGACCGTCTAAACATTAGGACGCTGGTCTGAACCTAGGACTACATGGATGGGGTCAAACCTAGAAAGGACTGTTTTTAAAATTTAAACTTTGATACACTCCAGGGAAATCCGGTTGAGCTCGCTGTGGGTGGGGTCTTTCGTGAATTCTGAAGGAATTTTATTCTTGGATACTTCTAAAATTTGGGCATCAAACGTCATAATGTTGTTGAAGTTAACTCGGGGTCTTTATATATAACTCTTTCAACAAACTTTGTTAATCTGGAAGTGGGAAGGTGAACTCCCTGAACAAATTCACGCTCAATAAGAAAGGACCCATCTCTTGCCAATTGTAAGGGATTAAGGAGTATAAGAAAAATGGCCCCATTCTTTTAACTTTATCTCCTTCAAACATGTTTATAGCCGACAGCAAATGCCATGGTAGAGTTCTTGCTGATATAGGAGTTAATGGACATGATTTGACACTTTTGAGAAGGGGGAAAATTTCTGCCCAAGGTACGGAAACGTATTTAAAACACTAATGCTCATGTATAAGGTGTTTCATGGGGTTCTGCTATCTGTCATTGATTACTTTGTGTATGATGAATTTTCATTTATTTCTTAATTATGAAAAAGATCGGGCATGTGATTTTACATGTTATTTGTGGAGAAATTCATATGGCAAGCCGGGCTACTATAGATCATTTTGTGGTTTTGTGTGAGTAGTAAGCTCTGGCTCTCTGTTTTCTAAGTCATTTTGTGAAGAGCCTTTGTTTTTTAGCTGAAGGGTCGGGGATCTTGTTTTAGAGACTTGAACTTGTTGAACCTCACTGGGGTCAACTCCCGAAGTTTTATGTCATGTTTGATAGCAAGGGGTTACCCCCCTTTCTGAAAATATTTTGAAGTGGCAACTTACCAGAATCTCATAAAAGACTTTGCTAGTGCAGGAAAGTGACCAAAAAAAGGTGGTGTTGGGATGAAGGGGGATTAGTCTAGAGATCACTGTGGATTAGTGGCTAAAAGTTATGGGCATTCTGTCGGTGGGGGGGGAGGGAGGCGACAATCCAAATAAGGAAACCTCTGAAGAACTGAATTGGTTTCTTGGAGTGAATTGTAATAGAATAGAATATCACCTCCCATTTTTCTGAGAAAACTTAGAATGTATTTACCTTAATCCATATGATGAGTGGGGCTCTGTGCCTCCACCTTAATTCAATTCTTACCCTGGAAGGCCGCCGCAAATGTTATTTATGTAACCACCTCCCAATGCTTAAACCATTTTTAGATGGGGGGTAGGATTTAAGTTGTCCCTATGCTGTATCGTTCTCTGTGTGCCTCTGGTTTCAATTTAAAAAACAAGTAGGATCTCTGTCCCTTCTCCACAAGGATTATCCTTTCCCTTGTCAAAAGGGCATCCCTGGACATTGACCAAAAAATTGGTGCCCTCAAGCTGGGTTGAAGGCTTATGGGTTTTGATGGTTTGGGGTCTTAATCAGAGGTGAGATTCGAGAATGATTTGAAAGATTATCTTGATGCGTTGGAACACGGCAAGAGGGATGCGGTGGAGGTGGGTCACAGCCAAACCTAAAGGAGCTTAAATCTAAGTAGATCCCGAGCATGAGCTGAACACAAGGGTTGATGAGTCTAGCAAACAGGGTGCACCAACTCATAAATGCTTTAATTAGAAATCCCCTGCGGCTGGGTCATGCTGGCCCGATAAAAAGGGGACAATCAATTAGCCAAGATGGTGGCTGATATCAATGAGATCAAAGGGGACATTGCAGCTAACTAAGAGCTCAGTCCAGTTTCTTTTAATGAGAACACAAAGATGAAGGAGCAGGTACAGGAAGGCCAGTTAGCAATACGGGGTAGTTTCTTTGCCCGGCGCTGTGTGCACTAGTGACGTATCCTTTGCCCTGTACACGTCGGCTGGCCGCGCCCCCACGGTGTTGGCCCCCCCCCCCTCGTGTTACACAAGGCAACCCCACTAGGGCCATAACCAGGGAAATGGATTAGGTAAAACTCTCCTCAATAGCTATAGAGACATCGGATACGCACCTCGTGCAGTGTTAGTTAATACACCGACTGCAACACCCTTTAAACTCTGGCGGCATTCTCACCAATTCTTATTGTGTGTTGGATAGTCAAGGAGGACCCCTTGTGAGGAACAAAAGGTGACCCAGATGGTTTAAGGACTGGGATTTGTGGGTATTATATTTTTTATTGTTCTTTGACAAAAAGAATGGGCTAGGTGCTGGAGGTCGGCTTGAAAAATCTAATGGAAATGACTTTGGTGTGGGGTGATTGTTTTTTCACATCTATGTCTATGGATGTTAGTCCTTTGATGTTGTTTTATGTTTTCCACTTATGGTTTGGGTGTTGTAGTATCATTATATGGGCTCCTTATCCCCATTTGGTTTGATCTATTACTATGAAATTGTTTATGTTTACTATGTGTGTTTTTTTTTGAGGTTTTATGTAATCTTCTCGCTTTTTTTTTATATACGCTCATGGACGTTTCCTTGACTGTATTGGGTAGGGTCCCCTTATAACCCTCTTTTACCATTTCTCATAAAAACAAAAATCCTCTATTTGCTAGAAGCAATCATTGTAGCAATTCTTATACAACTAAAAACAATTTAATAAAAAATATCCCACTGATAACCAAATAGAGGAACACATTTTATGTAACTCACTAAATTAGTTCCTTTTACTGGATGTATAATCTTAATAATTTTCATTCCTTCTTTTGTATAGAGCTTTCGACGGATTACAAATCCAAACTATGTGTTTATGAAACTCTCTATTCTCCATATGCACAAAGTACATAACAATTACAATTCTCTCTACAAATCATTAAAAATATTATTTTTGCTTCTCCATAAATTAATGATGCAATTTTTTTGCTCTCTAAAACAGACGATTTTAAATGTACATATAGCCTCTAATTCTACCACATGTTTGTGGGCTGATTACAAACAATTTAGTATTTCTTTTA
>CM034156.1:320147926-320306457 GCA_019776745.2 Taxus chinensis
TACTGCTGTCCCATCCAATTGCACTACCCCTTTTGATATGACTTCATATTGGAGACCCAGCTGATCAGCTATTTGCTTGGGCATGACAGAACTACTTGCCCCAGAATCAATCATGCAATTGTGTACTAGTTTATCCCCAATGATTAATGAAACATAGAATGGAGGGGGCTTCAAAACTTTACCTTGTTGTCCTCCATGATTCCCTTCAGGATGAGCAGCATTTGTGAGGACATTCTCTCGCATATGGACCTGCTGGTTCGAAGTTGACCAATTCTTCATGGCAGCTTGTAGAAGATCTCTTTGGCCTGGGATGGATAAAGATTCCCACATTGATATATTCACATTTGTCTTCTTCATTTGATCAATGATGCTAAATGGGGATGAAAGATCTCTTTGTTGTCCTTTAGGCTGCACATTCCTTTCTTGTGCATGGGCAGCAACAACTGGCATTTGAGTTGGCTTAGAAGGTGGTTTGGGCTGTCCTTGTGTGTTTGGAACTGTATTTTGCTTACCAACACCTTATGGAGTGATGGAAGGTTGTAGATCACTTGGAGCCAACAACTGCCCTTCACCTATATTCCTTTTCTTTGATCTTGTGTTAGCTGCTACACTCTGAGAAATTATTTGATTCATGCCACAAAAATCCTCAGCTTGCCAATTCGCAAGTGCGGTATCATTTGTAGCTGTGTTTTGCTGAGATGTCCCTTGTTGCTGATTTGTTTCTTGACTCACTTCACCCTCAACGCCAGTATTTGTCACCATCAAGGCTTGGTTCAAAGCACCATTAAAGCACATAGATTGGTTGTGAGGTTCATTGTATGGGAAACACCAATCATACTCTTGAGCTATGTTGTTTTGGACTGGCACTAATGCTTTAGAAGCAAATGCAACATTGGGGTTATAGGGCTGAAATGGTCTATTAGCAGGAGGCCTTACTTGGCTTTGATTTTGATTTGCAGCCTGAGCTGGTGACCTATTTTGTTGGTATGGGGGCCTAGCCTGGTACTGCGCTTGAGGCTGATACGGTCTAGCGCTTTGAGCTTGCTGTCTTTTGATAGTCACCAGCTCATTTCCAAGGTTCTGCAATTGTTTCATAACCTCCTGGAGTTCATTTGAAGCACTAGAGGATGAAGTAGAAGTTTCATTTGAACTTTGATTTCTGGGAGTGGGAATAGGAGCCAAAGTGGGTGCTTGACTAGTGCTTGGATTTTCTAAGTTTGGTTACAAGGGCGTGGGAGGCCTAGGAGCCAGCTTACCAGCTTGAATAAGACAGTTTTCAGCCCTAATGGCAATGCTATAAGCAGCAGGTAAGGTTGTGCCTCCCATAGATTGAATTAACATAGAAATATCAGAATTCAAAGCCTTAAGATAGTATAGAAAAGCACCTTCAGCTGTTGGTCTAACGGCCACTGGAATTCTATCATAAGACCTTTGAAATCTGAAGTTGAAGTCAGTCAGTGACTCTTGGGGAGCTCTCTTGATAGTTGTCAATTGTTCAAGTAGAGACAAATTGTCTCCCTTTTCTCCAAACTGCTCATGGAGGACTATGCATAACTGATTCCAATTTTGGATAGAACCAGCTGCAAGGCTCCTAAACCATTGCAATGCCTTCCCTTTGAATGAAGATGCCAGCAATTTGACAGCCACATCCATTTCATTTATCTCATGGATTGCACAGATGTTAGCAATGTCTTTGACATGATCACCAGGGGTGGTATGATTTTCTCCAGTGAAAAATGGAATGTTCTTCAATGCTACAATTGGAACTGGATTCTGTGCATTGAGGGCAAGTGGACTGCTGCCAGTGAAATTGACAAAGGGATTCGGTGGTTGCGCCATTCTGATTGGCCTGAGAACCCTTGTTGATGCGAGAAAAGGTCTACCAGGTGGAGGTGTAGACAAAGTCCGGTTAGGTGGAGATGGTGATCTTTGTGGTCTTCTTCCTCTCCTTCCTCCTCCTGGTGATAGTTGCAAGTGGACAAATAGCCCCTCTTCTCGAGTATCAGACCTGGTTCGAATTCTTCTCATGCGCTTGGGCAACTATTGCTGCTAAACCACTGAATTCTACCCCTTCGGAGTCGCCAGATTTGTTAGAAAGTTAGCCTCAAAAGGCTAGATTCCTTTTGAAGATTATCCCCCGATCTATCAACTGGTGAAATTTTGACTTGTTTCGAGCAAGTTAAGTCCTTGAAAATTGATTTCAAAGTTCATCCCAAAAGGTGAAAATATGAAATTGTAAAACCTACAATTTTTTAAGTCCGAATTTCTTGAAAACTCCTTCAAATCTTGTGGAATGACCTCTCTGTCCCACCGAGAGTGCCAAAAACTGTTGATGGCGAATCACAGCACCCCTGCATGTCTGTAACTCGATGGGTTGAGACTCTCAGTGTGATTGCATAACATGGAGCTTTTCCCAAGTGTAGGACCTTGGAAAATCAGAAAAGCTCTCCGGATGAAGGCCGGTTCCTATTCCTCTGTTCAGATGCACACGTAGAAAATGTAGAGGGTTTACTAAAAACCTAATCTAACTTGCCAAGGAGACAGGGTAAGAAAATGCAGAAAATAAAACCTAAACTAACAGAGGTGATGCACCGAGGAATGAAGAACACTTGTCTTGCCAATAAACACAGACCAAAAAAAATGTAATGCAAGATCATGCACAGATAACTAGATTTACAGTGAAAGATCAAGAAGAAGCAAATAAACACTGAGAGGGTTGATAATCATCCACAGACATGCATTAATTTGCTCCAAAGATTGATACAACACACTGCAAAATGCCAAGAGGCAAAGCTGCATTACAGTTTTAAATGGGAGGTTTTAACTCCACAGATTCACCTGCCAAAGAGAAGAAGGGAGGGGAAAAACAAGAATGTCCAACCTTTTGAAAGAAGCCCCTCCTTACAATTTATAGGAAGAATGAGAGAGAAAAGAGAGAGGAATTTGAAAATTGCCCCAACCACCTCCAGAATGCACTTAACTCATCTCATAATGATGGTAGGTGAGAACCCTAGCGACCCCCAAAAGTGGCGAACTGTATTTTAGATTTTTAAGAATTTTTTCTCACCCAATTAAAGATATCCAGTTGTAGTTGGATAGAGGACCTTGTAAGCTTTCCAGAAAGTCCAACCTTGCATGAATCCGAGCTCCCAGTCAAAAGTTATGGCCATCTGAATATCTGCGCCAGGGTCTGCTTCTTGTCAGCACTCAAAATGTTGCGCCTCTTGAAGGTGCACCAAGGGCGCATTCATGTGTGTGTCGTCATCCTCTTCCATGTGCCAAGGGCGCACCATTTACCTTGTGGACACTCCATGTCATGCGCCCATTCTGTGCGCCTTGGGCGCACCATTTCCTCTGTCGACACTCTGTGTCATGCGCCCATTCTGTGCGCCTTGGGCGCACCATTTCCTCTGTCGACACTCCATGTCATGGGCCCATTCTATGTGCCTTGGGTGTACCATTTCCTCTGTCGACACTCCATGTCATGCACCCATTCTGTGCGCCTTGGGCGCACCATTTCCTCTGTCGACACTCCATGTCATGCGCCCATTCTGTGCGCCTTGGGAATGTCAGGGATTTGAGCTTCTTTGATTTCTCCATCTTCTGCTTGCCTATATCTACCTGGGGGGAAAAATATATACAACAATTTGGTGACTCAAAGGGATCTCCTGCCTGCTAGGTAGAAGATCAGTTGCCTTTTAGCAATCCATTGGGCATGGAGTTGTTCTCACCAAAACCATTGAAATGAATTGTGCCAGAGCAAAACCAGCAACACCAAAACTATGTACAGAACAGAAAATCATACATGCCCCAAATGGAATATGCAGAGTGTGCACGAGCACTTCTTCTACTGAAAGCAAATCTACCTACTCTACTCTAGCTGGAAGCAAAGGCAAGCTAAACAAACCCTGCAACTGGTTGTGAGAAATAGCTTCCTTTCTTCAAAATTGGCAGCCATGTAATTGATTTGGCACTGATCATGGCTATTTGGATGGATGGAAAATCAACAAGAAGCTGGTCTTCTATCCAAATCATCAAGGTATCAACTGAAAAATCCAATACCTCTTTTAGTTGCTCTGCATTTGGATTGGAGAGGTATGGAAACTGATCCTTGGTACTTTGTAGCTCATCCTCATGCTTAGGAGCAAGCATGACTAGTTGTGACTTCTCCTTTGGCTCCAATGAAGCCAAATACCTGATTGGGTAAGGTCTGATCCGTTTGATATGCCCATATCTCTGATTTCCAACTCCAAGAATGGAGTTCTCTTCTAGACCCACCTGAATGGATGATGTGGAAGAAATGGTGGGATTCTTCTGTCCTTTCTCTTCCTCCGATGAAGAACATGGAAGATTTAAATCTTCCAATTTTGACTCCAAAGGGCTGCTATAAGATGCAGGCTGCTGCAAATGAATGTTCTCCTTCATGACAGCAGACTCTTGTGTTTGGAATGTGGATGATGAAAGAGAGAATGGTGAAAACTCAACCGGTTCTTCTCCATCAAAACAGTCCTCCAAATCTGACAGGTAAACTGCCTCATTGCTGTCCTGCTGCTCATGTTCGACTTCCTCCATGGTGTCCTCTTGATCTGCAACTTGACCACCATGGTTTCCTTCACTCTCCAATATTGAGTTTGAGAGATCAAACTCCTTTTCAGCACTGGAACTTGAGAGAGGTGAAGTAGAAAGAAGAATTGAAGGTTCTCCTGTAACCTGCTTTGTGCTCAAACCCTTTGGATCTGCACTTTTCTCCTCCACAGCTAGATTTTTCTCCTCTTCTTTTGGATTTGGAGCAGCTTCTCCTTCCTCCAATGTTTGAAGACAATCTTGCTCTTGATTGAACTCCTCCTCCAGCATGAAGTTTGTCAAGTCAAACTCTTCAATTTGCTGCTCTAGAGGACAAGTTGGGACTGCAAGATCTTCTTCTTCTGCTGTAACCAATTCATTCCTAACCACCATTTGTTCAACCTTGGCCTCTTCTGTGGGCTTCCTCATCAAGGGGATCTTTTCAATTCCAAACTTAAGAGACAAACTTACTATGCTATTAATCATTTCTTATTTTCCTGGCTCTTCCTCTTGCTGTCCTTGATGACTGATTTTTTCAATTTCTTCTTCCCCACATGGAATTGGGAATGCAAAAGGAGGAATGGGCTGAAACTCAACTGATTTTAAAATTTTTTGTGGTGGTGGAGGCAGTGAAACCTCTTGTTTCTTTGGAGGGGGGGGTATTTTTGTTAGCTCTTGTGGAGGGGATGACTGTTTGGAAGGGAAAAGGAAAGAAGAATTGAGATGAGATGGAAGACTGAGAGGTGGAGACATGGATTCAACATTTGGGACAGCAGATGGAGGGTTTGAAATTTGCAAGTCCAAATGAGATGATGCTGCTTGAGTAATGGGAAGAGAAAGACCAGATGATGGTGTAGAACTTACCCATTGACAAGGTTGTTCAACACCGAATGTATAGGCCTCTATTTCTGCTGTCCATTGTACAAGTTGGGGCAGCATCTTTATCATGAAGTCCAGCTTCTCCTGAGGGCTGAAGTGTCTTGGAAAAGGGCCTCCCCATGGACAAGGAGTCCTGTAACTGATTCCGAAAGCTCTCATTTGAGCTGTTGCTCTGGACTGCACCATCCCCACCTCCATCTTTTGGATTTTCTCCAACAGACCAGTATCTTGGATCTGATGGTCTTCATTGTATGCATACTCTTGCTCTTGGAAAGCTCCATAGCCAAACTGACTTTGGCACTGTTGTTCATATGGGTATGCATACTGATCTTGAATCTGCTCAAAATGCTGATTTGGAGGATTTGTAAAACGTGTTGGAGGTGGAATATATTGCTGTTGTTGATGTGAAATCCATGATGGAAATGAAGTCATGATTGCACAACTTCATGGAATGGAAAATAATGAAAGGGATGGAAAGAAAGATGGATGAAAATGTATGGAAACGGGTCTGCAAGCTTAGAGAAATGGGTTGCTGACCAGATGGAGTCGCCAGATGTGTTTGCAAGTGCCTCCAAAGGCTGAAATCTTCACAGGAACACATCAACCTGCAAAAGATGAAGTGAAAGACCTCTAAGCTCCCACCAGGCATGCCAAAACTGTTGGTGTCGAATCACAGCACCCCTGGGACTCTGCAACTCGATGGGTTGAGAATCTCAGTGCGATTGCACAACATGGAGCTTTTCCCAAGTGTGGGACCTTGCGAAATCGGAAAAGCTCTCCGGATGAAGGCCGGTTCCTATTCCTCTGTTCAGATTCACACGTAAAAATGCAGAGGGTCTACTCAAAACCTAATCTAATTTTTCAAGGAGACAGGGGTAAGAAAATGCAGAAAATAAAACCTAAACTAACAGAGGTGATGCACCGAGGAATGAAGAACACTTGTCTTGACAATAAACACAGACCAAAAAAAATGTAAAGCATGAACTTTGTACAAGGGTTACCTATGTCCAGGAATAAACATGATGTTATCCTGGTAGTTGTAGATAAACTAACTAAGGTAGCTCATTTCATCGCTAGAAATCTAAAGGATGATTCACCAGTGTTGGCCAAAAGATTCGTGCATGAAATTTTCAGGTTACATGGTGTACCAGAATTGATTATATCTAACAGAGATCCTAGAATGACATCAAGATTTTGGCAAACACTTAATACAACTCTTGGAACGAAACTAAACTTCAGTTCTGCATATCATCCAGAAACAAATGGACAAACCGAGAGAGTAAATCAAGTGTTGGAAGATATGTTGCGAATGTATTGCATGGATCAACAGTATAAATGGGAAGAGTATCTTCCACTAGTTGAATTCGCATACAACAACACTTATCACTCATCTCTTAAAATGGCACCTTTTCAAGCACTTTATGGAAGAAAGTGTAGAACCCCTGTTAGTTGGGATAGTATTGAGGATAGAGTGGTAATTGGACCAGAGATCCTCACTGAAATGGAACAACAAGTAAAGTTGATTTGTTAACGATTAAAGGAAGCAGCAGATAGGCAGAAGAGCTATGCTGACCTTAAGCGGGTTGATCGAAGGTTTGAGCTTGGTGAGAATGTTTTTCTTCGTGTTAAACCCAGAAAGAGTTCTATAACTTTTGGCAAGGCTGCCAAGTTGTCACCTCGTTACGTGGGACCTTTCAAAATTGTTAAAATAATCAATCTTGTAGCTTATCGATTAGCATTACCACCTGTTTTGTCTCGCATGCATGATGTTTTCCATATTTCTTTGCTTAAGAAATATGTTTCAGATTTGTCACATGTCTTAAATTGGAATTCCTTGCAGGTCCAAGACCCAGGAATAATCGTGGTTAAACCCACACGAGTGCTTGAAACTCACCAATTGTCAATTTGAGAAATCGTGAAATACAGCAATGTAAGGTCCAGTGGGACCAGTATTTAACGAAGAAAGTGTAACTTGGGAAAATCTGGAAGAGATGAAAATTGCTTTTCCTTTTCTTTTTCAACAGAATGAAATCTGTTGACAAAACATTTTTTTTATGAACTTATCTTTTTCATGTCTATATGAAAGCCAGATTGAGGCAAACATTATTCAAGCTGAATAAAATGTATCGTGACATTGATTTCTGGAACTATTCAAGTTGGAAATAGTCTTATTGTATTGTGAACTAATAAATTGGTTGACCTGAAGGTAAATTAAATATGTAATCATCGGGACGATAAATATTTTAGGAGGGAAGCATGTAACACCCAAAACTATTGTTACTTCCTCCTGAGCAGTCAAGTGTTGATATATGATTTCTTCTGTAAAAGGATGTGTTCCTTTGATTATAAAGTCATGCTTGATATGGATTGTATCTTCTTTGCTCTTGAAGATATTTGACTGAGTCAGGATAAGCTTGGACTCTTTTATTTCTTTCATTTTTAGCACCTGAGTTCAATTTCATTTTGAAAGGAATTGTGGATTTATCCATCTTTATGACTCATCCTTGGATCATTTGCATTAATCCAAGAGATGTTTTAAGTTTATTCTGGATGAACAAAAATTATAGACCTTACGAAAGTTGCAAGGTCTGAATGTGTTGAATAAGAAATTCCAGAGTCTAACTCAGGCTAATCGTGTTAAATGAATTGGTTCCCGATATCATATTATCAGGAAGGCCTAGACCTTGAGCCAGGTAATAAATTCTGGTGTATAGTGCAAGCTTTTTATCAATGCCGGATAGAATCCATTTCGGGAATGTTATACCCTGTTGGTTCTTATACTGAATGATCCTACTTGTGAGACCTAGAATGGATTCGTTAAGGTTAATAACCTTAACCTAAACTATAACCTATGGGTTGAATTATTGCTAATCTAACCTAGCCCTAAACTATAGGTTTAATGCTCCTAAGGTTAGCTACCTAAGCACTATGGAAGTAAGACTAATGTCTTACCGTAAGATCTAACCTATGTTTCTAACCTAACTTATGATAATGGATGAAGGGCAACCTATGAAGGGGTGCGAGCCCTGGGCAGTGGTTTCCATGGCATTAAATGAGGTGGATAAGCATGAAGGACAAGGGATTTGGTGGAGATTACAAATGGCTATAGAGTCCTGACGTGGCAGAGTCGCTAAATTTGGTAATGGTTGTTTGTTTTCATTTGTCAATCTCCAACTTTGGCGGTCAGTGGCAATGGAAAATAGGCGGGAATCTTGAAGTTAATGTCATTGATGAACTTCGGTTCCCGAGCGCGAATTACTCGGGAAGGCATACAAATGGAAAACTAGTTGGTTGTTTGGTTTTCCATACGCTCCGTTTTTCTCTCTATTTGATCACTGGTTCTTCGAACCAGTCTACTTTGTGTTGCATGGAAACTATGAGAATATATAGCTCTTTTCTCTATTAGGGAAAGTTTATAAGGCATGAGGGTAACAAATTATTGTTGCTAAATATATCATGGAAGAAGAGGAGAAGGCTCGAGCACATTCAGAGGTCTTCTTCGGATTTTTAAGTGACATTAACAGGCATGATAGACCCTGACTTTTAAAAATCTTGCTTTACTCTGAATGCTTTCATTAAAACAACTTTGTTCAGGTGATTTTAGTTCAGTTGGTTTGAAGTAATGTATTGGTTCTTCTTTTCCTGTGCAATTAGGAATCTCGGGTTTTTTGAAGACTTTGTTGGAATGTTTATTGTATTTATTCTTCCTTTTGGTTTCATTTCGATTGAAGACCGGCTGTGCTTTTATTGTTGTTGAATCCTGTTGAATCTTGCTAAGAATACTTTAAGTTTCTTTTGGTTCGAATGCTTTCTGTGATTATACTACTTGAATGCGACTATTGTAGAAATCCTTACTGTGTTAGCAATTTTGGGTTAGTCTCCGTTGAAATTTTTTAGGGATTATATAAGAAAATGACTAAGTAGGAGTCCTTTTAATGTTTCGTATGTTTTCGTCTTCTTTCTAAACTTGGTTGTGATTACTGTTGGAGTCCTTGAAACGTAACATATGTTTTCGATTTCTATAGAAGTATAGTTGAAAATACTATAAGGTATTAACTCCGTTGGAGTCCTTGAAACGTAACTTATGTTTTTAACTTCTGTAGAAGTTGTGTTGTGCATACTGTTGGAATCCTTGAATTGGATAGTATGTTTTCAACTTCTGTAGAAGTATAGTTGAAAATACTATAAGTTATTGACTTCGTTCGAGTCCTTAAAACGTAACTTATGTTTTTAACTTCTGTAGAAGTTTTATTGTGCATACTATTGGAATCCTTGAATTGGATAGTATGTTTTTGACTCTTGTAGAAGCTTTGTTGTGTTTACTTTTTGGATTTGACTCTGTTGGAGTCCTTGAATTGTTGTCGTATGAATTCGACTTCAATCAAAGCCCTGGTTGTGAGTACTAGTTGTATTTGACACTGTTGGAGTCCTTGATATGTTGTGAGTTGGCTCGATTCACGAATTATGTCCTCGCTGTGCATGCATATCGTACAGACTCTTTCTTAACATTGTTATGTTATATTCAGTTCGCTTCTGTGGAATTAAAGGATGGGTTTTCTTTACAAACTTGACTCTGTTTGAGACCCTATTGTATTTCGTAGTATCTCAACTTCGAATGAAACTTTGAGGAAATTATTGTTATGGAATTCGGCTTCTGTGAAGACCTTGTTGTGATTATTTTTCTTGAAATCGGCTTCTAATATAAGTCCTTGCTGTATAATCGTAGGGATTTGTTTAAGTTGAATGAAGCTGTGCATGTTTGCGTTTCGAATCAGTGTGAATGTCACTGTATTTACATATGGAAATGTTATTTGTTTTTAATGTTATCTTGTCTCGAGTTTGACTGAAACAAAGAGATTTTAGTTGTACCATGTCAGGCGATGGCGTTGGGTATTTTCATGTTGATGAATGATACGGAAAAGATTTGTTGAGTCTTTCATGGTTGGATTATTTTCTTTTGCTTGTCGCGGGAGCTCTTGTAATGCTTAATAGCTACAGGTGATTTTTATTAATGAATTTAGATGAAACTGTGGTTTCTTCTTGTGATCTCGATTGTTTTAATCGCATGCGTAAAAGTAATTGCGTTATTCTAGAGGAGTCGGTACAGTCTAGAACATGATTGAAATGGGAATCTGATTTACTCTATTTCCTTCTCCTGAGTTGTAAATTATATGTTGATGTGTAATAAGAGGAATAAAGAAAATACTCTCTCTCTCCTAGTCTGGAAACTTTATGTGCTTTCTTCTTGTATCCTTATGTGATCTCTACGGTAAGGGCATAACAAGAATAGACTGTGGTATTGTATGGAGAGACTGGTATAAAATATGTGTTTCTGTATAAGTAGGTATACTCGTCAATACCATTAAAATAATGTATGATTGAAAGGAAATTATGACAGTTGAGCTTGTTGAATGTTATAAACTGCCTTTGAGTAATTGTTAGAATCATTCTTGTAGGAGTATTGTTGTCTTTGAATGGTTGTATTCATTGTTCTTAGTCTCTAACATATAAGATGAATTATCTGAAAGGCATTAATGATTAATTGACATCTATAATATGAGTTATGCGTTAAAGTTCATGTTAGAAATATAAGAAGATGAATAACCTGATTTATGTTTGGAATTTGAACAAATGATTTCATTTAAACAGGTTGTTTAATGAGAACAATTGGTGGATTGCAATTGTTTTAAGAATTAGTGCTTATCATGCTCAATTCACCGAGCTGACCCGTGTTGAAAATTTTTGCAGATGGTTGCTGTAAGTGGTAAAGGCACGCAGATCTGATATGATGTTCAGATTGTTTAATTTGGTTTTATGATAAAATTCTAACTTGATTCTCTAAATGTACTACTTGAAGAAAGATGTTCTTTTGCTGTTGAGTATTGTATCAAATATGCTGAATGGATAAAATGTATTTGATTAGCTTAGAAATGAATGAAATGAGGTATTTGTTACTTATGTGTTTGCATTCGTATCTTGATGGATTGAACTTCTTCGGTTCGAATGATTTTAAGAGCATTATTATTATTTTATACCTTGGAGACATTTGGGATTCTCTAAGTAAGCTTTGCAAAGATTATGTGACTGAATACTTGTGAATGTTTAGTAGTTTTGTTATGTTCTATCTAAAGCTAAATTGGAATTTAGATCATTGTCTTTTGAGAAGCTAAGGTTAAAATAAACCTCAACAGGAAGCTGAAGTGGCTGAATAAATTATTACTCCCTAATCTTGATCTAAGTCAAGACAATGCCTTAATTTGATTTTAAATCACTATATCTTAATACTAATAAGTCAGATGTATTTCAGTTTTGAGAACTGATATAAACCTAATAAGGGTATGGTTAGCAACCTTATGAGAAGACTTAGGGCTATTGCCCAATTTTTTTGATTTAGATTACTGTGTATCAATGAACTCCTTGATGAGACCTCAAATCCTACTAACTTCTCTTTGTGAAATGGGTCTTAATAAGAAAGGCAATTCTAAGGTGAGGAACCCAGGGGTTGGGAGAAGACTACCCTAAAAGGAGCATCTTAAAGTATAACTTTAACTCCACGTAAGTAACACCTTAAAGTTAAGTAGATCTTTTCGAGGCAGATTTGAAGTTTGATGGCACAAGTCAACTGCAGGGTTGTACCTTCAATAAGATTAGGATCTTCTCAAAGATACAACAATGCAGGTGACTTATGGCGACACCCTTTGCATTGATCGTTAAGATTTACACCTTAAACTTGAACAAGTTTTTACTTCGGGACTGGTTAGTAATGTGGTCATGATATGAGGCTACCCTGGAGACTCGGGGTACCTTGACACATAGGGTTAACTAGGGTTGACCCAGTATGTTAGCGTAACCCTAGTTCTTGAGAACATCCTTATATCATTGTCATATTATTAATCCGTTCCTGAGTGAATAACTTGGGACAGGGGAGGTTGACAGAAGTTAGTGTAAGACATTCTACATAACATAGGAATGGGGTGAAGGACGTATTCCAAATTGACGAGTATGTCGTCAAGGAATACGAGACATAAGTAGTATGTTTCAAATCTTTGGCCAAAGTATCTCAAGTTGTTGATTGTGTTGTCCCATGTCACCTAGTCTGAGGGACGAGATGCCGATGAATAATGGTAACAATTATTCAAATAGGTTCCTTGGACAGAGCATTCTAAATCCCAGATTAGGGAAGAGAATCACAAGAGGGATGTGTTAAAATAAAAACACCAACTCTTTGATACTCATGAATAGATCGGTAGATTACCAAGTCATGGAATGAATAGATTGGAGGTACTCCGAGTCATCACAATTGCATATGGTTATCTGTTATAAGAATGATTGTTGTGATCTGAGAGCTCTAAATTTTGTATTTAGAACTAGAATGCTTCTATCAAAAAAAAAAATCTTGTTCTAATGTACTAAAATGGGGATGTTACATGATTGATTTCAAATAAAACTAGTTAGGTATTCAGGGTCCTATGTTATTCTTTGCAAAATGTGTTATGGGACGACTAAACATTTTTTTGTTTAAAAAATGCTCATTAGTTACTGTTGGACCCATTATTGTGTTTTTTTCTCACACACTCTTTTCAAAATTCAAAAAAAAAAAAATCTTAATGGCCTTTACGCTAGTCCATTCAATTGGTGTTAATTACTAATAAGCAATGTTAAAACTATCCATTCATATGTCGACTTAAATCCTCACTCTCGCTAACATCTATGTTTTCAAACTTTCCTTTCATGTTATCTATGTAATGTGGATGGTTGTCAGACATTGGATAATCCTTCCAAAATATGTTATGTGTTAAATTTCATGAACAATTTTATATAGTTTCTAAGCTTAACAATCGCTACGCTCTTAACTACATAAGTCTTAAAGCCTCAAGAGTGTTTATATTGACATACTTAGATCTTTGCATTAATATTTTTACTATCATGATGCTTAGTGAACAACACAGTTAAAACTATGTATATCTTGAACCCTCAATTGTGCATGTACAACTGCACTTTTCTTATTACATTAATAGTAAGTCTGCATATTGCCTAGCGACCACTAAGATCAGAATATTTAGTAATTGCTGACTTTGGAAACTGCTAGGATCAACACTTCTTTCATTTATTTGGAAATTATTTTCTAATCTTACCTAATATTTGTTATAAGGAAATATGAACGTTTCCATGAAATCAATTATGTCATTTGTCTTAGAATTTTCTTTTTCTAATAATGTATGCAATGCTCGTGTTCCCTAAATTTTTCAACATGGTGAGAGAGTAGTAAATGGTGATGGTAGATACCTTTTTATATTCATACGACAACGAAAAAAGTAATAAGAGATACCGTGTTCGATCCAACAACCTTAGATGATGAATTTCAACATTACTCAGCTCTATATTTCACAATTTAGAATGAAAGTGTTAATTTTGACATAGGCATAGTGGATATACTTGAAGAGAAAGTGTTACAGTTCCGATACGTAAGGGAAATAAAAAGAGTTAGCATCTATTTAATTGTTGCTAAACCAGAGATGCTTCCATTTCTAGATATGTTCACTTCCTATCTATTTCATGCCAAGTCCAAGGATTTGTCATTATTTTCTAAATCAGGGAAAAAGAGAATAGGTTTATTTGTTAGGAATGCATACAAAAGTTATTATAAACTTCCAGAGTTAGACTGCTTGTACAACTCATACATAGTCAAGTCCTAGATGGCCAAAAGGAGAGTAAGAGATGTTTTGCAAAGTTGGGCATTTGACCTGATGGATAATATGGATGATTCTATGTTGTTCAAAATCCTTATTTAAAGGCTTAGACCAGGAGTCGGCATTGGCATGAAACTCATGAATAGGCTATATGGAAATCCATCAATTTCTAATATGGATGTTTTATGGATCCCGTTACTTTCTTTTATTAGTGATGAAGACAAGATTCCCTCCTTAGGTCAAGTGCTCTATTCCAATTTAATGAAATAAAGAAATAATTTCTTCAACCATCGAAAACCATTTTATATGGCTTCCTATCTTCTTGATGTTTTCATTGGTGTTCTCAATTGTCCAAATTTATATAAATTTTGGTCTCCTTTGAGCCCCTTAAGGGTCAATGACCAATATTCAGACTTGTATGCCCATCATTTCATATCACCTATTCAAGATATATGCACTTATTTGTATCCTACTCTCTACCAAAAATTACATGAAACAACATTATCAAGAATATATGATGTCATCCTCAATTTCATAAGTAATATGAGAGCCATATTCTTCCATCTAGAATATACAGTTATCATGATTAAGAGGCTACTCACACCTCCTTTTTAGTTGCCATATTATGTTCCAGAAAAATTGGCAGTACAAGAAGTTGTATATCTGATTTGCAACGGTATTGCTTTAAATTATAAGGAGAAGAATCTTAAAACACATTGCTCCTTCCCAGTATTTGTGGGACACAGAATGTTTAATAGGTGGCCCAATTTGAAGGTTGCCTCGACCAATAGAAATTCATTTCATCTCCCCAATGTAGTGCCCCACACATTTTAAAATAATAATAATAATAATAATAATACATATATAATTTAATATAAAAAAAATAAGACAAATTGGAGTTAGGGCGAAAAAGCTCAAAAACGTGCCTATTAGGGTTTTACTTTCTTTTGTGTTTTGGAATAGGCAAGTTGGGGCGGTGCTAGAGAAAAACCAGGGGGCATTTTGTCCCATTTTCCTCCATTCACGCACAGGGAAAATGCTGTAAAACGTGGATGCACATGGCAGGGGAACATGGTTTTGTGTGATGCTAGGTCACAGGTTTTTACTCAAGCCATTTTTCTTTGGGCATGTTTGTCCTTTTTCCAAAGAAATGCATTGACAAATGTCATTCCATGCAGTGCCATGTTTTCCTTTTTTGTGTCCTGTGCCAGCATCCTCCCAGCCTGCGTCAAAACTCGAGCTCCTTTTCCTGCATGGACAGTTGTCAGAGCACATTGGAGAGAGATTTTTGAAAGATGTTGTAGTTGTTACTACCTTGGTTGACATGTATGTGCAAATGGATGTGTATAAGAGGCCTGTGAGCTATTTGATAGAATGCCTCAAATAGATGTGGGCTCATGGAATGCCACGATGGTAGGATATGCACAAATGAATTTATTGAAAAGGCCTTGGAAACTTCCAAGCAAATGAATTTGGTACGTGTAAAGCCATACTCCACAGCCTTTCTCCAGCAGACCTCCCAACCGCTGTCAAAATGGGAGCTTTAGAATAGGCCTCGGACAATCGTCAAAGCATTATGGAGAGGGTATTTTTATTTGTTTTAATTCCAAGTGCCCTGGTAGATATGTATGAAAAATGTGGAAGCATGTGAACCATTTGAATAAATGCATGGAAGAAATTCAGTTCCATGGACTACAATGATTATAGGATATGCAAAAAATGGTTTTGTTGAAGCTGTATTAGAACATTTCAAGAAAAATACGGTTGGTAGGTTTGAAGCCACACCCCACAACCTTTGCTACTATCTTCCCAGCCTATGCCAAGATGGGAAAATTAGAACATCACTTGGACATCCATCAAAGCATCATGGAAAGATAATAGTTTTTTTTTAATTTCTTGTCAGGTGCCCAGATTGGCATGTATGCAAAATGTGAAGGAATACACAACGCATGTGAACTGTCTAACAAAATACCTCAAATATATGTGGTCTCCTGGACTATAATGACGGTAGGATATGCAAAAAAAATGGGTCTGTTAAAAAGGTGTTTGGACTGTTTGACAGAATGCCTCAAAGAGACGTGGTCTTATGGAACATACCCTGACCATGTAAGCTTCATTTTTGTTTAATTAGCTTTCAGCCATGTAGGCTCGGTGCATGAGGGTTGTAAATACTTCAATGGCATGACTGCCTCTTGTAGAATCATGCCTAGAATTAATCATTATGTTTGCTGGTTTTTGATGAGCACATGAGAATGTGCAAAATGTGGAGGCATGATTAAGGTATGTGAAGTGTTTGACTAAATGCCTTCAAAAATCATGGTCTAATGGTTGTAACATTTGAGGCTATGCATAAAAGGAGGAAGATCTCATTCTATCCAAACAACAACAATAAGAAACCATTTGATCATGCTCAACAAGTGGTGGGTCAAATCCAGAAGGTAGGAGAAATGTGATTAGAGTAACTTGGAATGGTTTTCAAATATGTAATTAAATATTTTATTGATAGACGTGTATGTAAAATGGTGGAGCTGTGGATGCTCGTGAACTGGTTGATGAAGTGCTCAAGCAAGATGTTGAACTGAAGCCTGCGGCTTCGACCGACTTCGTTCTCCAGGCATGGTTCATTTTCCCTTAACTCTCATAATTCTCAGGTTTTAGTTTCTCTTTTGCAAATTAATAGAATCTTAAAATATTAGGTTTTTTAATACCGTTAAATGTTTGTTTGTTTTTTTAAATCATTGTAAAAATAATGAATTATCGTGTCAAAAACTCACTAAGTCAAAATAACCTGTTTGCGTTAAAACATGAACTTCTACCCTCATTCTGAGGTGATTTAGGAAGTTTCCTACCCAGTTAGATCACTACAATATTGGTATATCAATAGGACAAGTTTTACTTCCAGTAATATTATCGACCTTCTTCCTATTTACATGGTTTTTGCATTTTTCGGGGACTCATTAAGTACCCTTTTAGTTTTTGCATTTTTTAGGGACTCATTAAGTACCCTTCGTAACCCTCAAGACGAGATGTGAAGTTTCATTATTGTTCCTTGGTATACGAGGAGGCACCTTGACCTTTGTTTTGACCCAAAACAAACATATGACATCCTTTTGATGCTCTTATAGAAGCCATATTACACTGGTTTACAACAGTAGAAAGCTGCTAAATCTAGAGAGTTGGCTTTCATTTTGAACCGCCATTTAAAACCTGGATGGAGAAATTTCTTCCCGTCTTCGCAAACCTCTAGTGTTTATACTAGACAATTGCATGGAACATTCAGTATAGGGAAAAGCACTTTTTGGGATAGTTTGGCGAAGCCATTTTGTAGGCCTCTGGTCACAGTTTGACGAGGTCAAACTGAACCAATTTCATCTTGTCGCTCCGAAAAACTTGTCATCGTTTGAAAATGGTTTTCTAGTTCTCAGTCCCATCGACTCTGATGAATTCTCCTTATATAGGGGAACTTGTAGGAAGTGTCTCGTTGCATGCTCATCCATCAAACATCAGTTATGGATGTGGTTTTCTGGGCCCTCGAGCTAACTTTTTTCATTTTACAACTGGGTGAACTACGACCAGTGGCCCTAGAAAAATAGCTGCCAAACGTAAACCGTTTGCTTTTTCCCAATTCTATCAGTTGCTATGAATTCTTGGTATATCTGGGGACACGTAGAAAGTTAATAGTGGTGTGTGTTCTCATCAAAAGATAACTTTTGGAAGTGGTTTCTTAGCCTCTGAGCCCGTTTTGTATCATTTGTAGCTAGTAAGAAAATGTAAAAATAGAAAGCTACAGACCCTCGTAGGGTTGCCAAACCACCCTGGGAACTTTTAACACATGTAAATAACTATTTAAAATACTATAATGAAACTTGTTGTGTGTATTAGAACTTTTGACAAAATGGTGTTTTCTCTCTCTTCCCTTCTCTTTCTCTCTCCTGGGTTACAAAGTGAAGCAAAATGAAATGTAATGAATACATGTCTCTAAACTCTTTTATTTCGATTGCAAATTGTAATTATTATCTTATGTAAATGGGAAACTGAAAAATGATAATTATGTTAGATTAGGGTGGATGCCATGCCAGCGATTTATCATTGATATCTTGCTCACGTGGTTTTTGTAGGATGAAAGAATGATGACGTAAAGGCGTTGAGTAATTCATTGTTCATTTTTGGTATTATATTGAAAGACTATATTATTGGAAAATTAGTAGTATGTAAAAGTCGTTAGATTAATAAGTGCTTGAGAAATTGTATTTCTTTCATGGATGTTATTTTTGATCCCAAAATTTTTTATGGTAAAAGTGAAATGCAAATGTCAAAAGGAATTGAAATTAATACTTTGTAGTGAACTTTCATTGTGCAGTTATTTGTTTAATCATTGGTGTTTTGTTTCTTCCTTAAAAATGTAATAAAGGAACTAGCCACAACATTCAACCGTAGTTCAAAATTTGTACATAACTAACCTACCTATGTTAATCCCTTAGCATAGAAAACCGTGACCTTCAAACAAACCTTTGCACTCGATGGAACATCCTAGTTAGGCAAATAAGATCCCAAGAATGGGTTGAACATCTTAGTAGGTACGTTTTGTGACATCGACATAAACCAGACATATAGGAGCAACACAGTCAAATAAAGCTCCTGCATCGAATGCATTTCTTGTGGGATCCAGATGACATCATGGAGCTAGTGAAATAGTGATTCTATCACTTAAAACTTTGTTAATGAATAAATCCTCTTAGCTATATGTACTATCCTTGGCTAGTAACAATACAGTGCGTTGATCTTTTACGGAGGGTTATAGGGTAAATATGTTTCGAACCTAAATCTAATCTATAATAGAGCATTAAAGCCCTAAGTGAAAAAAAATGGAATTAAACTAAACCCTAGTGGATTAGGATGTTAACTTGTGGGTAGACAACTATAATTTAACTCCTTGCCTAAAAAATTGATTTGAAAGATGTTGATTTTAGAGAACCTTAGAAACTTGTAATCTTGTCCCATAATCCCTAGTTATGCCATTTTATGGCATTAAGCAATAAAGAATATTTATTATGCGGAATCGTGCAATGCAGAGACATGGGATCTTCGTGAACATAGGTCACTTGTGGTACATGTGTAGTGTATAATGCTTCTAGCCATGTACTTCCTTAAGATGTCAGATGAGTGCTTTCGTAACTCTTTTGTTATAAAATGATGGTTATAATGTGACCATATTGTGATGTAAAAGTAAAGTATAGAAGAGAAAAAAAAAAGAGATTTGAGGTTAGGGTTACTGCCACTCTTGGAGTCTATATAATCAATTAAATTTCTTTTATGTGTTTTAAAAAAAATAGGTATTACCTTGGTGTGACCAAACTTCAGAAAACAAGAGATTTATAAATATAAAAGGGAAGTCAATAAGTGATTAAACTTTATTAACTATGGTAGCAAAAATAACTATTCTATGATCGAAGGATGTTCTTGGGGAAAAATCTATCTCGAATCTATGTCTTTCGTAAAATCCCCAAGATTTCACCTTGACATCACGTTAGATTCACTTGTGTAGCAAGGGTAAATTTTAAACATTAAATAAACGTTTGAGAAGCATATTCTTAACATAAGAACAAGATAATTAAGTACTGTATATGTGATTTGAATTGTGCCAAATAAGCAAGTAAGTTATGGAAATTTACGCAATGCATAAAGGAAGCCAACCTAAATTGGTTGAACTGTAAATTAAAAGTGGAATGAACTTAAGATCTTGTAGATGGAAAAAGGAGAAAATGATCCTTGCACAATAATGTTCTTAGAATGTTAATCATAACTAAGATGCAATTAAAGAAATGATGTGTTGTGGGTTCACCGTTCCTGAAGTCATGTTTCTTGTGATTGGGTCATTACTGGTATTCGTTCATTGCGAGAAGTGTGGCATCGACATGCCTATGATGTTTTCATGTGTCTATGTGAGTCGATGACTTATGTGTTTGTCGTATGCGAGTTGAGTTTCTGTACTTGAAGCCCATGTTATGTTGTGTGTAGTGAGCAATGTAAGTCAAAAAAAAATTATCCTAGTATTTTACTGTTGTAATTTTGTGTGTAAAATGTGGGCACTACATGCTAAGTTATAGGCTCATGACCCATACTTTTGAGTGATGACATATGGACCAATTAAGCTATGCAAAAACTTTCCTGTTTTACTCCTTTCCAGAGTAGTGACATTTTTGTTCTTTTTGAGGACAAGATCAACAATGTTGAATTCACACTCTTTGACATGTTTTTTATATTCTAGTTTGATATTTTCTTCATAGAAATGATGATGTTTGATGGTCTTTTAGTGGTGTTCATCTAACGATTCAATTTGTGCTAGACATTCTTGACGATAATCTTAGTTAGAGATAAAATATCTGAGGGACACCTGGAGAGATAGAATTTGAAATTCAAGGAGTATGGCCAACTCATAGTCATAGACTAAAGAAAAGGGTGTAGCACTTATAGGAGTACATATGTTAGTTTGATAATCCCATAGAGAAAATGATATTTGGGGATGATAATTCTTGCCTACTTAGTCAATGGTTTTCATGAGAATTTTTTTGAGTGTCCAATTAGATGCTTCTACTTTCCCATTTTCTTATGCGTAATAGGATGATGAAAATCTTACCTTCATGTCAATATATCACACAATTTCTTCATTTATTTATTTTTAAAATGTTTTCCATCATCTAAGCTAAGTTTTTGAGGGATGTCAAAGCGATATATGATGTGTTGATAGATGAAATTGAAAAATTTATTTACTTTAGTAGATACCATAGGAATATCCACCACCCATTTAGTGAAATATTCAGTAGTAATGATAATAAAATGATATCATTGTGACAAATGAGGGTTGATAATAAGAATGAGGTAAAGTGCCCATAGTGAGAAGGGCTATAAACACTACAAAAGTTATAGGGCCTGACTCAGGATGTGGGTGAGATTGGAATGTTATTGACACTTGACACATTTCTTTACATATGTGCCAAAATATTGTTTAATGGTGGGCTAGTAATAGCCCATAAGTAGGATGTGTTTTTATAACATCCATACCACTAAATACTCCACCACATATTCCATCTAGGACTTCATGGATAAATTTAGTGCACTTGTGAGATTTGAAGCATCATAATAAGAGACCATCACATCCATGTTTGTAGTGAACACCACCTACAATAATGTATCAGTAGTGCATTAAAGCAAAGATCATTTAGCATTTCTAGATAAGCCATATGGTATTTTTGATTGAAAAAGATAATGATAGATTTGAGTTTACCAAAGGTCTATTTTATTTTCTTGGATGAGGTTGCCATAGAGGATTTCATTGGTGTGATATGGTTTATAAATTATAACAATGAATAATTTGGAATCGTTAGTTGATATTGGGATGAGCAATGCTAGAAAATTCATGGCAGATGTGAACTTATTAGAAGATCATTGAACCGTTTTTATGGTGTATTGATCAAATGCTTCTAAGAGAAATTCGACAATATTTTTTATAATTTTGTAAAGTTTAATTTTTGCATTGATAAATTCCTTTGATTTGGTTTATGACGAGTTGAGATTCTCCACATATTTCTAGAATTTGAACAAGCATGACTATTGTTTGGAGACTGTTGGTGTGAGTGGAATTTTCTTCTCCTTTTATTTATTTATTAGGTGTATTTCCACCTCACTATGTTATTCATATCACTTAGATGGGGGCATGCATCTTAGGTGTCATATTAGTTATGATAGATTATGTAATATGTGTAATTATGCGTCATAGGAGTTACATTCCCATTTGGGAATGTAACTCCTATTCTCCATCATGGAGGTATCATTATTTCTACATGGGAGTTATTCATCACTTTCGTATATATAAAAATTTCCTACTTTATTAATGAGAAAGGATTTTTTATCCCTTTTTCTATTACTACATGCACATTGTCTCCATGGTTGAGTTCTTGCTTGAATCTAGAAGTTACACCATTCCACAATTGAGTGTAACTCCTTGATATAAATGGATTCCATCTACTTTTTTTCTTCCTCCCACTGTCATGGTATCATAGCTCACGGATGATAATCATGTTGCTTTATTTTGTTACCTACTACTCACTTCCTCGTAGTTTCATGTGCAAGCTCTCATTTTTGCTTTATTCTCTCCTTTAAGTTCTAAGGGTTCTAGTGATTAGTTTTTGTGTTGGTAGTGCTCCTTTATAGTTTTGCATGTGTTCAGAATACAAACAACGTGCAAGTTCATAAGGTGTAGGGTTTTTCTTCTTAAAGGATTACAAGAGCCACTTCAAGGCCCAACTCTGCCCAAACTCATCGAGCTAGGAACTGAGTAGTCCTTATATCATTAGACAATGCTCACCAGTTTTCCTTGGCCGGTCATTTCAACTCGCTCGGTCGGTTCTACATTGGTTTTTCATTTGATTGGAACTCTTAGATCCATTTACATTAATAACTGACTCATGCATTTATTTTTTTGGATCGTCCATTTTTTTTAGATCAATTTAGGTTACTCATTCTTGAATTAAACTACTGGCTCGAGGTCTGATTCTACATGAATGTGATTTTCAACAATTCAGTTTTTTATTCACATTTGACAAACTCGGTTGATTGACCCATGGTTGTGTTTACAACTTGCATTATTGTTGAGTGGGGTTCATTTTTGCATTGGCTTATTCCTCTCTGTGTTGGTGATTTGTGCTTTTGATTTTGGAAGTGGATAGCCTCCCCTAAATTTTCACCTATTTATGGTGCACCCCCCATAAAATTTGTATGCATCACATAACCAACACATACATTTGGTCCATACATGGCAGGGAAAGGGCCAGTGCCATAATTTGTTATCAATGTCAAAGGATTCAGTGTGGCACCAAATATTTTACTGAATCGTCTTTAACACCACAACTACCCATTCACATTAACGTCATTTTGGGAGATGCTCTCTACCCACATAAACATGTTCTTTCACAAACCAGAGGATGAAGGAATTCCAGTGGATGTTTTAAGAGGAAGGAATTCACAAATCAGTGGATGGTTTACTAGGAAGCTAATCACATTTGTTAGGAAGGTAAGTTTTTATATCTCCACAGCACATAGCCAATTGTGACACATTCTAGTCAAAGGTAATCAAAAACCACAGGACCATTATGAATATGCATATTCTAGCTGATGTTAGTCTCCCGGAATCTTATGTTAATGTGTTAAATTCTTGCAACCTCTATGACCCAAATCTTATGTGTTAAATCCTAACGAACGCAAAGCTTAAATTGTTACATCGTTGTAAAGGATAGTGGTCGCTCAGATCAAATCAATTCCATTTAAAATGACAAATCCTATAGAAATATTTTTTTAAATATTATACTCTTGCAATATGCAGAGGCCCCTAATTTCATACTAATTTAATTTAATTTGTGAAATCCTAGCAACCACTAAGGTACAAATAATATGTTGCGGCAATACCTAGCGGACACTAGACTTCCAATATATTTTTTTATTTTTTGAAATGCTAGTGGCCACTAAGCTCCAAATCATATGTTGTGGTAGTGTCTTAGTGTCCTATAAATTCATGATATCTATTCTTGCGTACCAACCTCTAAGCTCATAAAATGTTTTTTAGGCATAACCTAGCGGCCACTAAGCTTGCAATATCTGACATGTTTTTAGTTGAATCCTAGTGACAACATATCTTCAAATAATATGTTTCATCATAAAATAGCGGACGTCACGCTAAAAATTCCAAAGTTGTCTTGTTAAATGCTCAAGAAATTCAAGCTTGAAATATTCTATTGTGGAAGCAACTAGATGCCATGTACCTCGAAATTTGTTAAATTATATTGTCGATAACTTACAAACATTATAAGTACACATATTCTTGCGAATGCTAACCTCCTAGAATCTTATGTTATTGTGTTAAATTCTTACAACCGCTATGACCCAAATCTTATGTGTTAAATCCTAAGAAATGTAAAACTTAAACTGTTACATCATTGTAAAGGCTAGCGGCCACTCAACTCAAATCAATTCCATTTAAAATGATAAATCCTATAGAATTTTTTTTAAAAAATATTATGTTGTTGTAGTACGTACAGGATTCTAATTTCATACTACTTTAATTTAATTTGTGAAATCCTAGTGACCACTAAGGTACAAATAATATGTTGCGGAAATACCTAGTGGACGCTAGACTTCCAATATATATTTTTATTTTGTGCAATCCTAATGGCTGCTAAGCTCCAAATAATATGTTGTGGAATTGTCTTAGCGGCCTATAACTTCATGATATCCATTCTTGAGGACCGATCTCTAAGCTCAGAAAATGTTTTTGAGGCATAACGTAGCGGCCGCTAAGCTTACAATATCTGGCATGTTTTTAGTTGAATCCTAACGACAAGATATATTCAAATAATATGTTGCATCATAAAATAGCAGACATTAAGCTAAAAATTCCAAAGTTGTATTGTTAAATTCTAGATAAATCCAAGCTCGAAATATTCTATTGTGGAAGAAATTAGATGTCATGTACCTCAATAATTGTTAATTTGATTTGTTAAAGCATACCGCTGACAACTTGCAAACATTATGAGTACGCATATTCTAGCAGACGCTAGCCTCATGGAATGTTATGTTAATGTGTTAAGTTCTTGTGACCTCTATGACCCAAATCTTGTGTGTTAAATCATAATGAATGCAAAGCTTAAATTGTTACATCATTGTAAAGGCTAGTGGCTGCTAAGCTCAAATAAATTTTATTTAAAATGGTAAATCCTGTAGAAAGTATTTTTTAAATATTATGTTGTTCTAGAACATAGAGGTCATTAATTTCATACTACCTTAATTTAATTTGTGTAATATTGGAAACCACTAAGGGACAAATAATATGTTGTGGCAATGCCTAGTGAATGCTAGAATCGCAATACCTTTCTTTATTTTGATAAATCCTAGCGACCGCTATGTTCCAAATAATATGTTGCAGAAGTTTCTTAGTGGCATATAAATTCATGATATCCATTGTTGAGTACCGATCCCTAATATCAGAAAAAAAAAATTGAGGCATAACCTAGTGGCAATACATAGCAGACACTAGACATACAATATCTTCCTTTATTTTATGGAAATACCTAGCAGACACTAAACTTACAATATATTTCTTTATTTTCTGAAACCCTAGCGACCGCTAAGTTCCAAATAATATGTTTTGGCAATACCTAGCGAACGCTAGACTTGCAATATCTTTCTTTATTTTGTTAAATCCTAGCGACATTTATGTTCCAAATATTACAATGTGGTAGTGTCTTAGTGGATTATGACTTCATGATATGCATTTTTGAGTACCGATCGCTAAGCTATAAATATGGTATTATGTTATACCCTAGTGGTCACTAACATTACAATAGCTTTCTTGTTTTTGTAAAATCCAAGGGACATCTAATATGCAAATAATATTAGTTTATGGCCTTCCAGAAAAACTAATAATATTGTGGCCTTCCACAACAACCCTAATGATTTAATATATATTCCAACACTCTATCTTTTTCCAATAATATGTGGTCTGATGATAATATTGTTTTAAAATAATTAAATATATAAATTTAAATACATAGTGATCATAATATTTTATATATAAAATTTAGGTGTATATATAATATGTTTAACCTTCCATTACACACAAAATTATCTCACAATTGAAAACCTAACATGATTTTACCGTGACAACCATATAAACAATGTACAATGAAATATTTACCTCAGGTTTTTATATCATTATATTAAAAGAAAAAAATACATACGCAACAAATAAAAAAATAATATTTTGAGTCTCGTTAAACATTACAATTTTTAAAAACTAGTATTTAGGCCACTGGCCATAATTATCAAGAAAAACAATCCAAAGGGGGACATAGATCAGTGAAAACTTGAAAGCATTTAAATGAAATAAAAACAAGATATGAATGGGGATTTAATTTTCTTCAGTTGGGGCCCAACAAATTTCTTTTTTTCTTTAAGAACAAGGCAGTGTGACAAAACAATCAGAAGGAACCGGTAAGCAGAGTTAGGCCATGGATCACGTTTTCGTAGGGAAAAGAAGGGTTATGTTGGTGCCCATTTTGATCCTCTATTATTTTCCCATCTTTCCCCATTGGTTTGCATGCTCTAAAACATTTTTCTTTGAACTTGGTGGTCTGAAAACTTTGTTCTCCAGATTCAATGCTTTCAAAAGTTCATAAACTTATTATTTAGCCCCATTTTGAAGGAAAAATGCATGTCTACCTTACTTTGTGCCCTAAATTTCCAAATCCATGGGCCTTTGTCATTTTTTCCATTTTCCCGGCCTGTGGAGCTTGTTTTTGTTCATTTTTTGCAGTTTTGCCCTCAAAAATCTTGTGCCATGGTCAAAATTTGCTATAAAATAGATTCCCTTTGTTTTTTGACCAAAAAATCCCTCACCCACGAAGAAAAAATCAAATTCAGGCATCTCTGGTAAATTCTGTGTTTTTTGACGGTTATAGAGGTTTCATTTTCCCATTAAAATTTATATTAATCCGTCCCTCACACGTGGCCACTTCTGGTTGGATGAGATTCGGCGGGTTTTTTCTAAAAACTTAGTGTTTTTTATTTTTGGAAAAATTTACAAATATTCCCGCATCTCCGTAGGTCCCAGAGGAGGACACGTGTCTCATTTTTATGTAAAGAAGGAATGGGAGACTGGCGGAAGACTTAGGAAAAATTTTCCTTTTTTGGCAAGGGAAAAAAGTGTGGAAAGTGTAAATGCAGATCCTAATTTACATAGGAAAAAAACACCCAATTATATTATGTCTTCACTTATTGATTCATACAGGCCATTACATTTATATAGGCTAATGTTGCTCCTATCATCAAGGAAGCTAAACATAACCTCTCACTAACTTTATATGAGATGTTATAACAATACACTCCCTAAATAAGTGGGTTGTTGTAACTCACAACCAACCGCACCAATAATGCAATATTATATTATCCTAGATAATATAATTACTCACACTAACATATTAGTGAGCACTAATAGTTAGGATATTCCTAACATTACCCCCTTAGTGCGAACATGATAGAAAAACATCCACATGCTCCTCTGCAGTATGCTCACCCCTGTGGCATGTCCAACTCTATGACTGATGACCTTGATCCAAAAGAAAGGCTCACTCCTTCCATGGTTTTGAACAGGTTTACCACAAACCTTGACGTGACAGGAACCTCATCAACTGTCCACCTCGTGTGGTTTTCTAGATCCTCCCACAAACCCTTTCAAGATCTATGAACTGACTTACTCTGGTGCTACTATTCACCACTATGCTTATACATCAGGGAATTATGTAGGAAACACAACTTACATATCACAAAACTGCACAATAGAAGATATACTGAAAAAATTTCACATTACTTCCTATAAGAATCGTAATGTTCTTAATCATAGTCTCTGTCATTGATCGCTACCACTAGATCTCGAACAACATAGAAAACTACCACTGCCACTGGAAGCTTTCCTTGACTAAGTCGTTTCGGGTACAAAATGAGAATGGAACATTGGTATGTATTCCCCCCCCCCACAATGTTAAATTCCACTCATATAGATACTGAGAAGCAAAATGCATCAAAGAACATACTCCTGAATGGATCTTGCTAGTTAGGTCTTGCTGCACATGGGCACTAATGCTAGTGAACATATTCTTCTAGCTGACCATATTCCAACGAACTACGACAATCAGAGGACCAAGTCAGTCAGAGGATCACTGACAGTCATCTGCGCTCCAACACAACTCTCTTTCCAACATCCATCAAATACCACACAAAACAGGAACACTGCAAACTGGAGCATACTGAGAAAATGGAAACCACACTGAAAATCATATACTCACACCATACATATGCCACCACAGCTTCTGCGCGGCCCCATCGTTGGTGATTGACGAGAGGTCACTATTTAACCTCCTTCCTCCATTGCCTCCTTCCTCCATCAACATGCTACTAGCTCAGCTGGATTTGGATATGACGCTCAACTGTTTCCACATTGTTTATTCTTTTCTTCTCTTCCCACAATGTGAAACACTTTATTTCTTTCAGATGTTGGGTAACACCAAAAATGCGTCCGTGAGGCAATATTTTTTTTATTATGTTTTTTTACAATCTTTGACTCTTGACACCACCTAAAATCACCTATTTGACAGAACGTTTAAAAAACAACAAGGACTACATAAAATATGATGACTTTATGAAACTTTGACACTACAGACTACTACAACTTTGACAACTCTGTTGACATACTAAATCTAAATAATTTGATGGATGATGTATTACACATTACTAATATACAGACTTGAACAACAAAAATAACCAATTTTGACAATAATGACTTGACACTTACATTCTCTATCGGACAATGGCCGGAATAAATATTAGTCTTACAAAATTAATAATCAATGTCTATTAACAATTGCATTAGACAAAGACTCAAAAATAATGAATATTATGACATTGCGAAGACTCATTAAAACAAAAAACTTAATATTTTGACCAATGCTAAATAAACAAAACTTATGAAACTTTAGACCCTTGATACGGTGACAAAATTGACTCACAATAGTGGAGATGTCCATGTGGAAAATAGAACTAGGTTGCAGGTTTAATGCGGAGGTCTCCTCATCAGGTAGCTTTGTGAAGAGATAGCGAGTGGAGGTGAGAGGCCAATGTTATCAAAAATAGATTGAGCTGTGAGTAATGGATCGATTAGATGCCAATATAATATGGGAGTAGTATTCAGCCGAGATAAAACAGGGAGATCGTGTGCTAAAGTTTGATGCAGACATAAACCAGATCGCCAAACATTTCCCTTTGGATGTATTGACGAATCACATCCTCCTTGCACAGATTTTCATAGCAATGGGTGAGAGATGTTGACTTTGAAAGAATCCTTGTTCCTTTATCAGGTGTGATACAAGGATGAAATGAAAAACGGACTGTATAACAGATTTGGAAGAGTAAAAAATGCTTAGGGTCTGATAGCAAATATTATTTGCCAATATTGACCATGCTTACACTGTCCACAACTCCTCTTTTGGGCGATCCATGTGAATGAGAAAATAAATGAAAAATAGTTAAGCACGCCAAATGCATAGGTCCGCCAACGAGTCTATCACGTGAAATTGAAATCTTCTACATTAAACAACAAATGACTCTCATTGTATAAGCATAGGAATTTCAATAGCTCGGATACCAAATGTAAATGCAGATCCAGATTTACATAGGAAAAAAACACACAATTATATTATGTCTTCACTGATTGATTCATACAGGCCATTACATTTATATAGGCTAATGTTGCTCCTATAATAAAGGAAGCTAAACATAACCTCTCACTAACTCTATACGAGATGTTATAACAATACACTCCCTAAATAAGTGGGTTGTTATAACTCACAACCAACCGCACCAACAATGCAATATTATATTATCCTAGATAATATAATTACTCACACTAACATATTAGTGAGCACTAATAGTTAGGATATTCCTAACAGAAAGGGCCACGGGTGTGCAATGGAGAAAAAGGAGACACGTGCCAGGCATAGAGGAGAGTGCAGGCTACTAGAGGCAAAGGGGAAGTTTCTCCCTTTTGTAAAAGGACTTAGAAGAAAAGTTTGAAGCCGCGGGTCCGCAATGGAGCACGGGGAGGACACGTGGTAGGCATAGAGGACAGAATGGGTCAGCGGGTTGGTGGAGGAAATGGGGAAATTTTTCCTCTTTTGCAAAAAGACTCAGTGTGGAAATTTGAAGCGCTGGCCCAGGGAAGAAAAATTGAAAATTTTCCCTTGGCGAAAAAAGGGGTCAAAACAAGAAATAAGCCTGTGGTTTTTTAGCGATAGGGAGGATGACACATGTCAAGGGAAAAGGTGGAGGTGCGGGCCCAAAGGGTAAAAGGTGAAAATTTCCAAATTTCCAAAAAAGGTCAAAATGTGTAGAATTGAAGTGTGATTTTAATGGGACCCACCATATGCCACGTGTAGTCACCAAAATTCAAGGGCAGAGGGGCGAAGGAAAAAGTCAATTTTTTATATTTTTCCAAAAATGTCAAAAAGTCAAAAAGTGAGCCTGAATTCATTCCCAGTCATATTTTGACACGTGGAGGGCCCAGATTGAAAGAGAAAGAGTAGATCAAGGGTAACTATACATTTTCATTTTTGGCCACCATTTTTGCTCCAAGAAGCTTGGAGATGCAAATTTTGCATCATTTTTCATCGAATTTTTGGTAAATTCGTGTCTTTTGTGCCTGCAAAGATCAATGCAGGTGGTTTTAGGGATTAATTTACAAATTTGAGGTGGTTTTGAAATAAATTTTTACTTAGTCCCATGTAAAACGTGAAATATCAAATTATAAAGTTACAGAATCAAATTTTGAAATGATAAGGATGAAATGATGAAATGAAAGGGGTCTGCATGCTTAGAGAATGAAAAACATGCCTCCATAATGGATAATGATGAAGGATTTGTAATGATTCACTATTTTTGAAACACCTAGCAACTTTGGTTGCAAATTTGTAAAATGTCCCTATTTGTGAATCATGCTAGAATTTTGTAACAAACTTGATGCTGAGCATATTCGTTTCCTAGGAAAGAAGGATCAAATGTAATTGAAAGTTATATAATGCATGTTTTGAGACATGCAAAATGTCGGAGAAACTTATAATTTCACGGGAAAAATATGGGAAGAATCCCATTCTCTAAGAAACTGCTTGAGAACCATTTCTAATTCCTTCTACATCAGATTTGTATCATGTTGAGTTGGTTTCAGTTGTAAAGCCATCAACAAGCTCTGAGATTGTTCTTATAACATTCCCCTGCTGATAGATTTGATCATTTCTAGATTATTTTGTGTTGTCTCTTGGCAAATTTTGCATGCACTTATGTTTCAAAATGTTTTCAATTTGTGTTTCTTTCTCCTGTTACAGTCTTGTGTTTAAAATCTCTCTTAATCATACATGGTCTCATTTCTTGTTGATAGTTTAATGGCATCTACAATCTCACATTCAGAAGAGCTTTCATTTGATAAAGAGATAAACATATTTACATTCACTTTATCTTCCTTGAATTTAGATATTTTTTGTAAACCTTTGGGTGCACCTTAGGTCATGATATAACAGATATTTCTGGATGCTTTGTTGGTTCATCTGCTTCAAGATTTTGTGGCAGGTTGTCAAAGATTGTGTGGAAGAGCGTAAATTTGGGCCTCCATTTGGTGTATATATCCTGGTTAAAGAAGTATATCAACCCTTTTGAAGCATTCTATTGTGTGGGTCTTACAAATTTCTTGCAAAGGTCCTCAAAGAATTTGGCAAATTCTGGTTAGTCCTGTCTAAAATATCCCACCAAAAATTTCAATCAAAATAACTAATCCTACCCCATACTACCCCTGCATTACATTGTGTGTCAACAAAATAACATAATCCATTTACAAAAATGCACAAAGCAAATCACGATCATATCATGTCTCTAGTTTCCTCAGCCTTGTCTTGAACGCATTTCCATCATTTAGTAGTGACAGCTCTGTTGAGTTTGAATAATGTAAAATTGATCATGTTTTCCCAAGGCCATCTCCATAAAATATGCACAGTATAAGGATATCTCCACCTCCTTCAAAAAACAGAGGCTAAAATATAGGTTCTCTTACCTTGGTTGAAAGGCACAACCTAAAATAGTGAGGATTAGATCAAAATCCTTTCAAGGTGCTACCCACTTCTTCAAAGCTTGAGTGCTAACAAGTTAGATAAATTACTTCCCCAGCTACAAAACAACATATAAATCATTTATCTACCTCTGAGTGTCTTGTAAAATCCATGATGCTACTCAAGTTGTGAAGGAGATTAAATCTGGGTACCAACAGGTTAGATTAACATGAAAAAGATAGGAACTAGTATTCACAAGACAATTTGACAAAGAAGGGATGGACTGAGGTTTAAAAAATATAGGGTAGATTGTGTTTCCGATGGGCAAAGCAAATTTGGGCCACTAAGCACATTTTTTTGGGGAAAAGCAGGGATTGAATGAGGTTAAAAAAGACAAGATTCAGTCGAAGACAGAACAACTGTATAAGCCCACAATAGAAAAGGTGCACATTTATTATAGTCTACATTTTTTTATAAATACCTTATTTCGATCTGAATTTTTTTTTGCTTGGCGATGTCATTCAAACCTTCAATTGTTGCATCGAGCTAACTATCAACGTTATTTTTCCAAAACCCCTTTTTCTTCCCCAGTGTGTGAGCACCCTTTTTGCTATTGCTTGATTGTTCCTTTTTT
Organism: Taxus chinensis; assembly: GCA_019776745.2. Classification (NCBI taxonomy): domain Eukaryota; kingdom Viridiplantae; phylum Streptophyta; class Pinopsida; order Cupressales; family Taxaceae; genus Taxus; species Taxus chinensis. The sequence continues at coordinate 320,180,386 of CM034156.1, forward strand.
GTTAATCCCATGAACAAGATTACAATTAGTGCCTGATTTTTCCTATGGCCAAAATGACTGGGATTCTTGCATTTGGCTCTGCAATCTTCAGCTTTCTTGTATTGTTCTATGATTTCATGAGTTGTTTTGTAAGACCAAAAAAAAAACCCTAAAAACTAGTTGTCCAGGGTATTTAATATTTTTTCCGGCACATTCCACATTAGAAATTTTGAAAATATAAAAAGTGTGGGATATGGAATTTTTAAAATCAGAGTAAGGGAAATTGAGATAATATTTAAATTGCAAATTCTCAAAAATGGAGGGGGGGGGGTTTGGAATTCAAATTTTGAATTTGCCACTCTTTGCGAAAAGGTGCAGGATATCAAAAAAATAAAAAATATTGAAAACAACGTATTTTGTTATTGGTTATAGCCTAAAATAGTTGAAACGTAATAAAACTTATAATATTATAATTAAATAGTGGAAATAAATTATATCAATTTATAGGCACATTGATTTTTATTTTATTTTATTTTATCAAAAATCACCTAGATAATGTTAGATGTAGTACACTAATGAAATATAATTCTCCAATTACTTTGTGCCACGTGTTAAGTTTGAACCTAATGGTTAGAAAAAATTATAATTTACACATTTATTATGAAATTAAAATGTAAAGAAACTAGTATAATATGAAATCATGATATTATAATATAAATAGCAACCAGTAAAATGACGACACATGTGGCTATAGCTTAAAATAGTTGAAACACAATAAAAAATATAATATTTTAATAAAACAAATGAAATAAAGTGTATAGATGTATAGGCACTTTTTTTTTAAATCAAAATCGATCTATACAATGTTAGATGTAGTGCACAAATGAAAAATATTTATCCAATTATATTGTGCCACGTGGCATGTTTTTGAACCTAATAGTTAGAAAACATTATAATTGAACACATTTATTATGAAATTTAAATGTAAAGAAACGACTAATAAAATATTTTGAAACTATATGAAACTGAAATATTATAATATAAATAGCTACCATTAAAACAATGACATGTGGCATGAAATTCTAAAATCCAAGAAGGTATTTTTTGTATTAAAACAATGAAAAGCACTAGCACCTCAAAGCTGTAAAGATAGTGTTTACAATGACAAGAGGTATTGGTATATAGCTAGTGGCCGCTAGGCTATATCATGATTTTTTATTCTATCGCTATTTCCAAATTAAGTAATTGTTGTGCAATGATTTATCTTATCAAAACTATAAAAAATATCACTTACTCTCAGGGGTATATATGGATTCCAATTTAAAAAGATATATCTTGTATGAGATAAATATGTAGTGCAACAATTAGGGATGCCATATAAATTCCACCCAAAATGATACAATTACAATAGTGCACAGGTGATAATGGTAGGATCCTAGCGGCCGCTAAGCTAGACCATTGTTTGTTATAATATAGCTATTCACAAATTAGAAATTGTTGAGCCTAGCAGTCACTACATTATTCCTTTCAACTAGTAATCGACCTTAGTGGTCATTAAACCTTTTATTTGTTATGAACCGAGATTCATGATCCCTCTCGACGGAATGTAGTGTCAGAAATGGCTCCACCAAGTTGTAGCGATTTGAAATAATTTGATACGAACAATCTAAAGATGTAATGATAGAGGTAATGAAAGGATCTGACAGACCTCTAAGCGATCATAATTTGTTAATCGATAGCTACTTGAAAAAAGAAATTGTTAAGCCTAGTGGCTGCCGATTTTTCCTTGATACTGAAAGAATATGGATTATAATTTACAAAATATATCTTAGGAGAAATAAATAAGCCTTGAATCCTCTCAAAATTAAACTGTTGAGCCTAGAACTATTGTTATTCCTTTCAACGAGTAATCTGATAGAACGTAGTGCATAAATTGGCTCCACCAGGTAACAGTGCAGTCGATTTTAAACAATTATAATCATTGAAAATTACAATCAGTCTAAAGATGTAAAGATATTGATTACTATAACAAGAGGTAATGAAAGGATCATGGTGGCCTCTAAGCTATATCATGAGTTGTTAATCAATAGCTGAAATGGAAATTGAGAAATTGTTAAGCCTAGCGGCCGCTAGGCTTTTTCCTTGATACGAATGAATATGGATTATAATTTACAAATATATATCTTAGGAGAAATAAATAAGTCTTGAATCCTCTCAAAATTAAACTATCTAGCCTAGTGGCTACTACATTATTCCTTTCAACAAGTAATGAAGGTTGGCGGTCACTAAGCATTTTCTTTGATAAGAATAGAAAGTCTTGATCCCTCTCGATGGAAAGCATTGCAGGAATTGGCTTCACAAGGTAACACACAGACAATTTGTTAACATTTTAATCATTTACAATTACAATCAATCTAAAGTTGTACAGATAGTGATTGCTATGACAAGAGGTAATGATATGGTCATAGCGACCGCTAAGTTATTCCATGATTTGTTATTCAACCATTTTTTTAAATTAAGAAATTCTTGAGTGTAGCAGTTGATACCCTTTTACTCTAATACTAACGAATATGGATTACAATTTTCAAAGATATATCTTAGGAGAAATAAATAAGACTAGATGCCTCTCGATGGAATGTAGTGCAGTAATTGGGTCCACCATGTGAAGTCTACCCAATATGTGACACTTACAATCAATGAAAATCACTAACCATCCAAAGTTGAACATATAGTGATTACAATGGAAAATGGTAATGATAGGAGCCCAGTGGCCACTAAGCTTGACCATTGTTTGTTATTATATATATATTCTCAAATTTAGAAATTATTGTATAAATTTTTTGCACCTATCAGCCACAATGTTATTCCTTTGATACGAAGATAAAGTCTTGATCCCTCTCGATGGAAAGTAGTGCAGAAATTGGCTCCACCTGGTAACGTGTGACTAATTTGATACAATTATAGTCATTGACAATAAAAATCATTCTAAAGTTGTACTTCTAGTGATTGCTATGACTAGAGGTAATGAAAGTATCGTAGTGGTCGCTAAGCTAGACCATGATTTGTTATTCAATAGTTATTTTGAAATTAAGAACTTGTAGCGATTGCTAGAATTTTTCTTTGATATGAATGAATATGGTTTATAATTTACAAAGATATATTTTAGGTGAAATACATAAGTCTTTATCCGTCTTGTTGAAATGTAGTGTTGTAAGTGGGTCTGACATGCGAAGTCCAACCAATACGATATAATTACTATCACTAAAAATAAATATCATTCCACAGTGGAACATATGGTGCTTACAATGAAAATCGGTAATCAGAGGAGCGTAGTGGCCGCTAAGCTTGACCATTGTTTGTTATCATATAGATATTTTCAAATAAATACATTATTGAGCCTAGTGGATACTACGTTATTCTTTTCTACTAGTTCTGGAGATTGAATCTTAATGGCCTTTAAGCTAGTCCATTCAATTGGTGTAAATTACCAACAAGTAATATTAAAAAAATTCCATTCATATATCGACTTAAATCCTAACTCTTGCTAACATCTATTTTTTCAAACGTTTCCTTTCATGCAATCTACGTAAAGTTGATGGTTGTCAGAAAATTGATAATCATTCCAAAATATGTTACGTGTTAGTTTTCAAGAATAATTTTACATAGTTTCTGGTATTAATGTTGTGATCCAAAAAATATGATTTATAGTAACTAGTTGAAGGTTATATGTCATGCTCGGTCGAAGCCTAACAGTAGCTAACATTTACTTTGATTTCTCACCAATGATAAAAAGTAAAGTATTATAGAAATTGGTGATCGCAAAGGCTAATACTTGAATTCATTAACATATGGTGAGAAAAAAAATTAATCCATGGGTGAGGTAATTTTTAATATATTTTACTCTAATTCCAGATACAATGTCTTCCATTGGTCACAATCCATTCTCAGCAATTCCTTTCATTGAAGGCACTGAAATTTGGAAGAAAAGAGATGACGACTAGTTTGTTGAATTCCATGGCCCTGAAAACTAGTATAACAACTAGTGGTTGATTTTTATAGATGACGGACATGAGGAAATCAGAATGATTATATCCTGTTGATTTGAGTACATTATGTGTTCAGGTCGAACGCATTGACTATGAAAATAATAAGTGTCTTATTGTGGATATGGAGTTGGATGTTTCTTTATTCATGAAATGGGAAATGCAAGCCTCAGAAGACAAAAGACAATGTCCATGTTCAACACATGGATGGGATTTGGGGTTTTTAGTAGATAAAGGAAAAACTAGTTATTCAAATCTAGAATAAAATCACAATGGCATGTTTGCAGTACTTAGAAAATTGTATAGAGGTGATACAACCTCATCTGTTTGTCATTTTTTGAATAGAAAAGTTTCCCTTTCACCTCCTTAACATGCCAAGTTGTTTACTATTTCAAGAGGAGAACATATTTTGCTAAATTGGAGGTTGATTTGTCAAGATCAAGGTTCTATGGGTTGAAAAAGAATACTAAATCAGATGCATCACTGAAGAAAGCAACCACTATATTCATGAAAACAGAACCTTCAACTAAGTAGTAGTTTGATTACTTTTTGTTCAATGGAGAAGTATTTTCAATTGATGTTTCCAGGTGCCATGTAGCACCTCTAGAGTATCAATATCATCATGTTGATGATGAGAATTTTGACCTTCTTGTGCACTCCATGTTGATAAATTTTATTCCTACACAGAGGGACGTAATTCTTCTTCCCTTCTTGGAGTATACGAATAAGGTTGTGGTGCTCCAAGATCTGAAAGAATTGGGAAGGGATGATGTTAAATTTTATATACTTGATGGTCAACATACAATATGTGCACAAAAAAATATTTTGGGCTCAGATACTTACAAGTCTTTACATTTGAGGCTACGGTTTCGAAGGGCTCACATTCTTTCTGCAAATGCAACTAACAAAGCCATTACTAATATTTGCAAACAACAAAATGAAGTGAACAAAACTTGGATAGAAACCAAGTTTATTGATTTTTGTACAAAGCTAGATTGGTTTGGAAATCACTTGGATGTCCTCAACATCCCAGATTCACAAAACAGAGGAATGGAAGGTAATGTATTTTAATTTTATTGCATTTGTTATTAACTTTTTTCTTCCTTATATAAAAAGATAAAATATATAATTGTCCTTTGAATACAAAAATTTTAGATTCAATGCCTTTTGATTTTCAAAATGAACACAACCATTAATCTATATGATAAATAGACTTTTATATTATTGTCGGATGATATATGGACTAAATGGAGTACAAAATTTGAGTTTTTGAAATCTAGTGGCCTTTCTTTTTCACCTATTAAAGATAATCAGGATAACTTTCAGCCAAATTCATTCACAAAATTCACAGCCAATTCATTCAGGGCTGCTAGAGGAATGAACGATGAAGAACTATCAGTTATAGCAGATAAAGTACAATAAGGGGATGTCTGGTTAATTGGCCCTGTTCAGGAAGGCGTAATAGCAGAGACATTTGATTCTTACTGCTAGAGAATAAAAGGAGACAGAAAAATGAGAGAAAAAGTTATACAATATTTTAAAGAAAACATCCAGATATTGATCTATTGACATCCTATAGTGAATCCAATGTAATTGAAAAATTTAAATTGCATGAATCACACTACCACCATTTTCTGTACTATTGGGTGAAGAGAGGGAAGGAAAGAGAAAATTTGATTCCCACATAGGGGAAAAAAAAAAATGAAAAAAGGACCAGGTGGCAGAAAAAGATCTTATGTTGAGGCTTAGACAATATTAGACGACTATGTGGGGTCAATGGAAGACAATATACCAGAAAGGATGGAGGACACAGAAGAATTTACTCTTCAATGTGCATACCCATTCCATATTTCGTCAACTCTATCAACTATTCCTGCCACCAATCCTTTCAATGCAGAATGTGTTATCGTTGATTTTTTCAATTTTTCTAGTGATATTTCTTCTGAAGAAATAATGGAGTTGCTAACAATTATTGGAACCAATGCACTGGAATGTATTATTATTGTTCTCATACTAATTTAAAATTCAAAAATGTTGAGAGAAACAGTAAAAAAAATACATGGAAAAGGTTAAAGATAATGAAGAATCAATTCTGGATGGATGCTACAGACTCTATGATAATAGCAGGAAATTTAAAAGTTTGTGTCTTATGTACACAATAACTGGAGTGCACAACTATGAAAAAAACAATGATGAAAGAGAATAAGTCACTAGGGATTGGATGGAAAAAGTGCCACAACAATTGATAACTACAAGCAAAATTGGCCTAAAAGGAACCAAACATCCTTTTCCTCTTGAGTGATCATATGAGTTTTGGTCTAAGATGTTCACTCGATGTTGTTCCCAGGATTCTATAGTATTAGTTTTATATGAAGGTAGTTTCATACTACGTGCATTAGTTGAATCCAATCAATATGTTGTTTTTTATTTTTAAGACACATAGTCAGGAAATGTTTTTAAAACATTACTATTCTCATATGAAGAAAGGTTCATACCAGAATACAACTTGAACATGTGATTATGTTAAAATTCTTTCAATCGAAAAAATATACTTACACATTTCTTATTTACGCAGATAACCCAAGGACAATAGGAATTGATGTACAAACCTCTCAACTTGATGCTACACAACCAACTCATCATGGTTATTGACCTTCGATCACTTTATAAATATGTTTAATGAGCTCTGCTTTCAATTTCCATTGTTCTTGTTCTTTGACAATACTCTATGCTCACCAGCTCTGACCACATATGAGGATAACTCAGCCACATCATCCACAAATATGTAAACAAATCCTGGTATGTTAGTCGTGTGCATTTATAAATAATAACTGCTACTAAGCCCCACAAATTTATTAAAAAATTAATGGTTTATGAAGACCACCAACACCCAGAGAAAGTAATAGTGGAGTGCACGGTGGTAGCCAACATGAATATGCAGACAAAACTAGGTATGTTAGCCATGCGTATTTTTAAACATAACCATTTCTAAGGATCACATAGTTATAGAAAAATATTTCAGCTAATTCTAGAAGTGGAATCATTTTCAAAGAAGGAATTATCAAATAACCTATTTCAAAAGTTCATGGTGGCATCCAACACTACATAGTTTGTATTTTACAGGTTGTTGGTTGTCTGCATAAACCATTAGTATTGACATAATGATACAGACATTAGAATCTATGCTTATTCCAGCCAATGATGGCATAGCCTAGCGGTCACTAATCCACATCAATATCTTAAAAGTGTTTTCAACCAATGGGTGGTTCAAAGGATATAAACAAACCCTAGTAGATGCTAAAATTCATTCAGAAGACAAAACATTTTGATTTGTACTTACCATATTACCACGAAGACCAGTATGCTTTTCAATTATGCTTTCATTTGCGATAGCATGAAATTGATTTTGAATTGATTACTATTGTTTGTAACACATATTACATAAAAAAACCAGCAACTAGTAAGGTCTTTGCAAGCCAAGCCAGAAGCTCAGTTGGTAAGTGGTAGCTACCTAAAGTGCTAATATTGAATTTACCATTTTACCACATAGTTCAGTATGTTTTTTTCAAATACGCTTTCATTTTCCATAGTAATAGCTATATTAATAATATTAATATTGTTTGAAATAGATATTTCATCAAAGGATCCAGTTGTGGGTAAAGAAGATGCAATCCTACATGTAAGGCCAATCGGTAAGTGGTATCCGCAAGCTAAAATGTTGATTTTTTCCATTGGTTAGAATTGATATGAGACCAATTAACAAATATATATTTACTTCCCTGTAATTAGTAGCAAGAATTACTTTCTTATTTTATATTCGGAGGGCTTGTTATATGATAAAAACTAATCACCCTCAGGGGACATCACATTCAAGTTACGTAGGGAGAGAATCAACGTGAGAGGTGGCCTGAAAGAGTTTATAAATTCATTAACAAGAAAAATTGAAATGGGATTATGGTCAGACAAACTCACTTTAGTTGATGTTGAAAAGCTAACAAATGCCTTCAATAAAAAATTATCGACTGAATTGAATCCATTAATCACCTGGGGAAAAGAACATTACAAAATGGTCGATGGAATTGCAATAAAAGATATAGAAAAGGTTTGGAGTAGAAATGATGTCCCCTACAATTCTGAAGACACAATGTGTATTACATTAGGTGTAAAGAGAAACCCTCTAGAAAATTTTATGGTTGGGATGAAAAGAAGAGGAGAAAATTTCTCAAAAGATATGTGGTTGACCAATTTGCACAAAGACTTATCACTAATAATGTCAAAGGGATTGAATGTGGTAGAGGGCATAAAATATTTGGAGCGGGTAAATGCTAAATAAAAGTTAAAATTTCAAAATATTATTGTGATGATACAGCTTAACATTGTAAATAAAATAAATTCATATGTTTTAGTGATGGTTCTGAGTAACTATTTAAATTACGATTGTGAAATTATAAGTTGGGAGAATTTAAATCTTCCCTGATTATAAGTTCAGAGTGTGAGTGTATAAGTTGCAAATGTGAATTAACAGAAAATATTTAATGTAATGAATCTTTGAGCAGTTTTTATTAATGAAATATGTATTCCTAAATTAATTGTGAGCATGCTTAAATACTATTTTTTGCTTCAATATTAGAAATCTTATACCACTTTCCAATGCAATGAAATAACTACAATATGGTATGTAAAGACTCGTCACGCTGAAACATTACATTCTATTTAAATAAATTCTTCACAAAAAAATATTCCTAGTATAACAATAAGAAATGAGGAACGCCCTTAGATTTTACCTTTGTCACCACCTACAACCGTTTGATTTTTGATATAACAATATCGAAAGGGACTTGTTTTTTAATTTTTAATTCATTCACCGCCCTCAACCATTTGATTTTGTTTTTTTTTCATTTTTAGATACAAGCACATTCAACTTTAAACTGGTCATATTTGATATAAATGGTATTTTGGAACACACACTTCATAAGGCATCTTCGGCATTTAAAGAGTTAAAAACATTTGGCGGCATTGAGCTCAAAAAAAAAATTCTCAAACCTAATGTGAAATATTTCTTACAATGGTGCAAAAAACATTTCAACATAGCAATGTGGACATCAACGAGAAAGTCAAATTATGATGACATGATGCCTTCATTCCTTCAAAACATCAGCTTGGAGGTTGCAAGCTTTGAGTTCATATTTACATAGGAAGATTGCGTCGAGACCAGATGCTCTAATTATGAAGATTCTAGGAATCCAAAATTATATCTAAAGAATATTAAATCAATTTGGTCATGTTTTAATGCATCGTATAATTGTAAAAATAAAGTGCTTGTAGATGAATCTTTAGAGAAAAACAAGTTCAATGATGTTGTGAATTACATAATTTTTGAAACATTTAACAAAGAATTTAATTTAGAAGACACATACTTGTTAGATGTGTTGTGGCATTTTTTGCAACCATTGAAGGACATCAAAGATGTTCGGGATTATATTAGATCACTAAAACAATTATAGGGAGCTTTTTTATTGGAGCTTTACTATGATTTGTATTGTTGATTTGGAAGCCCAACTTCAGGAATAGTGTTACATTATAAATTCAAATTATTCATCAGATGTTTTACTATAATTCTACCTACCTTTACTAAAGGAATTTCAATTTATTTCATAGCTATATTTAAATACTAAAATATATATGGGATAGTTTTAACGTTAATTTTAAATAAGTTCATATCCATATTTGAATATGAAAAACTTTATGCCATGTTTCTTATAGTTGATTTTATATCTACATTTAAATATGAAAACATATCTGGTATGGTTTTACAATTAATTACATTCTCCTACACTAGATCGTTTCCCTTTTCTAATTTCTTCATAACATCTTCAGAAATTCTTTGGTTGTGCTGAGGTTCAATCACACCATTATAAATGAAGTAAATATGAGCTCTAAATTTAAATATGAAAATATATCTGGAATTGTTTTATATTTAATTACATTCTCCTAAATTGAATCATCACCCTCTTTAAGTTTCTTCATAACTCAGGGGTTAAATTTGACAGCCATTTAGACATTTTTTACGATTTTAGCAGTAAAATACTTGCAGATATTTGAAAAAATCATCACATGCAACTTGTAAATTGTAAGTATAACCATCATTTTTTATATATATTTATTAGTAAACTATACAAATATATATTAGAAAGAGTGAAATACATATAATATAATAATTTATAAATCTTATTAATAGTATAAAATAACACTATTTTACATTTTTGAAGGGAAAATTTTGAAATTTTCCATCAGCTAAAAATTGTTTGACAAGCATTCGTGGCCATCAAATTTAACCCATGTTTGGTAATTCTCTGGTTGCCCCAAGGTTTAATTGAACCATAGTAATTCAATCTAGAAGTGTCTCACTTCTCATGAATGCCATTACCGTAGCGGTCGCTTGCTCAATGGCATTTGAAATATAAAAATTTACATAGTTTAATCTTTAAAAAATCTTAAAACTAATAAGATCATTATTCCAAAGCTTAAGCCTAGTCGCCACTAGCCCTTATAAAACAAAACTTGTATATTTTATATACAAGCTAGCAGCCGCCAAAAATTATTTTCAGATAAATGTTAGATTCCCTAAAATCATTAAATGTTATTTCACATATTCATAAATTTAAATCGTGACCAGATATATTGGACTTTGGAAGGAGAATTAATGGATTCCAATATTTTCATTTTCGGATTCCTATATATGTGATTTTGGAGTACAATTAATTCCAATATAGGTGATTTTGGATTCCAATATATGTGATTCTAGATTCCAATATATGTGATTTTGGAATCCAATATGTGTGATTTTGGAATCCAATATGTGAAATTTTGGAGTGCAGATAATTCTAATATTTGACATTTTGGAATATGAAAATAGCAATATTAGATTTGGATATTGGCTATATTTTTTAGCTTCCAAGATCAGAATAAGTCCCAATTTAGTGAAATAAGCGTTAAAATGGATTATCTATCATGTAAAGGGGTGAGTTGTGGTCCTCCAAGAAACATTTCATCAAGTTCTGAGAAGGTATGTGAAAGTTATGCTAGTTTTTCTAAAACAAGATTTTTAGGAATTGCATAATAAGGTGTCTGGATTCTTAACACTTATTCAAAAAAATAGTACATCCTTTGGATAAATCATATAAGGAATATTTGTAGAGGATTCCAAGCTTGAAATATTTCAAAACGTCTCAAGTGATTTGGACAAGTATTAAGAAATTTATGAGTTTTCTTCTACTGATGTCCATTCTCTCTTTAAAACATCTTTTTCAGATGAGTTGCCAAATTTGAGTTTTTAAACTCCAAATCTTTGGTGAATACTAGAAACATATATCATAGGTATAAGATACATCATACAATTCAAAATTATTATTTCATTTCTTTCAAGGTGAACTATGTTATACATGCATGCTTGTACTGTCCATAGCTAGGTCTGGGGAAGTCATGGACTTAACCTTCAAAAATTGTTGTTCTCACTAAGAATTGATGAAATGACCTTTTCAGGGTGAATGAAATGGTTTTATATTCTACAAGAGTAATTTTTTAAGTTGAGATCCCTCAAGTACAGTGGTATGGTATGGGTTTTTCTAAAGTGCACCTTCTAGCAGCTTTTGTAGAGCTTATTTTGTTTTCCCTCTGTGTGGTTGCGTGATAAGCCTCATGTTTTAGAGAAGGTAAAACTCAAAAGCCTCTTGAACTCCATTTTTTGAATGGAAATATTTGTCCCTCAAAAGTTGATTTGTTGCAAAAAATGTATGAGGAGGGTTTTGCACTAGTAAACAGTCAAAAAGAATATGGTATTCCCTGTGTGCACTCTTGATCAAATGGAATGGACATGGTTCTTGACCTATATAAATTATTGAGCATTACTTGGATTCATGGTTAGCCTTCAGATCACTTGATATGTCTATTCAAATTATTTAAGCATGTCTTCGACTTCAAATCAGGTTCACTATTATGTTTTCCATCATTTTGGACTGTAATTTTCCTTGTTTGGAGCTAATGCAGAAGGTTCAGGGTTGCAATTTGTTTGAAACAAGTGGAATTTGGTCTCAAAAATATCCAAAACTTGGAAATTTTTGTTTTCATAAATTTGAGAGTGAGAAATTGAATTTTTATTACTCTCAGGAACTCACACAGTGTACCAACCCTAATTCTAGGGTTTTCCAAACATTTTCCTTCAAATCTCATGAAAAAACCCTCGAAAAATTATTATTTTTGGTAGAAATATATATATCTCCATCATACAATTCATTTTCAAAAATAATTTTAAAGTTTCATCGTGTATGTTAAGAGATTTCGATGACAGAAGTTGAAGAATTCATAATGAAAATGAACAGGTTCAATTTTGTTGTTATTACAATACAAATTTTTGATTCAAATACATTTAGAACTCCTTGAACATGTATCACAATCCAATAAGAGATTGAATCATTGTGGAGGTCATGTTAAATTAAAGTAAAAGGCTTGAGGCTCATGAAAATAATGAAGATTTTGAATTTTTCAACTATATGTTAGTAAGTACAGAGTTGGCATTAAAGCCATTAAGTTTAAACTCTTTAATAAAAATGCAATATCTCATCCAGAACAGTTTCTTTAATCTCAAAAACAATTAGGAGGCTTTGACATACTGTGAAAGTATTTTCAATGCAAGATTTGGTATTGTCTTAGTCTAAAACTTAGGGGTTCGCTAAGTTCTTAGCTTTTGTGGAAATGAATGGTGAAAAGTCAAATCTATATGATTTGAAAGGATTTATATGGAATTTGAAGAGCTTTCATCAATCATAATTTCATGAAATTCCTTCAAAGTTCAACATGGAATGTAGAAACACAATTTTTTTCTTGTTCATACAAGGAAAATGTCTGTTGAGCTTTCAAGAATAAAATGAAGATTTAGGATCTCAAAGTTTTGAATTGGAATGTGAGAAGTTTTTGTGAATATACACAAAATGTTTTAGATCAAACAATGGGAGTTGAAGAGACTAGTTATAAAAAAGGTGAAACTTAAATATAACATAAATGTGTTAAGGTATGATGTAGTGTATAACAAAGAAAAATATAGTGACAATGAGTTTGAGTTAGTGCAATCAAAGGTATGAGATGTTATTAACAATAAGAAGGTGAGTAACAGTGAATGTAGTGAATTGAATGAGTAAAAAATGAGATACTAGGATGAAGTGAAACAATGAGTTGATTTGGTGAAATAAAAATACAAGGATTTGAAATATAAGTAATGAAATTGAACTATAACATAGATGAGTGAACGCATTGATGTAAGTACAAAAAGAGATATATAGAAGGCTTAAAGAATGAGATACAAAAGGCTTAAAAGCATAAACTTGAAGGTATAGAATACTAAAATACAGAGGTCCAGAAGCTTAAAAACAATGATATAAAAGGCTTAAGAACAAATATCTAGAATACCCTGACACCGTAGAGATAGAACATTGTGAAATCATAGATATTGTGGGAAAATTAAGACATAAAAGTGTGTGTTAACTGAGAACAAGAAAAATAGATATTTCAGTAGGTGCGATTGATCAACTCTGAAGATCAAACTCATCCTTGAACTAGACATTAAAGAAGAACATGTGGATACATCAATTGACAAGATAACAAAAGTGAAGTCTTGATCAAAATACAGGTACGTTGAGAAGAATAGTTTGGAAATTTAGGATCTCTATTAGATGTGTTGACATCCAAATTAAAGTGTGGTCAAATATTTATGTTCTTACTGAGTTGTAGCTCATTCTAATCAGGAAGTGGCTACTTTTTGTAAAGTTATGGCATGCGCATTATCAAGTTGTTACTTGAATTGAAGAATTGTCTTCATTAGTTGAGTTGTAGCTCAACATTTTGTAACCTCTTGGACTATAGTGTAGTGGTCCAGTGGGTTTTCTCCTAAATTGGGTTTCCCACTTAAAAATTCTTGGCTCCTATGCATGTAGTATTGCTACTGCTAAATTGATTTGCATTAATAATTAAATGAACAATCTGATTGATTTTGGTTTAAGGTTGAATTGAAAACTGATTCACACCCCCCTCTCAATGTTCCAGTTTCTAAAAAATATATGAATGTTTTATTATTTTCTCTACATCATTTGGTATCAAATTTTGTATGGAGTTTTAATGAAATTTGATTGTTGATTTCTAATGATCAATTGTGAAGTTTTGATTGAAATGTGATAGGTGGAGAGACAAAGACAATAATGCAAAGACAAGAACTAGTTGTAGAGTTAGTCAAGTTGATAATGAAATAGGAGAGAAAGAAAAGAGAGAGTTGAAAGCATTGATAGAAGATGTAAAGAAATTAGAAGATTTTCTGATGAGAAAATGCAGAGTAGTTGGATTTGTGATGAAGAAAAGTGTCAAATGACCTATAGCTCATATTGTAAAGAGGAATTAAAACATGTAGTTGAGAGAGGTTATCAGAGAAGAATATAAAATACTAAATAAAATGAGAAAGAATGAAAATAAAAAAGAGGAAGAGATAGTTAAAGGAGTTGTGTATGATAGCATTCATGGATGGAATGAAGACAATGCATGTGTAGTAAGAACATATCATTCTATGAATGATGTATGTTGTCCATTTAAAATATAAAAATATGGTTGATTTATTGTAAATACTCGAAAGGATGAAAAGGATAAGTTTGATAGTCTTGTGAATAGTGAATAAAAACAAAGAGAAGAATAATTGGAGCAAGTGAAAGCTCACTATCGATCAGTCAAGAGTGAAAATGGAGCAGCTAGTGTGATGATAACATCATAAAGAGATCGCACAAGCCTGTGGAGCTAGATAATTCATGGAGAAGATGAGGTGAAAAGTAAAACAAATGCTAGAAAAGCATTAGAAAATTAATTATGCAATAAAGATGAGAGTTTGGTAGAGATTAAAGAGGAAGAAATAAGTTAAAAACATGATGAGTTGTAGTAAAATAAAGTTATCTTAGAAGAGAAAGGCCAACAAGGAATTGAAGATGGCAAGTTTACAAGAAGAGAAGACAAGGAGAATATTGATTTGTCTCTATTTTTGAAAACTAAGGAGACTTTTATTGTTGTTTTTTTAGGTGAAGAACATGACATGGATGACCAAAGGCAGTGGAACCATGAGGAATAAATTGAACCATATTTGGGAAAGATATGGAATGATGAAGATAAAGAAGAATCTGATTTCTTAAGATAGATGAAATTGAAAGAGGCAAACAAGAATAAATTTGAATATAAAGGTGAAGCTAAAGAAAAAAATAACAATTTAAGAAGAAAAATCCAAGAGAGTAAATACTAAGAACTTAGAAAATAAGGAAGCAAAAAAAAAAGAAATTAGAAAAAGAAAACTAAGATTGAGCTAAAATTTCTCCCCCTTGGGAGTATGAGATAGGGGAATATTTCAACGAGACTAAAAAAATGCAATTCCAAGCTTGATAAGGTCAAATTAGGCATGTGTGGTCATGAGAGAGAGGGACTTAAGAGTGAGAGAGTTTGGAATTTCAAATTGGAAATTTTCCTCTAAAATATGTAATCCAATTACAAACTCATATTAGAAATATTATGTGTTTGATGGGGTGTTTTAAGTGTGTTAGGGGGTTTGTTAATGTATTTTAAGTGCTTTGATAGGTTGTAGGGTGTGTGTAGAGTCTTATGTGTAGAAGTGAATCATTAATAATGCTTAAAATTAGTGAAAAGCATGACAATTATGTATCTATAAGGCTTATGGAAGCCCAAAGGTCACAAAAGGATAGTTAGATTTTTAGTAGTAGGTACATGCATGAAAGGATAAAATCAAGTACAGGAGAGAGTTAGTTAGTTTTGGAGCTCATTCCTCATGGAAGGAGGAAGAGGAGAATGCAAAATTTGTTTGAAATTGCACCTTTGAATGAAGAACTTGGTATTGTGCATGAAAAGTGTGTATCAGGTTTGTAACTTGTATAGTTTCATAATTTTTACGAGGAAGTTTGGTTAATTTATGAGTAATAACCCATCTTAGAGTGACTAAGAGTGTGACTCTAAGGGGTTCACTTTGAAAATGCTACAGTAGACTAAAGTATACCTTGTTTTGTGAAAATATGTGCAAGCTTGTGAGTTGTATGACATTTGTGAACTTTATAGTTTAAGTGTGATGTTGATTAAGGTTCCTTCATTCAAAATAATAATATGAAGATGGTGTGAAACTAGTCTATTTATGGTATGATTGAAATGTAAGTTTAGTAGAAGCCATCTTGTGCTAATGAACTGTGACTGTGAGTGATTAGAAGGTGGCTGTGAAAAACTTGGTTAAACACATATGAGAGGATACTAGCTCATTTTCCTTCCTTAATACATGAAGGCTCAATGTCTTAATAGACTATTCACTCAGAGATATAGGTATGTCGCTCTATCCAGTGATTAAAGGGCTATATATATTGTAATTATGAAAACTAATAGGTAGGGACAGTGAATAAGTGAATGGAAGAAAGTTTTCACATTCTCATTGGCCTCCACTTGTAATCTTCACCTTTGAGAAACATCCAAACAGACCTTGTGTGAAAATATTGTGCTCTGAATCAAATATTTAAATAAGTTATACCTAAATAACTCTTCCAAAGATTTAAGAGGGTTTTAACATGACATTGCAAGGGTTTTTTTGTTTAAAACCCTTCTTCAAGGTATTTTTATCTTATTTTCTCAAGTTATAATGCTCGTGAACTAAGGAAAGGGATTGTGAAATAAATTTGAATAACTAAGGGGTAAAAGCAAATATTTCCTTGAAAATCTAGAAGGAGGGTAGTTAAACACAGTAAAGGGCTAGTTTAGAGGGGTGATTAACAAAAGAAGTCATATTTTCCATTTGAGTTAAGACATGAAACTTAACATTACTAAGGTAATCTATAATGGGTGGTCAAAAATACTAAGGTTGAATTTTGAAGTTTATTTCATCATGATTTATGCTAATTGCAATACTATCTTAGGCTAGTAAGGGTGTTTAGGAGCAAAAAGTGGAAAAGTGAACTATAAGGAGCTACACAAGGATTTTTAGTCTAAGATTGTTTTAGCATCTTAGACATGATAAAATTGAACAAATGAAGTTTTTAAAACCTTCTGTGGGTCCTTAGATCACTTTATCCATGTTTGTTGCAAGATACATTTTCTTAAGGGGCATAATTGACAGTTTTGACAAAGTAAAGGAAGTGTAGAGTTTTGGTTACCTTGAGGTCGCTTATTTATTGGTTCTAAAAAATTTGTGAAGTTCATGAATAGAGGAAGAGGATTTGGAATTTATAAGGAAGAAAAAGGTCAAGTTGCATGCTTGGACAAGGAACTGAGGAGCTAGAAGTTGACAATAATGATGAATGTTAAGAGAGAAGAAGATATATATATATATATATTTAGATGATTGGGATGATTGCATTGGTAGTGGAATGAGGTGTGTGCATAGAGAAAAGACAATTAAATTCTTGGTAAGACCTTTATAAGTGTTTAATTCTCAATTTTACAAGTTTCTAACCATTCTAGACTTATGGTTGGATCCTCATTGTAGAGATAGAGTTAAGTTGTGGTTTACAAACTATTGAAAAGGTGAATATAGGAATGTTTAATTATTTTCTCTGCATCATTTGGTATCAAAGCATGCTATGGATTTTTTTTAAAAAATGATTTTTGATTTATAAAAATATATTGTGATGTTTTTGTGATTGAAAGGTGATAGGTGGAGAGGCAAATATAAAGGCATCGATGGAGAGAGATTTGAAAGCATTGAGAAAGTATGTAAATAAATTAGAAGAGTTACTGATGAGAGAAGGCAGAGAAGTTGGATTTGTGATGAAGAAAATGGTAAAATGGCCTATAGCTCATATTGCAAAGAGGAAACAAAGCATGTAATTTAGAGAGGTTATTAGAGAATAATATAAAAGGATAAAGCAAATGAGAAAGCATGCAAATAAAATAGAGGAAGAGATAGTTAAAGGAGTTGTGTATGAGAGCATTCGGGGATGGAATGAAGAAAATTCATGTTCAACAACAACATATCAGTCTATGAACGAGGTATGTGGTCCATTTAAAATGAAAAAAGATAGTTGTTTGATTATAAATACTCAAAAGGATGAAAAGGATAAGTTTGATAGTTTTGTGAATAGTGAATAAAATAAAAGAGAAAAAGTTTGTGAGAAAGTGCAAGATCACTATGGATCAGTTAAGAGTGAAAATGAAACATCTAGTGCGATGAGAAGATCATGGAGAGCTCTAAAAATCCTGTGGATCTGGATAAGTGGAGAAGATGAGGTGAAAAGTAAGACAAGTGCTAGAGAAGCATTGACAAATGAAGTATGCAATGGAGATGAGATTTTGGTAGAGATTCATGAGGAATAAATATGTCAATAACATGATGAGTTGCAAAAAATAAAGTTCTCTTAGAAAAGAAATCCTAAAGGGAAACAAGGAAATGAAGATGGAAATTTGACAAGAAGAGAAGACAAGGAGAAGACTGATTTGTCTCTATGTTTCAAACTAAGGTGGATTTTTTAGCTTTGTTTATGTAGGTGAAGAACATTACAAGGACAAGAAAATGCAATGGAACCATGAGGAACAAATTGAACCAAATTTTGGAAAGATATGGAATGAAGAAGATAAAGAAGAATTTTATTTCTTGAGATAAGTGAAAGTGAAAGAGGAAAAAAAGAAGAAAAGTTAAGATCAAGATGAAGCTACAGAAAACAAACAAGGATTGAAGAAGAAAAATCCAAGAGAGAAAATACTGAGAACTCGGAAAAAAGGAAGAATACGAAGTCAAGAAAAAGAAGAAATTGGAAAAAGAAAAAGAAGATTGAGCTAAAATTTATCCCCCTTGGGAGTATGATGCAGGGGCATCTTCTAATGAGACTAAAAAAAATCAATTCCAAGGTTGATAAGGTTATATTGGGCATGTCTTCTCATGAGAGAGAGGGAATTGAGAGTGAGAGTTTGAAATTTCAAATTTGTTATTTCCCTCTAAAATATGTAATGCACTTACAAAGTTATATTAGAAGTATTAGGTTTTTGATAGGGTGTTTTAAGTGTTCTAGGGGGTTCATTAAGGTCTTGTAATTGCTTTTATAGTTTGTAGGGTGTGTGTAAAGTTTCAAGTGTGGAAGTGAATCATTAATAATGCCTAAAATTAGTGAAAAGAGTGAAATTGACATATCTATAAGGTTGTTGGAAGTCCAAGGTCACAAAAGGATGGTTACATTGTTAGTAGTAGGTACACGCATGGAAGGAAAAATTATATTATAGGAGAGTGTTAGTTAATTTTGGATCTCACTCCTCATGGAAGGAGGAAGAGGAACATGCAAACTATGTATGAAATTGCACATTTGAATGAATAACTTGGTATTATACATGAAAATTGTGTATCAAGTTTGTAACTTGTATAGTTATAGCATTTGTACAAGGAATTTTGGTTGATGTGTGAGTAATAACTCATTTAAGAGTGACTAAGAGTATGAATCTAAGGCTTACTTTGAAATTTCTATAGTAGACTAAAGTATACCCTATTTTGTTAAAATATGTGCAAGATTGTGAGTTGTATGATGTTTTTGAACTTACTAGGTTAGGTGTGATGTTGAGTAAGGCTCCTTCATTCATAATAAGAATATGAAGATGGTATGAAACCAATATATTCATGGTATGATTGAAATGTAAGTTCAGTAAAATCCATATTGTGCTAATGAACTGTGATTTTGAGTGATTAAAAGGTAGATGTGAAATACTTGGTTAAAAACCTATGAGAGGAGCCTATCTCATATTCCTTTCTTAAGAGATGAAGGCTCAATGTCTGAATATATTATTCACTCAGATATATAGGTATGCCACTCTATCTAGTGATTAAAGTGTTATCTATTTTGTAAATGTGTAAACTAATAAGTAGGGACAATGAATAAGTGAATGGAAGAAAGTTTTCACATGATCATTGTCCTCCATTGGTAATCTTTACCTTTGAGAAACATCTAAAAAAAAAAATTCTAAAATATCATGGTTCGAATTAAATATTTAAAGGAGCTATAGCTAAATAACTCTTCCTGGGCTTTAAGAGAGTTTTAACATGACAATGTTAGGGTTTGTTGTTTGAAGCCCTTCTTCAAGGTATTTTTCTCTAATTTTCTCAAATTATCATTATGATGAACTAAGGAAAGGGATTGTGAAATAAATTTTAAGAACAAAGGTGTAAAAGTGAATATTTCCTTGACAGTCTATAAGGAGGGCAGTTAAACACAATCAAGGGCTAGTTTAGAGGGGTGATTAACAAAAGAAGTCATATTTTCCCTTTGAGTTAAGACTAGAAAATTCACATGATTAAGGTACTCCATAATGGGTGGTAAAAAATACTAAGGTTAATTTTTGAAGTTTCCTTTCATTATGAGTTATGCTAGTTATAAGACTGACATAGGCTAGTAAGGGTGTTTAGGAGCAAAAAGTGAAAAAGTGAGCTATAAGGAGTTGCACAAGAATTTGGAGTATAATATTTTGGGAGAACCTTAGATATGCCAAAATTGAACTAATGAAGTATTTAAAACCTTATGGGTGTCCATAGATCACTCTATCCATGTTTATTGCAAGGTACATTGTCTTAAGGGGCATAGTTGAAAGTTTTGACATCATGAAGGAAGTATAGAGTCTTGGTTACCTTGAGGTAATTTATTTAGTGGTAATAATAGTATTGTGAAGTACATGAACATGTGAAGAGTATTTGGAAGTTCTATGGGAGAAAAATGTCAAGTTGCATGCTTGGACAAGGAACTGAGGAGCTAGAAGTTGGCAAGAATGATGAATGATAAGACATAAGAAGAGTTGTATAGATTTATATGAATGGGATGATTACATTGGTCATGGATTGAAGTGTGTGTGCAAAGTAAAGACAATTAAATTCTTGGTAATACCTTTATAAGTGTTAAATTTTCAATGTCCCAAGTTTTTAACCATTCTAAGCTTATGGTTGGATCCTCATTGCAGAGATAGAGTTAAGTTATGGTTTGTAAACTATTAAAAAGGTGAATATAGGCATGTTTTATTATTTTATCTACATCATGATACATCAAGACTTAGCTTCTCATCATGCCCTTTAAATATTTTCAAAAAATGACACATTCCAGCTTTCTCGATTATCTCCTTCGCATTTTTTCTTATTTCCGTCATATTCTCCATCTCGAACCTAACCATATCCCCCCATTATAAAATTTGGAAAAAATTCACCACCACTTCTCTGTGTCCGGGGTAGAAAAAATGTAGAATCAAACACTAGTATTCTCACAGGTTCTAAAATCCCGCAGGCTCCTTTTTCCCCACAACAATAGAGCTAGTAATTTTGAAATTTCATTCACATGCTTCAAATCTACGGTATAATTAACAACAGAGTCTTCCATGTGATCCCTCCCCTTATTCCTTTCTATCATTATAAAATTCCTATCTGTAAAATCATTTAAATTCCTTTTGTAAATGGAATCCTTCCACATATCACAATTATTATTAGGCTTCATTAAAACCAACAATGGGTAAAGCCTAGGATTTAATATCTGCATCAAATAAATATTTAATTTGCTCATCCATTCCCCTTATATCTTCAACAATATTAAGTTTTGTGGCCAACACTTCCTTATTGAAAAATTTATCTGCCACCATATTACCTTCACGATATACATGTTAGAAGGTGATAGAGTTAAAACAAGGATACACTTCTTTGTTCCTTTAATGAAATCCTCAATATATATTGAAAATGTATTTCTTGTATTCATGCTAGAAATTATGTTTTGTGAGTCACCTTTCACAATTAGGGATCTGAACTCTCTTTCCATGGAAATCATAACTCCCAAAAACATTTCAGTTGCTTTTTCTACATGCTTGGTTTAGTTCCCAAATTTGAAGAAATAAGTGAGCAAAAAATTTCCGTTAGAATCCCTAAAAACACCTCCACCCCCAGCTTTTCCTATATTTCCTTTCGCTGCACCATCGAAGTTGAGTTTAATGAAACCATCCACTAGATGAGCTCATCTCATCCCTTCTCTAGGATTCCTTTGCTAAGTAATCCTTTCGTTTAAATGACCCCATCTTCTTGAAATATTTATTTCCACATCTAATATCTCAACCTCTTTTCTTTTTATAATTGAGAAATTGTTTCTAACAACTTGAATGCACCTTGTAGTTACTTGTTGAGAGGTCTCCTTTTTTCCCTTAAAAATCCTTCTATTTCTCTCTTTCCACACTTCCCACCAAAAGTGGCATAGGCTAAGGATCAACAAATTTTTAATGCCTTAGCTTTTGAAATGGCATTTCCATCATGCCCATGAATTCTTCACATTTTTGGAATAACCCATACTAACATAAATAAGGATAGGATAGATTTAATCATCATTGAGGAGTAATGGAATCCAAAAAAATAATGATTAGTTGTTTTTAAGTCCTTTGCACACAAAACACATCGATTTTGTAGACACCTAAATCCGACTATGCAATTTTACTACTAAATTTACATTGTTTATCTTCTTTCCTGACAATTTCATTTTAATTAGTTATTTCTTGTTAATTATCTAACATTCCCTGTCATCTCATTCAATTAATGAAACTTCATTAATTAAATAACATTTCCGTTCATTCTGGATGCCAATTAACGAGATTTCATTAGCTATAATCCTATTTTAATTAACTATCATTGATTAATTAAGCTTTTAGTCATTAATTTAATCAATAAACCTCTTATGTGTTAAATCCCTCTTAAAATCTTGAAAATTCTATAAAATTCCTCCTAAATCACCTCCAAATAGATTTCTAAGCTTAGTTTGGCCTATTAATTAATCCTAGTTGATTACTTAAATCATCTCCAACTCCCATGAGTTACTAATTCTACTTAATTCTTTCTAATCATGCTTATCCCTTCTAATTTTACGTTATCTTTTATCCCGCATTCACTAGGATTGTATCTTCTCCCAAATTGGAAAGCTATATATAGAACCTAGTCTCCCCCCTTATAAGCTTACACCCTTACATGTACTTGAAATACATTAACATGTGATAAGAGATTTTTCTACCATTGAAGAAGTTTATTAATCTTACACCAATTTATCCTCTCTTTTCAAAGAGTAGCATTGGAAGATCCATACATGGCCATTAAGCCATATTAGTGAGATCTTTTCCTCTTTTTGGAGATAGTAATCCTTTGATCTCATTGTAATCATAGGAGAAACTATTCATTATAAAGCATATCCAACTTATCAAGGAATGGCTCATTGTTTTCAAGTTTAATTTGGATGCATTAATTAGATTTTTTTTTTATATAGCTTTATTATGGTGTTTTTTGGTAGATTAACTAGGTTAGGATTCTACTTGGTGTTAGTTTCCTTTCATTAATTTAGTATGATTTATTCACATACACACATATGGCATGCCCGATGGGACATCCCTTTGTGTCATGCACATTTTCTCAAGTTTTTGTATATAAAATTATTTTTTGCATACTAACCTCTATTTCACATATATTGATAAATACTGTGTGTTTTTAACTCCTTTTGTTGAGTTTGCATGTGTTGATTATTTATTTTAGGTGTAAAGGAGGTAAATTTCTGTCAAATTTGAAGCTTATCAGCAAAGATTTGAGCTTTTTTACATTTTTTTAGTCAAAATACCATGTTCTTGAAGTTACACAAGTGCCCTATACTAGGTTAATACTATTGCATCTACGTTAAAAATCCTATGCTACCGTTGATTCTCATGCATTAGCATTAAACTCCCTATGCTAGAGTTTCTTTCCTATGCCCTGTTGTTTCTAGAAATTTCATCTCTATCACACACATAGGCCATTCACACACTAGTATTGCTTAATCCTTGTGTTACCATCGATATCCCTACACTAGTGATGTTACCTATGCACTACTGTTAAAACTCATGCTCTAGAATTATGTGTAAAATTCTGGCTCATATTTCAAGAAATTCTAGAATCTAATTTTTGGTGTTTGTTGTTGTTTTATAGGTGTTTCTGACTTCTATTTTGCAGGTTTTGATTTAAATTAATTTTCTAATATGTCTAAATGCTTTAATAAATGTTATATTTCCATTTTTTGCTTAAGTTATGCTAAATTTTGTGTCTGCTCTTCTCTTGCACCTTTGGTTATCTTGAGAATAAAAAGTAACTTTAGTGTTCTTTTCTAAACATTTAGATTAACTTGGAAATTTCATCACTTATTTTGTTTAAGGAAATGAATATTTTACCAAAAAAAAAACATATTCATTTGATTTAAGTTTTTCATTTCTATATAGTTGGATCAATCATTGTGTATGCTCTTTTCTTACGTCTTTTGATGATCTTGAGAATCAGAAGCAACCTTGGTCATGTTTATATGGAAAAATAATAAATATTTTATACACAAGACCTAACACTTGTCAAAAATTTGATTAAAAAAAACTAAAAAAATTTGTTATAGGCTTCCAATGGTGTGATAAATGACATTTTAATCAAAAGATAAAAACACACCAATTCATTCAAAACACTGTATTTTCATGTTTGGATAAGGGTCAAAACCTGTCCGCTTTAAACTATGGGAAGTATATTTGCATAAGTCATAGAACTCATTATAAGGATTACCACATGAACCCCAAATTAGTTCACACCTTGAGGGAATTGGTGGACGAAACAGGTAGTTCCCCACTACCCACTTGACTAGAAATACCAGTGAGGAATGCTTCAAGTTATCTGTATGAGGCCTCATTCATTAATTTGATTGTGGGGTAATGTTCCTTCATCTAGGAGTTATCTAGTGAAGTGTATCTCTTATAGAAAAGCATTGGTGAGTGTTGAGAAAAAAATCCTAGGAAACCATTTGGCATTGGGGCCAACTTGACTTTATCCATCATGTTCTAAAGAGCCTTCATAAAGCAATAAATTCTTCGGATTCAAAACCTTGTTAGTAAAACAAGGGGAGAGTTCATTGAATTTTGTGTCACATGTTATTCATCATGAAACTTACAAAGCATAACTTTGTCTTAGTTTTTACCTTGTTATAAAACAAGGAGAAACTCTGTCAAAGTTGAGCCGAGTATTTTTCATATCTACTTGTTATATATCCTTTGTTTTTTTGTTGAAATTATTTGTCAAAAGAGAGAAACATACACGGTGTTACCAAAATTAATCATTTCCACCACTTTTGTATTCACTTATATAGCCATGTTGCAGAAGGAATGTTATGTGTTGAAAATTTGTTGCTACGTCCTCATGTTTTGGTACACCTTATATTGATACCCATAATTGAGATATCTCATTGTAGTTAGGTGATCCTACCTTGATTTACCCTTTACATCACTATGTTGTTTGCATTATAGCAATGCATTTGCAATACTTATATCTTGTTTTCCCAAAATTGATATAAGTGTCTCGATTGCCTTGTTTTTTATTAGGGGTGAATAGTTTTGAAGGGAGTATACCATGAAAGAAAAATATCACAAGCAAGATAAAGCATAAAAAAGTTGTCCATAGTTTTTAAGGGACTCTACCCTATTACAAGAAGGCTCAGAAGTCAGATAGTATAGTAAAAACATCAAAAAGTATCAGAATCCATGATATATATGAAGGCCAACTATAGTTTAAAACAAAACTATAAAGAGGGAACCAAAAAGTATCAAATATGTAACAAAATAGCATGAAAACAACAACCAAACAACATAAAAGAAGAAAACTAGAAGCAGGAACAATCCTCTTCAGGTGGTTGCTTTATCAATTTTTATCTTTATCTTTTACAGAGAGCTGAATAATGTAAGGGAAGTGACATGATAGGGATCCTTTTGATCCAGTTGTGAGAGAACCAAGTCTTTTGTTGAATCTGACTCCTAGATTATGATAGGAATGTCGTTGAGAATACAAACACTTTTAACATGTTGTTGCATAAAATTGTAAAATGTTTTGAGCATAGAAATGGTACAATCACACATGACTTTTGCATTACCCAGTTTATTGTCCATAGATTTGATTTTCTTGTAAATTTACAAAGTCTACTCATTGTCCTTATCGGGATCATTATGCATCTTTCTTTTGCCATCTCTCTTACAAATATATTTTATCTCATCTTTCAAGTCTCCAACTTCATTCTCCAACTTTTTAATTATGTTGAGAATCCCTTCCTCCCTACCCTTGGCATAAGTATCCATAGGGTTGCTAATATATGGTATATTTTTTGTTGATTCAATCTCTTTGTTGCTACGGAGTACCCTTTGGGAGGGGAAGGGTTGATTTATGGGGAAGAGGGGATTTTTAGTTTTAATTTTTTTGAGCTAAGAAGTGGTGGTGGTGACAATAAAGTTAGTGTGAGGGGGGGCATGGGTAGCTGGGATTGAGAAATGTTGGGAAAGAAAATGGTGATGAAGCAACATGATTAGAACTTGGTGAAGAGGGGTGGGATGAGTTTGGTTTTGAAATTCCAGAACAGAGTGCTCCAAGGATTTTAAGAGGTAATGCGGAAAGCTAACATGCAAATTCCTTTTGAAGTGATATAGGAAAACCAAATGATTATTAGGAACCGTGACATATCTACCCTCCAAACTGACATACCTGACAATCATCCTTGTTATTTCATCGAAGGGTTTTGGGGTGGAGGTTACTTCTATTCCTGTCGTGACAAATTCCATAGTTTCACTATCTACAAGGAATTTCTTGGCTTCAGCATTCTTGTCGACCCTTTTACTAAAGAACCTAGCCCCTTCTAAACTCAGCCATGTGACCTCAACAATGAGTTATTCAATAATTTTAACACAAATCTCTCCATATTCAACCGTCCTATGTTTCCACCCAGCCACAAATTAAATAGAAATGTCCTGATCGTGACCTTGCATTTTTTCCATGAGATTAGAGACCCCACCCATTTGCAAATAAGTTCATAATATCACATCATCCTTCTAGGCCGGGTCAAAAATGGGTTCTATTTTGCATGGAGGTCCACCCATTTTATTGTTCTTATTTCTTCAATTTCCAACTGCACTTTTTCTTCACCAAAACCAATTTTCAAAGACACCTTTTTCATACCAACAAAGTGTGTGAAGTGTGAGTGAAATTAATGAACCGGTGTGCAAAGAATATAATTACTCTCAAAGCATCAGAGGTCTCCTTAATGATGTCATTGTGTACCTTGCTAGGGATAATATCATCACTAAAACAATTTTACATATTATTACTAACACCATAATTAGCAAGACTATCAGCCACTTAGTTGCCCTCACAATAGGAATGGATGATTTAGCAGTTTGTAAAGGATTTACAAATCTCAATAGATTCATAAATAAAATCCCTGATATTCCAACTAGGGGGTTAAACCTAAGTTAGGATGCTTATTATGTTCAAAGAGTATCCTTCAATTATAATATTGGATATATTGCAATCCCTAACAAGCCTAATCCCCCATAATGTTGTTAGGGATTCAGAATAGTGATTTGTTTGGTGGCCCATTTTTCCTGTAAAAGTGACAACAAGATAGCTTATGTGATCTCTTATCACCCCACCTCCTCCTGATGCCCCGGGATTTCTTTTAGAAGCTCCATCAAAGTTCAACTTGAACCAAAATGTGGGTGGCTGAATCCAATGAACTTTTGATCTGTCAATGCTATTTTGGTCATTTTTTGTATATTTCCTACATAAATCTTCCAAGAAACAAGAATATGTTCTTCTACCTTGGAGTATGGTCTATTTTTAAGGGGCCTAAATATTTCAATGTTATCCTTGATAGCAATAACAATTTCTTTGAAAATCTTATTGCAAACTTGTCTATTGTTTCTAAAAATTATATCATTTCTGATTTTCCACAATCTCCATATGGTATGAGGTAGGACCAAATCCCATAATCTTCTTATCATGTAATGTTTATATGGTGGATCCCATTTCTCCCAGGTATGCAAAAAGGTATTAGGACGAATCCAATAAAAATTTAAATTTGCAAAGATAATGCTCTATACCTTTGAAGCATATTCACAATGCAAGAAAAGATGTTTGATGTATTCAACCTCTTTTTTACACATGCAACATATTTTGGGCATAATTAAACCCTTTTTGATTAGATTATCATTAGTAAGAATCTTACCTTTTAAAATAAGCCACAGAAAGAAGTTGACTTTTGGGGTTAACTCAGGCATCTAGATTTTACTCTAGTTTATATGTGGTTGATTAATATCAAAAAAAGCATCATAACCCGATTTGACATTATAGTCCCCATCAATTGAATAAACCCATAGGAGCTCATCCTTGCTATCCTTTTGATTTAGAGGAATGAGAGAAAGTTTGTTTTCTAAAGAGGAGACATCAATTTGTAAATTTTCCTTGTCCACTTTGAGTTGTTTCCAATTTCTCTTATTTCAATCCCATTCAATGTAATCTTTGATCTTATTTCCATATTTCTCATTTAATTTGTCTTTGAGGGAGCCAAATTTATCACTCATCTTGAAATCAGTCTATTTGTCTTGCAAAAAATGTATATCCTAACCATTGCCAACTTTCCATCTACTTCCTTTGATAAGAATGTGCTTGATTTGAAGCAAGTTGTTCCAGAAAATGGACCCAGTGGGATGTTGTTGTTCAAATAGGAATGAATTCGCATTTTGTTGAGCCAAGTATTTTATCCTAATAAGTTCAGTCCAAGGTTGTTTTTCCTTTAGAATTATCCAACCAATTTTAGCAATTAAACCATCATTCATCTTTCTGATATCCTTAATGCCCAGTCCCCCAATCTTCTTTGGGATACAAACCTGATCCCAAGCTACTATATGGTATCTAAATATTTCCTCTGTCCCATGCCACAAAAAATGTTTTTGAATTCTCTCAATGTTGTCCACAATTTTTTTTGGAATGTTGTATATTGACATGATATATATGGGCAAATTCTGAAGTGTAGTTTTGATTAATAAACATTTTCCAACACTAGAAAGAATAACACCTTTCCATCCAACTATTTGTTTTATGAAATCTATCTAACAATGCATTCCAAATAGCATAGGATACTTTATTAGTGCCCAAAGATAACCCTAAATAGGTAGTGGGTAAGGAGCTGATTTTACACCCCAAAATGAGTGCAATTCTTTTCTGTCTATCATTAGGAGTATTGAAAAAATACACTGAGCTTTTGTCAAAGTTGAACTTCTGACCAAAAACTGCTTCATAGAATCTGAGAATAGTCTTTATAGATTTTTCCTCAAGAATAGAAGGGATCAGAAGTAAGATAGTGTCATCAACAAATTATTGATGTGAAGTTATATGATTGGTGGAAGTAGGTTTGAAACCTTTTAGCATCCCATTATTCAAAGCTTTAGTTATGGATCTACTAATACTGTCAACCTTAATTATAAAAATTAAGGGGGATATGGGATCCCCTTTTCTTATACCCCTATTGCTGACAAATAAACCCACTAAAGTACCATTAATGACCATAGAAAATCTAGAAGTGGTAATGTAGGCCTAAAGATTTTTCTAAATTTTCTCTAAAACCCAAATTTTGATAAGACCGTATCTAAAAAATTCCAAGACACTCTATCAAAGGCTTTATGCATGTCTAATTTTATTGCCATACTAGATTTTTTACTTGTATCCATGGAATGAATGGTTTCATGAACCATGATTACCCCATCCTGAATGATTCTTCCTTTTATGAAGCCACTTTGTTGTTTAGAGATAAGATCAACAAGCAAAGGTTGTAATATAGAAGCAATAATTTTGTTAAAAAAATTGTAAACAACATTTACCAAGTTGATGGGTCTAAAATCCTTGAATTATTTAGCATCCAACTTCTTTAGGGCTGGCACTATGTGTATATTATTCAGTTCTTTTATTAGATTCTTATTCTATAGAATTCATTTACATCTTTCAACAAATATTCTGAGCATATATCCCAAAATTTTTGAAAGAAATTAGCAGAAAAAGCATCTAGTCATGGGGCCTTGTCTCCTTCAAGTGCAAAAATTGCCTTTTTCAGCTCTTCCATGGAAACAGGTTTTGTAAGACTTGTAAATCTCTCATTAGGGATAACATTATTTGGGATGGAATCCAGAAGGAAAGAAGTTTCTTCTTCATTATAGATATTACTTTCCATTAATAAATTCTCATAAAATTTTAGAGCTTCTACTTTTATGTCATTTTGATCCTTGTAAATAGTACCATTTCCTTTGGATACTTTAGTGATTTTGTTATAGGCCATGTGCTTAAGGGTGGTCATGTGAAAAAACTTTGTGTTCTTATCCCCAACTTTCAGCCATAGATCCTGGGATTTCATTCTCCAAAAAAATTTCTCTATTGTTGATGTTGTGTAAATCAGAAATCAATTTCTTTTCTAGTTGTTGATCTTCATAATTCATACCTTTGACAGATATTTTCAATTCAAGCTATTATTTTAGCTCTTTTTTCTATTTAAAAATATTTCCAAAAACATCTTTATTCTAGGTTCTAACTTGTTTCTTTACCATTTTCAATTCTAGATTAACCTTAATTGTGTTGTACCTTCTCCATACCAATGCCACCAATCTTTGATTCTACCCATGATGTCTTCATGCTCCAGCCACATTTTTTCAAATTTGAAGGAGTTATGCAATGGCTTGGTCTAGCCACATTTTTTTTCAAATTTGAAAGAGCTATGCTATGTCAAAGGTGTGAATAGAGGCCCTAAACAAAGGATGCTAAAAGAGCTTAGAAGATCTAGTAGACCTAACATTCTTTTAGTTCAAGTAACTAAAATGAAGATTAAAAATTTAAAGGATTGTAAAAAAGAATTTTTGGGAGAATTTTGATTCTGTTGTTTTCGATTCACACGGATGAAAAAGTGACATGCGAGCATAAGAATCTACAAGTAACTCTTCCTCATACTCGACCTCCCGAGGTCATGCCGAGACGGCTGGTGAATGTGGAATATATATGGATATAGACAAACTAGTTGGGAAATCTTATATCCTCAATACACAATAATGGAATATGTGAATCTAAGGTGAAGAAGGCCCTCCTAACCTGAATTGGTGTAATGGATCATTCAGATATAATAACTATTCAGAGGCTCCAATCAATGTCAAGCTCTACCGAGATCTTGTTTATTGGTTGTTGGATACGTGGGAAGTGACCTGTGGGAGCTTCGTGTATATTTCCAGACAAGGTCATGAAAATGGTGATGGGAGGTGTAGTGGATTCTCCGAGGTTTTATGGATGATTCTCTGGTCTAGTCCAGAAATCCTTAGCTTGATTGGCTACTACGTTTAATAAGGAGAATTGTGTAATAATGTCTGGTGGAAGTGGTGAGGACCTAAATACTAGTGTTTGTAAACCAACATCAATGTTTGATTGATTAGTAGGCCTATTGGGTTGTGGGACCTGTGGATCACAACCATAAGTTTGTGGTTGTGGTGGACCTCCTATGGTCATATGAAGAGTTAATCTCTCCTTCCGACTATCCAATAATCATACACCTTTTCAGCCTCTATGTTTAGAACTAGGAGTTGTGTAATTTTCTCAGAATACCTTACAGGTGTTCTGGCAACTTGAATGCGTAAGCTAGTGTCTATGTCAATGATGAGGTCTCCTGCATTGGGTTATGGAACTAGAGGATCACAACCAAATATTTGTTCTCTTTCGAGTCCTTGTATAGTCATACGGATATCCTATCAAGGCAGTCTATAGTTAGGATGATTTGACCAAAATGTGTATGCCTTGTCATCTTCAATGTTTAACTCTCTCAGTTATTCACTAATTTCTTGTAGGTTTACCATTGCTTGAAAGACCTAGATCCTAAGGTCTTGATCTATGTCAGCTAGTGTTGTGGGGAGATTTGGTTGAGGCACTATTGGTTCAAATATGTATTCTCGAGGCTCTCTAGGTCCCGTGATTGTCATGCAAAATGATTCAACTTTTAACTAAAACTAATAAACTAATTATGAAAGATGTATCTACACTATGCATGTATTCTTTTATTTTTTTGTATTTTCGATGAAGTATTTTAAAGGAATTAAAAGAGCATCTATTCTAATATATTTAGAAAATGGACAACTAATCTAGTAACAAAATTAAAACAAACAAAGTAGCCCGGTGTAGCTATTTACCTATGCAGTTGTGAATTTATCCTAAATATCTAAGCAACTAATTGATTTAAATTGAAAGACTCTCGATCCTACCTCAGAAGTGAGGAATGAATCATAGTTTCTCAGAAACTATCAATCCCCACAGCTTCCCTGACAATATTGAGAGTGAGCTTTGACTGAAATAAAATAATTTACTACTCTATTTGATACGTTGTAACTAGAAATTTGATAGCTCAAACCTGGAGTTTACAGAACAATGGTAAATCCAGTTGTGTGTGACTTCATCCCCTCAGTGTGATCTCCTCGTTCCTTCGTGTTCTCTTGAATCCAGAAAAGTGTGTATATGATAGCATCAGCAGAATAAGGTACTCGAACAATGGCAGCTTTGGATATAGACCAAATATAATGTGAGTAAGAGAGGGATAGTGCAAGTGAATAGAGCTTGACTATGTAATTCCTAGTGGGATTTATTATGAGAATACAACACAAATACGCCAAGAGTTCTAGAAACTATCTTTTGTGACTAAACAAAACCTGCAACTCTAAATGGATTCCAACCTAAGAATGAAACTACCTTATTCTAGACTGACTTGCATGGAATAGCAATGAAGCAAGATTGAAAAAAGAAGATCAAATGACCTCTAAAAAGCAAAGGAAGACTAACAATGGATGTAAAACATGAAACTATTGGAATTCTAAGCAAGAAACTCAAAGGATTGAATGATTAAACAGAGAAGGAGAGGGGCCATTTGTTTGAAAACAAGCTGGCTATTTATAGCAAATGTATTCACTAGAAGGTAACTTGGAATGGAACTCTTTTACCATTAAACAAAGTGAAAACACTATTTACAGGGTGGCCAAAACATAAATGCAAAGCAAAGTAGCTGAAAAAAGTAGATAGAAATTTGAATTTTACATTTGACGCGATCGTCGAAAATTTCTGGAAAATGCGCATAGGACCGCCGCCTTGCACAGGGCGGTGGTTAAGGGACTACCGCCATGTCCTGTGTGGCAGTCACAGGACTGCTGCCCTGGCAGGGAGGCAGTCTCGTCACTTAAGACCAAAACTGTAAGGAAAAAGGGGGGACAGAGGGTAGAACAAAGCATGCGGAGGCCAGATGAGGCATACAGGATACAAACGTATACTTGGTGAGCTTTTCTGGATCCCAAACACCTTGCGAGGAGACCTGTATCATCATTGGGGTATGTGTAACATCTTTCCAGTGGTGCAGTACCCTACAATTTTGGGTACGTACATATTGCCCCCTTGGAGAAGCGTTTTAGCCATGAAGAGGCGTAAAACGGTGGATCCGAGTATGGCAGTCCTGAAATGGGGAGTTAGGGGTTATACCTTACATGCCCGTGTGTCAGAAAGTCGCCATCCAAACTCCCGCTATCTGCAAAATGAAAAAGGGGACTCAAGTGCAGATAGATAAAATAAATTGAGAAATAAAACTAAATTGATATGAAATGAGGACTTACCATCTGTGTGGGGTTTAGAACTTACCTCCGTCGATGCTCCAACCCTACGAAAGACATTCAAAATCAATTTTAGAAAGCTATATATATAATGAACTCATTTTACTATTCATTTGTGTGTGTCGATTTGGTGGTTTTTGAGCTCTGGGACCCACGGTGACCATTTTCAGTGAGAGTACAGTCGAAACGTCTGTTACGAGAATGTGATCATGCCTCTGAGAGCGGAACATCGACCTGCGAAGTCTCAGGTTAGTTTTTCTCAATTCATTCCTTTTAAACCTAAAATGTAAAAATGTTGAAATCTTTGTCTTGGGGGGATTATTTTCAAAAATGCTAGTTTTAAATGAGTCTCTAGGGGGGGGCGCCCATAGGGTAGGTCTTTATTTTGCTTAAAATGGTGTTTTTGTGCATTTTTAATGCATTTTTAGGGCTTGTGAGTTGTTCACCGATTCAGGACAGGACCGCCGCCCTCAGGGTGGGGTCATGGGACCGCCACCCTAGAAGGTGGTGGTTACAGAACCGCCGCTCTACACAGGGTGGTGGTTCATAATAGAATGAAAAAAAAAGATGTTTTATTTAATTGTTTTTCCATTTTTAGTATTTTTACATGTTCCTGATAATTTTTCTAGTCAGATTTTGTTACTTACTCATTTTCTGTGCTTTTGGGTGGATGCAGAAGGAGGAGTACATCAGATGGAGCTGAGAGAGGGAGTGTGATTGGCTCCCAGCAGTGTTAGAGGCACTCACTCAGGCAGAGTGAGATACTCTTCAGAGGGCTGGCATTTGGAGGATTGCACAGGTCCCTCACGTTGCACCTACTAGTCACATATTATGTGACTTATTTTCATACTGGGATGTGGATTGGAACACTTTCTGATTTCTAGGAGTTAGGGGTGAGTGGACCATCACCCTAGAGGACGTTTATCACATATTAGGGGTCCCTATTCTTGGGAGGTGACTGTCTCTCAAGACAACAATTTCCAGATCTCAGGTGGTTTA
This sequence comes from Taxus chinensis, assembly GCA_019776745.2. Lineage (NCBI taxonomy): Eukaryota > Viridiplantae > Streptophyta > Pinopsida > Cupressales > Taxaceae > Taxus > Taxus chinensis. The sequence goes on from CM034156.1 coordinate 320,214,939, forward strand.
GTGGGCCACTTATATGGGGGATGTCATTGTTTCTATGGGGTCGAAGAAGGGGGTGAAGGTCCACTCCATTATTGAGTCAGATATTCCTATGCTCCACAAGGCTATCATGGGAATCCTTTCTTCGAGATTGATTGGGGACAAGGGAGGGGACACTCTCTTATATTTTTGGGCTCCCATCATTGTACAGATTGAGGGCCATGGCTGCATTTACGCTTGGGGAGAAAACATCCTCGGGACCACCTACCATTTTTACAGGGTGGTCAGACAGGGATAGTCACTGAGCCACCCCAGTCATGAGTTGGGTGTATGAGCACATCATTCCGTATGGGAGAGGTGTACAGGAGGATCCTGGGGCCATCATAGTAGGTGGACAAGGATGCCATTCTTAGAGTGCCTCATAGCCAGTGGCCTCTTTAACCACTGCAGACATGGAGGCTACTCCTTATCCCATGGCATGGTTATGGGGAGAGGAGACACTCACATTGATCACTTGCCACACTACCAGTCAGCTGGTAGACAGGACGGGGAAGTTGGAGATCCACCCCTTTGACAGAGAGCCTCCCATACATTGACATGTTTCCCCCATGGGGCCAATGGATCTATTTGTGAGGCTCGGGGAGGTCCTAGAGGCCGGGGTTGGACCATGGTCACTCCTAGTGTTCCCATCGCAGCTAGGAGGGTGGTTCATGTTTGAGGGGTAGCCAGTGCTCCTCAGGCACCTTTACTTCAGATTGCCACCGGTCCTTCCCATAGTAGAGATGAGCCTATCGACATGGACTCCGAGTCTGAGGAGTTCACTGGGGAGAGACAGAGGAGGAGATAGAGGAGATGGAGACCAGAGCTGGCGGGACAGGTGAGGAGGATGACAACAATTTTGAGTGGCATGATACTCAGGATATCTTGTGGGCCGAGAGGGCGGAGCAGAGCGCAGAGAAGGTGACTTTGATTTTAGAGGAGTTTCCTTCTTAGGATTTAGGGGGAGATGGTGAGTTTGTGGCAGGCCATCACATTGCTCCATATGTGGGAGAGGGACGACAGTCAGCAGCAGTGTCAGTGGCAGGCATGGATCCTAGAGATCCTACCTGGAGGCCTAGAGATCTGAGTGAGTTACTACTCTTTTCTTGACTTTGCTTTAGTTAGAATTGTTTAGTTGTTATTTCCTTTTGTTGTTTTGTTTATCTTTGGTTTTATTTTGGACAACTTTCTAACTTGTGTGTTTCTCCTTTTTATTTGCAGTGACTGCTGAGGGATGGCGAGAATTGAATTCCAGGTGTGCGCTGACACTCTATTGCTCCCTTCTGATGGTACTTAAGATGAGCTCACTGAGGACATTAGGGAGCCCTCATTAGCTGGTTGACATACAAATGTCTTTTCCCCTGTCTAGAAGGTGGCAAAGATCATTACCTCCCTTCGCACTGAGTTGGCTGGATATAGGACTACTGAGCGTTTGATGAGGAGGAGTCACTCTCATAGTGAGACCACAGCTGCTGGCTGTGATCATGAGCCCTCCATCCATTTAGAGCATCACCACAGCAGGAGTCCTAAGCGCGGTCATACACCTTCTGAGGGATCTTGCAGAGATTGAGAGATCATAGTGTTTTTTTTTGTAGTGACCTTTGGTCAGATATATGTATGATTGTTTTGTATTTTCGGGATCATTGAGCATTTTGATCATGCCTTGGTGCATGATGGCATTGTACATGAAACACCATATATATATATATCTCTTTTTGGATCTAGACTCTTGGTGTCTAGAATTTTGTGACTCGTTTCCCATGTGTATACTAGCTATTTTTAGAGTATTTGTTTTCATGCTTTTCAGAATGTATGCAATGGATGACAAATGATAGAAATGTTAAACAAAATGTTTTACTTTATATGCTTTTGTAATGCTGATATGTGATGACGAACACATTGTAGTATTGAACTTTCGACCTCTTTGGACAATGTCTGTGATTTCTTCTTATGTTGGCAAAACATGATGAATGTATAGTGATAAAGAGATGAACTTGCCCCATTCCCAACTCCATGCAACCAGTAAGATGTGAGGGATCAACACCAAGAGTTGGGAAGGGCACAAATTGTATGAGTTTGACTGAATGGAACGATGAGAGATAGACAAACCAGTGATAGAAACCAAACTTAGACCTACACACTTACCCTACTTAGAACCACCACCAAGCTTAGAAGGTCACTTACTTTCCAGTTTATCTAGACTTAGATCTATAAATGGCAACCTGGTTGACAAAATCTGGTTTTGAGGATTTGATCTCTTTGGAATTTGGACATTTGTTTTCACTTAATATAATTTGATTTGTATTTCTAGAATACCAAGATTTGTTGATTTGTGTGAATGGACCCCCCACACCCTACCTCATGCCACTAGTAAGAAGCATGGGTTTGTCACCAAAGGCAAGATATAGGTGAGTAAGGGCACTTCTTTCCTTTCCCAACCTTGCACCACTAGTAAGAGACACGGGCTTATCACCAAAGGTTGGTGGGGCAAAGAAGTGTGTAAAATAAAATATTCTGTTTGCTTGGCATTTTTTATTCTATTTGATTTTGACACTTCTGATTTGTGACTTTGGGATATCCTTTCTTTCGAAGAGACATAAGAGGGATAGATGTGACACCAAGAAGCTTCTAGAACAGACCGTAGGTAAGGACAACTTTACCTAGTAGAAAGAAAGATCAAAACCAAGTATGCAGGCCTTGGTATGGTTTTCTTCAATACTTGTCTGTCAAACTTGATGATAAGATTTGAAATTACTTGATGATGTTTGAAGAGATGTGATTTGAATGATTTTGCCAATATTTTTAGAAATTTGTAATAGATTGCTTAAGAGTAAGTTCCTTGACTACAACTTTTACGAAATGAGTGGACAAAATGAAATAGCAAGATGACTAATGCAATGTAGGTAGCTATAATGTATAAGTGGTGATTCAGATGTCTTATGCATAAAACCATTTAAGATGCAAGGAATTGACAGTTTCATTGAATTCCTCACCTTCTAGTGTGCACAAGAGATACGCACCATTTCCGTAGTCTTTCATGACTCGATATGGGCCCAACCACTTGGGCCAGAACTTCCTTCATTGGTTTTCTTATCAATCCGGTTGTCTAGTCTTAGAACTAGATCTCCCTCATATATTTCTCGCTCATAGAATTTTTTGTTATACTGCCGGCACATCCGGTCAGCATAGGCTCTGTGTCATTGTTCGGCATTTAGCCTGGCCTCGTCAAGGCTTTCCAGTTGAGAGAGGTGTGCCTCCCTGTAAGCTTCTTCATCCAAAATCCCTTGTAATGAGATGCAGAGACTGGGTATTTCAACCTCAAGTGGGAGAACTACTTCTGCCACGAATACCAATGAGAAAGATGTTGCTCCTGTTGGTGTTCTTATTGAGGTTTGATGGGCCCACAAGGCCAGGTATAGTTTTAGATGCCAATCTCACTTGTTTTCCTTAACTTTTTGAGGAGAATAGCTTTTAATGTTTTGTTTGTTTCTTCGTCTTGTCCATTGGCTTGAGGGTAGTAAAGAGAGGTCATGTGATGGTTTATTTTGAATTTGCTGCATAACTCACGGACCTCATCATTTTTAAAGGATGTGCCATTATCTGAGATAATGACTTGTGGGACACCATACCTACAAATGATTTGGTTCAGAATGAACTTGGCAATTACTGAACCTGGTACGGTGGTGAGGGGCATGGCCTCTACCCATTTGGTAAAATATTCCGTGATTGTAATTATAAAATTATGGCCATTGGTTGATGAGGGAGAGAATTTCCCTATCAAATCTAGACCCCACGTGGAGAAGGGCCACGGGGTTGCTATTGGTTGCAGGGATTGTGCTGGCATGTGAATCTCGTGAGAGAATTCTTGGCATTTGTGGCACTTACATACAAACTCTACTACGTCATGTTCAAGAGTGGGCCAAAAATAGCCCATCCGATGTATTTTGTGAGCAGTGGCATGACCACCAAAGTGGCCTCCACATATCCCACTGTGGGATTCATAAAGAATCTTCTTGGATTCTTCTGTGTCGACGCATCTTAGAAGCATGCCATCGAAGGCTTTATGATAGAGTACTTGTTCTAAAACAACATATTTAGTAGTGATAATGCATAACCACCTTCTTTGTTGTGATGTGGCACTTTTTCCGGGTATGTGTGTTCCATGATAAAATTGATGATATCAGTGTACCAGGGACATGTAGAGATGGGGGGCCTAGTTTTGAAAAAGTATATACACTCATCAGGAAAGTCCAAATTTACCAAACCACCTCCATCTAATGGATTGTCAGCTAACCAGTCCACAATGATTTGTCCCTTAACAGATTTCTGGTTTACAAATGTTAACTCAAATTCACCCATTAAGGTTATGAAATGCCCAGCCTTTTTAGATAAAGACCCTTGCATGAGGAATGTTCACAAATGATCTGTCTTTACAATGACCCTTGTTTCTTGGTTTAACATGTAATGTCTTAAACATTTTGTTGCAAAGACTATGGCAAGGCATTCTCTCTCTACCTGTGTATAACGTGTTTCATAATCGAGCAACGTTTGGCTAATGAAATAGACTGCACATTCTCGTTTATCATTGTCTTCTTGAGCCAGCATGCAGGCTAGTGAGACATCAGTGGTTCGTGAGTATAGGATCAAAGGGTGGTCTGGTCTGGGAGGCATTAGCATGTGGGTGGAGACAACAAGAAGTGTTTAACTACTTCGAAGGCCTTGTTACATTTTTTAGTCCAATCAATGCTATAATCTTTCTTTAATAGATTGTTGATTGGATGAATGGAAAAACTTAAATCCGGGATGAACCTTCGGATTGCACTGAGTTTCCCAAGAAATGACCTGATTCCAGACTCATCCGATGGTGGAATCATTTTGAGAACAGCCCATATTTTACATGGATTGACATCAATCCCTCGTGAAGATATAATGTAGCCCAGAAGTTTACCTTCTGTCACACCAAACACACATTTCTCTAGGTTTAAAGTGATGCCATATTCAATCAATCATGAGAGGATGATACAGAGTACTTCTGGATGATCACAGTGTTTCTTGGCCTTGGCCAATAAGTCATCCACATAGGATTCCACAATTTTATGGATAAGATCATGGAATATGTATGTCATTGCCCGCTGATATGTAGCATTGGCATTCTTAAGGCCGAAAGGCATGACAGCGTAACAATAAGTTCCCCAGGGAGTTATAAATGTAGTTTTGGCTTGATCCTGTTCAAATATTTTAATCTGATTATACCCTGAGAACCCATCCATGAGGGACAATAGTTCAAATCCAGCTATTGCATCAACAATAACGTCAATGGATGGTAACGAGAAGTCATCTTTGGGACAAGCTTTGTTAATATCCTGAAAGTCTATGCAAATGCGTATCTTCCCATTCTTTTTTAGAATAGGGATGATATTAGATACCCATTGTGAATAGTCAATGGGTTTGATGAATCCCACTTGGAGAAGTTTTATTACTTCCTCTTTTACCATGAGAGCCACTTTTGGCTTCATTGGTCTTGACTTTTGTTTAATTGGTTTTGCATCTGGTTTAGTGACAAGGTTATGTACTACAATGTGTGGTGCAATGCCCGTCATTTCTTTATAGCTAAATGTGAAAGCCTTTTGATGTTCTTTGAGGACTTGGGTGTGTATTTCTATCTCCTCATGAGTTAACGAGGATCCCAACTTCAAAATGTTTTAGTTCTTCCTTTATTCTGATGTTTATGTCAATGGTTTCTTCTATTAAATAAGCGTTACCTTCTTCAAATTCAGGTGGGGCTGGAGGTAGTTCCAAGATTTCTCCGTCTTCTACCTCGTAAATATTGAGATCCTTTTGTGGAGGAGACTCTACCATGGGATTTCCAAAATAGGAAGAGGAATGTGGTATTAGGGAAAGATCCACTATGCAGTGAGCAAGGTGTAGCTCCGCATAGGCATTTAGATATTCGAGAGTGACTCTATCACCATCAAAGTGATCCAGGATAGGAAAATCATTCTCAGCCTCTCCATGAGTGAGGAGTGGGTTTGTTGGTATTTTACGTATTAATGGTTTAGTACGAAGTGATATCGTGAAATTTGTATCTTCCAACTCACTGTTTGGAGTGAATCGGGAAGCTGAGGTTGCTATTGAATCAGCGAGAAGGTTATGCTCTTGTGGGATTTCTTCAATTGATATGAAGTTAAATCCCTTACTTAGATCTAATACTGCTATTTTGTAGAGTTGTAAATGTTCAGCGCTAGTTTCATATAACTCAGAGACTTTGTTTACAACTAGTTACGAGTCTCCTAGTACTCTAATGTTATTAACACCCATTCTTTTAGCTAGGATGAGGCCAAAGAGGAGAGCTTCGTACTTAGCTCCGTTCTTTGTACACTCAAAGTTTAATTTAAAGGAAAAAGGTAGGATCTTTCCCTTAGGTGAAGTAAAGATCACTCCTGCCCTAGCTCCAAAGCGACATCTAGCTCCATCGAAGTGGAGAGTCCAATATTTGCTTGAAAAAATGGATGTTGGGATATTCGTCATATCTGTTTCTTCTACTTCGGTTACTTCTACCATACAAACTTTGTCTGATGGAAGAGAAGTAATCCCCAAGGTGTATCTCATACCCATAGAATCAAATGGTAGGAGAATAGGTAAATCTTTCTCTAGCAAATCGATAATTTTTACGGTATTCCCTAGTGACATTGTTTCTATGACGTTGACCTCATTTTTGAGTGCTGGAGCACCCTCAACCAAATTTGTAATTTCAAATTCTGTGTTGGGTATTAACTTCTCTTTTGGTTTTAAATTAATTATTTTACTAAGATGATTTGTTGGGATTTCAAAATCAGAGTGAACGCCTAGTCTTTTCTTCAAATTAGCTACGTGTATATTGAAGGGTTTTGGGTCACCTTGTGCCACAAATATTTTCCCTAAGTGTATAAATCTTATTTCTTGGAATAATGTGGAAGGGATTGCCTTCATGCGGTGTATCCATGGCCGACCGAGGATCATATTATAGTTGGTTTCTTGATCTATAATATAAAATTCGGTGATGACCGTCTTGTGTCCTAAAGTGACTGGTAAAACTATGGTTCCAATTGAGGTGGCCTTGAGGCTATCATAACCTCTTAGCGCATTTCATGTTGTGGAACAGTTTGTTTCTCCATATCCTAACTTTTGAAGAAAAGCGAAGGGGACTATGTTAATTGCTTCCCCATTTTCAATCATTGTGCATTTAACATAGTTATTATAAACCCATATTTGTAAATGTAAAGTTGGGTCACCTCTTTGTGCAATTTCAACATCTGTTGGCATTTTTCTTATATCAAATACAAACTCAGTATCCCTATCTGGCTGCCCTGGAGGCTAGACGTCAAAGTCTACATGATTTACTTGCGTTTCTGGAGGAGGAGTGATGTTGATTAAATGACCAAGGCCTAATGCTTCTAAGAGGGAAGACCTATGGGTGGGAGAGTTCTTTAACAAATCCAAAAAGGAGATCTGAGAGAAGGTTTTAGTTAAGTCACTAATTAAATTATAGGCGCCTATGGGTTTTACCAACGGTTTGTCGAATGTTGTCAGTTCCAATGGATAACTTGGATTTGGTTGAGAAGAATAATCCCGTGTTCTTGTTATGGTTTCTATGGGTAGCTCGGTGTCTAACTCTACTAGACCAACTATCTTAGTTTGGGGTCGAGTTCCTAGTTGGGGTGCGACTGGTGGATTTAATGAAGTTGAGGCTTCATGATCATTGTTTCCTATTATAACACCTTTGTTTGTTCCACTAGGATCTATCCTATTATTGTTAGAATGGTTTGGGAGTGGATCATTAAAGATCTTGAGGGGTACATTTTGAGGGGAAACTACCCCTGTATAAGTGTTTGGTATGGGTACTATAGAATTTGCTAAAAACATATCTATAAAGAGTTATTTTTGATCTTCTATCAAACGTTGCATTTATTTATTGTATTCATGACAAGTCCTAGTATCATGGCCTTGAATCTTGTGGAAACCATAATAAAAATTGGGATTATAATTTTGAGGCTATTGATTTGAAATCTGCTATGGCTCAAAATTCTAATAAGGTTTCTGGTTGCTAGAGTTAAAATTTTGAGGTCGTTGCCTTTGGTTTTGACTCTGATATCCAGTTGGTTTTTGATTTGGACCTTGTGTTTGGATTTTTTGAGGTTGTTGTTGTTGTTTGTTGTTGTGGTGTTGTGGTGGATGATTAAAATCCACCACGTTGATTGTTGGAGTAAAATTGTTATTCATTGATTATTAACAGGCGGCAGAAATGTTTACAACATTTTCTCTTTTAACTTGGTCAGTTACTCCATCTGTTGTAACTCCCATGGTTTTTGTTAAGGATCTTAGGTCCTTGATTAGCATTCCCGGTATTAGGATAGGTCTATGTAGTGTTTTGATTGGGAGTGGTTAATTTCCCATTTGTCCCATATGTCTTACGACCACTATCTATTACTGCTTGGTCAATTCAGAGAGCACTCTCAAGTACTTCATCATAAGTTCTTAGTGGGAACTTCTGGACTTCTTCCTTTATCTCTCTATTGAGAGAATGAAGGAATAAATCACATAGTTCCATTTGATCCATGTTTGGAGCACTTGCTGATGAGTAGAGAACTGTATGCCATCTTTGAATAAAATGAGCAGTGGATTCATTATGTTCTTGTTTAATATGCAAGAATTCCCTGATTCCTGTTCTTAATAATTTGTTCATATCAAAAGCTTTTATGAACTCTGACACGAGTTGTTTAAATGAGTGTATCGAGGCTTCAGGTATTCTGTAATACCAATCAAGGGCAATACCCTCTAAGGTTTTAGGGAATATCTTAGCAACAACCCCATCCCAAGGGAGTAATTCCTATATGGCCATGGCATAGGCCTTAATGTGTGCATTTGGATCTCCTTCCCCTTTGTAGTTTGGGTAAATCAGGAAGAGGTCTTGGAAGCATAACACTTCGTATGGTGAAGTCTAGGGGATCTTTTAAATATTCTGAATAAGTCCCTACTGCATAGGCCTCGACCATTGATGGTGCTTGCTGAGGGGGTGGGGGTGGCATGGTTTGTTGATATGGCATAGCATATGCATTTGTAGGGACATAAGGGAATCCCTGTGGTTGAACGAACATCCTGGGAGAAGAGAACATGTCTCCTTGTGGTGATTTTGAATAAATGTTTAAGTAGGGAGGAGCATTGTTTTGGTATGGGTTGTTTGGTGCCAAGCCGGGAGGTATCATATTTTCAACTGGAGCGATGTTTGAAAATGCAGTCCTAGTTGGTGTTTGTTGTGGGTAATTATATACGGATGTTGAGGAGGCATGCCTAACGTGCCTATTCCTGTAAGGAGGTCAACCTGACTGGGGTGATGCAGAGGGTTGGGGATTCCTGCTTGCCCAAAATATGAATTTTGGTTTGCTTGAGTAAGTTCTAGTCCTCTAACCTTCTCAACTAAGGCTGAAATGACCTCTATTGGTGAAGACATGGTGTTTTTCCTTAATGGCATTTTTTGTACACCTTGAGGTTGTAAAGGGTATGATACCCTACTATGAATTGATCATTACCCTGCCAAGCTTCACCGAAGGAATTTCCCATAGGTGGAGGAATGGGGGTGTTTTCTTGGAGTAGGGTATCAGATTGTATTTGCAGACTCCCTATAGGTGGGTACATGTTTTGAAGCATTGTTCACTTCTAGCGTAGTGTGCTAAGTACTCCTCATCCAAAAATGGGAGTGGATCTGACTGTCTACTGATCTGTGGTCTGAACAAGACCTGAGGAGATGAAGTGGATTCTCCAGTAAACGTCATATTGTTAGAGTCTGAGGGATCTGGTTGTTGTGTTTGTGCAAGCTGATCCAACTCCTCAATTCATGGAACAAAGAACTGGAACTAGTTCTTTGAGGGGGAGTTTGAGATGACAAGTAATTACTTGAATAGTTATCAGCCCATGCAGAAAGCGAGGGTGACGGTTGTCTATTTGTTTGACCATAATTTTCTTTGAGAACGGAGAGAGGTCTTCCATATGTGTTGTATCCTGACATATTCGGGGGGTATATGAATACCCGCAGAATAATGGGAAGGAGCGAAGGTGGATGAAAGAAATGAAAATAAAAGAGGAAGAATTGTTTGGTTCACGTCAGGTTCACCAATTTTGTGGTGAAGCTGATGTGAAGGATAATGAGGTAGATAAGATGAAACAGTTGCTTGGTTCACGTCAGGTTCACCAATTTTGTATGATGTAAAAGTGACATGCAAGCATAAGAATCTACAAGTAACTCTTCCTCATACCCGACCTCCTAGGGGTCGTGCCAAGATGGCTGGTGAATGTGGAATACATATGGATACAGACAAACTAGTTGGGTAATCTTATAACCTCAATACGTAAAAATAGAATCTGTGAATCTAAGGCAAAGACGACCCTCCTAACTTAAATTGGTGTAATGGATCGTTTAGATATAATAGCTTGTTTGGAGGCTCCTATCAATGTTGAGTTTTACCAAGATCCTATTTATTGGCTGTTGGATACGTGGGAAGTGACCTGTGGGAGCTTCTTGTATGTTTCTAGACAAGGTCATGAAAATGGTGATGGGAGGTGTAGTGGATTCTTCAGGGTTTTATGGATGATTCTCTAGTCTAGTCCAGAAATCCTTATCTTGATTGGCTGCTATGTTTAATAAGGAGAATTGTGTAATAATGTCTGGTGGAAGTGAGTGAGGACTTAAATACTAGTGTTCGTAAACCAACATCAATGTCTGATTGATTAGTAGGTCTCATTGGGTTGTGAGACCTATGGGTCACAACCGTAAGTTTGTGGTTGTGGCGAACCTCCTATGGTCATATGAAGAGTTAATCTCTCCTTCCAAATATCCAATAATCATACACCTTTTTCAGCCTCTATGTTTAGAACTAGGAGTTGTGTAATTTTCTCATAATACCTTACAAGTGTTTTGGAAACTTGAATGTGTAAGATAGTGTCTATGTTGATGAGGAGGTCCCCTGCTGTTGGGTTGTGGAACTAGAGGATTGCAACCAAATATTTGTTCTCGTTGGAGTCCTTGTACAGTCATACGGATATCGTATCAAGGCAGTCTATAGTTAGGATGATTTGACCAAAATGTGTATGCCTTGTCATCTTCAATATTTAACTCTCTCAGTTGTTCACTAATTGCTCGTAGGTTTACTGTTGCTCAAAAGACCTGGATCCTAAGGTCTTGATCTATATCAGCTAGTGTTGTGGGGAGATTTGGTTGAGGCACTATCAGTTCAAATGTGTATTCTCTGGGATCTTTAGGTCCCGTGATTGTCATGCAAAACGATTCAAATTTTAACTAAAACTAATAAACTATTTCTAAAAGATGTATCTATAGTATGCATGTATTCTTTTATTTTTTTGTATTTTTGATGAAGTATTTTAATGAAATTAAAAGAGCATACTATTCTAATATTTTTAGAAAATGGACCATTGATCTAGTAACATAATTAAAACAAACAAAGTAGCCTCGGTGTAGCTATTTTCCTGTGTAGATGTGAATTTATCCTAAATATCTAAATGACCAACTGATTTAAATTGAAAAACTCCCAATCCTACCTCAGAAGTGAGAAATGAATCATAGCTTCGTCAAAAACTGATCATTCCCCACATCTTCCCTGGCAATATTGAAGAGTGAATTTTAACCAAAATGAAATAATTTACTACTCTATTTGATATGTTGTAACTAGAACTTTGATAGCTCAAACCTAGAGTTTACAGAATAGTGGTGGATCAAATCATGCGTGTGACTTTGTCCCCTCAGTATGATCTCCTCATTCATTTGTATTCTCGTGAATCCAGAAAAGTAGGTATATGATAACATCAACAAAAGTAAGGTACTGGAACAATGGCAGCTTTCAATATAGACTGAATACAATGCGAGTAAGAGAGTGATAATGCAAGTGAACAATGCTTGAATATGTAATTCCTAGCAGGATTTATTGTGGGAATACAACACAACTACACCAAGAGTTCTAGAAACTATCTTTTGTGACGAGACAAAACCAGTAACTCTAAATGGATTCCAATCTAAGAATGAAACTACCATACTCTAAACTAGACTTGTATGGAACAAAAATGAAACAAGATTGAAACAAGAAGATCGAATGACCTCTAAACAGCAAAGGAAGACTAACAATGGATGCAAAACATGAAACTATTGGAATTCTAAGCAAGAAACTCAAAAGACTGAATGATTAAACAGAGAAGGAGAGGGGCCATTTGTTTGAAAATAAGCTGGCTATTTATAGAAAATGTATTCACTAGAAGGTAACTTGGAATGGAACTCTTTTTCCATTAAACAAAGTGAAAACACTATTTATAGGGTGGCCCAAAACATAAATGCAAAGCAAAGTAGGTGAAAAAAGTGAATAGAAATTTGAATTTTACGTTTGACGTGATCGTCAGAACTTTCTGGAAAACGCACACAGGACCGCCGCCCTGCACAAGGTGGCGGTTACGGGACCACCGTCCTGTCCTAGGTGGCAGTCACGGAACCACCACCCTAGCAGGGTGGCGGTCTCATCACTTAAGACTAAAATGCAAGGAAAAAGGGGGGGAGAGGGTAAAACAAAGCACACGGAGGCCGGATGAGGCACACGGGATGACAAACGTATACTTGGTGAGATTTTCTTGATCCCGAACACCTTGTGAGGAGACTTGTATCATCATTGGGGTATGTGTAACATCTTTCTGGTGGTGTAGTACCCTACAATTTTGGGTACGTACAGTGAATTTGATGATTTTGTGTCCTCTCTTAATCTCATAGATATTGAGCTTCATGGAAACCAATTCACTTGGTCTAATAGAAGATGTGGTGAGAATCTGATCCAGGTAAGATTAGATAGGTCTCTCATCTCTGCTAATTATATGTTGAGTCAGGATTTTCACCTCTCTTCATTACCTAGGATTGGCTCAGATCATAATCACATTGCTTGATTGTCTTGTTACGTTGCTCGTATTGTATTGATTAATTGATATAATTGGACCTAGTTTTTTATTCAAACATTTCCTTAAGTCTTGGAAGGTTTTTTCATTATGCTGTTAGCATGGTGTCAATACTATTTTGATACTAACATCTTGTTTTTTCTGAAAACTTGATTAAAATTATCCAAGTAGTATTATTACCCTACCCACATTTATAACCTTCATTTCCAAAACTTATGCATTGTTTATATTAAACTAAGTTTAGGGTATATATACTTTACATTGTTACTCTAGAAAAATCACCTCATCCCCTTTTTAGTATTTAAATCTTGTTAATTATTGAAAAATTGACTTAAATATTGAAATTGTGTTGTCATCTTGTCATTAATAATATTTGACATAAGTTTTTAGACATAGGGAGTAGACTCCTTTAACAATTGATTCCTTGTTCAGGATTTTACTATATATTCTTTCCTGGAGATATTATTTCATCAGAGGAATTTGGTCATATTTTATTTATCCCTTTGGGACATTCATTCTAGTGGATTAGGAAATTGTTTAGTACATTCTTTACAGTATTCTTTACGACATTTTTTGTGGCTTTTATGGGTGTTATATTACTAAGGTTTTTTTAGATTATTTGTGATACTTGTGCACATTCGTTGGAACTTAGAAAAACATTTCCTATGGCTCATATTACCAGAATGGGACATATAAGATTAGGATCTAATATTTTTTTCAATGCAAATTTACAACCCTTTTGTGAAAAGGAAACCATGATAGACCATAGTGGCAATGAGACTGTATCTCCTTAGGATAACTATGAGTTTAACCCACCCTGTATATACAACTTCCTCTTACAAAATTAAGACCAAGTTCTCACATGAGTAGTGGAATTAGGGGATAAACTGCCACCAAAATTTGACCATAATATTCTTATGAACATGATCCATGGAGAATAAGAAGTATAATGTCCCATCCTCACTATTGATGAAATATTAAACCCTAGACATTCTTCTAGTTTCAGTAAAGGAAACAAAAATGAAGAAGAACCTTCTAAAAACATCGGTGGTTATCGCATACCCACTGTTCCAATTAACCATGATGGTAATGTAGAAAAAAAAGATCATGAAAAACCACCCCAACGTGAAACTCACAAAGAAACAAAAAAAATGAGGTCACTATTTAACAACAAATACAAGCCCTTAGTCGTCAATTAGTGAGTTTAGATTCCCATTTCCATAAAGGCTCAAGAAAAACTCAGTGTAATGAAAAACCTAAGTTACATTCAATGATATTTACACATAAAATTGTTATAGTGAGACATTAAAATCTAACTACGTGTATATTCCTACTTCACCTTCATGTGGCTAAATGTTTGACCAAGAGTGGCCATATATGAAGAATTTCCTTACAAGTTTATAAGAAAGCAATGTAGGACATAGTAAAAAAGTAGTAATTCAAATAACTTTGTCCCTATCCTTTTGATCAGAAAATGCTACGCACCCCCTTTCCTCCTCACTTTTACTACCCTAAATTTGATAAATATAGGGGTAAATGTGATCCATGTGATCATGTTAAGTACTTCTTCATGGATTTAAAAGAAGTTGCATACAATTATAACTATCTCAATCATTTGTTTCTATGGAGTCTTACAAGACAAGATCTTCAGTGGTTTCTTCACATTCCTAAAGGTACTATTTTTACATTTTTCGAGTTAGCAGAAAATTTTGTACACCACTTTTCATTTAATATGGAAAGTGAAATTACCGTGAGAGATCTGTGTAATTCCAAACAATGAAATAATGAAAACTTTGTTGGTTTCCTCCAATGGTGGTGAGGGTTAGCTAGTCACTTCCCTGCTCTATCCCTGAGAAACAACTAGTTAGTATATTTGTGCTAAACCTACATCCTGAAATATATTTCCATTTGCAAATGCATTCTGTGTACATTTGAGGAAGTCATAGAAAAAGGAATCCAAATTGATAAATCTTTATTTTCTAAAGGGACTTTGAACCCCTTTTAAAGAGAGCACCGCAACTCTAAACCTAATGAAAAGCATAAATTATTTAATTAAAAAAAATAATGTTGTAGGTAATAGAATCATGGATTCCAAATGTGTGCAAGCCATCCAAAAAATTTCTCCTTTTAAACTTTCCAAAGGGGTGGTTGCACCAGAAATAAAACATCGAGTGTTCACTCCCCTTTCAGACTTTTTGTCATTAATATTAAAAAAGTTAAACACATTGAACATGGTTAGGTTCCTAACTACTACGTCATATATTGACGATGCAGTAAACTCAGCCTGGTACAAGGACCACGAGTATTATGAATTTCATCTTATTAATGGTCATATCACTGAAAAAAATTTGACATTGAAACACTTCATTCAAGACCTCATAGACATTGGGGAAGTTGAAATGGATTTGCATGGACCTAGTAAAACTTCTAACAAAAAATTGTGGATTTACAAAGAGCCATTTCCTAAACATAAATAGGGGTATAAAAATTTGGATCAAGGCCAATCATCCCAGAATAAAAATTTTAATTACTTTGTTGGTGGAAAAAAAAAATTGATTCTCTTATTGGTTGTGTTCACCCTGTTACTAAGAAAGTGAACACTATTAAAATTAAGACACAAGCATGTGTTGTGGGAACACAATGCACTTGTCTTATTACCCCAAAAACTTATTTACCTACTTCTCAGGATAATCACTATCATCTCCTTGAATAGTTAGAGAAAAATACAGATAAGATTTATATCTTAGATCTTCTTAAAATATCTAGCTTTCATAAGGAAATCCATTACAAAACCCTTCAAGGGTGAAGAGTTTCTACAAATATTGATCCTACACACTTCCAAGCCTTGGTTGTGTAGGTTGCTCTATTTAAACACATTACCTTTATTCAGCATGATATTCCAATCAATGACCATACCCAAAAACTCCCCTTGTACATAGAGGTTATCATAACTGTTATCCAGAATGTGCCCCCCTGCTCATTTTGTGGCTAACTCCTTTCATTCTTCCCTCTCTTGTGCCTCAGTCATAATTTTTTACTTTTCAGGCACTCAAAACTTTTCAAAAATGACACCATTGGATAGAGATCTCTCTCAGATTTCTAGAAAGGTAAAGTTTTCCTGCTAACTCCATGTATTTTTAAGTTATGGCTCGGCGGATTTTTTGTGGGAAATTTTCCCCTGAAAGGCCTGCAGCCAATGAGACGCCACCACGTGTCGAATGAAGCAGCGGGGGTCGGAGGAAAACTTGGTTTTTTACCAAGTGCTTTGGAAAAATTTCAAAAGGAAAAGTTTTCCCTGCAGGCCCACCGACGAATCAAATGATGCCACATGTCCAGGGGAGAAATTTGAAAATTTTGGCTAAGTGTTGGGCATGCAAAATTTTGGAGGGAAGATCCGCACCCAGTCATATATCGCCACGTGTCCTATGGCATGGAGTTTCAGAGGGCAAAGGAGAAGTTGGATTTTTGGCGAAGTGTTTTGCCAAATTTCAAAGAAGGATTTTTTGGCCCGCTGCCCCCGCCAATCAATCATGTTTCGACACGTGTCCCCGGGGGTTGGAGCTGCGGAGCGCGGGAGGGAATCCGGATTTTTTCCCAAAGTGTTGGCGTAAAAGAAAATATTTGCCCCAACGGCCCATGGAAAATGAATTTGTGCCAAATGTCCTGGAAAGGCAGAGTGCGAGAGGGAATTGGGAAATTTTCCCAAAGGAAAAACGAAGGAATTTTTCAAAGGGAAAAGCCCGCCCCCAAAATGCGAGCCAATGGAATCTCGCCACATGTCCAGGTGGCGCCAAAAAACTTAAGAAAAGCCCGCATGAAAAATTTGAAGGGGCAAGCCCGCACCCAATGGGGTTATGCCACTCATCCAGGTCGAAAATGGTCAAAGCGGCCCGTGAAAAATTCAAGAAGGACAGGCCCGCGTCTAATCAACGCATGCCATGTGGCCTCAACTCACCGACCCTGCGAGGATTTTTTGGAAAATTTTCCAAAAGGCAAAACAAAGGAAAATGGAGTAGGATGGGCCCACGCCCAATAAAAATGTGCCACATGGTACCTGGAAAGGCAGAGCCCGGGGATTTTTTGGGAAATTTTCCCAAATGCAAAAAAGGTGAAAAAATTCAAATTTTCACCCGCCAATCCGATTTGGCCCTGTTTTGCCCTAAAAATTCAAATGGCCATATCTTTTGATCCAGAGCTCAGTTTTTCACGTTCTTGATATCAATGGAAAGATGGTGAAATTATCTACAAGATTTCAAGGTCATTTCTGCATTTTAATGGATTTTGGAGAGATAAAATTTAAAAATGCCTCTAGCACGTGGTCATGGACAGAAATGACGTTTCAACCACCGTTTTTAATGAAGAATGGCTCGCATTCTCTCCCAGTATGGATAAAAATGTCAGGGGATGTGCCTGTAAGGATGCCCATGCTGTTTTGATCATGTTTTGGTCAATTCTTGAATCCCTTCTACATTTTCCCATGTTTCTCTCTCCTGGGCTCATCCTTTACACTGTAAAAGCCAGTTTTGGCTCATTTTCAAGAGGTTGAACATTTTTTGTGTATAACAGGCTCCCTTTTTCGCCTTGAAAGTGATTTTTGTAGAAAACTAGACCTCTTCCAAGACTGCAACCTATTTTTCCTCTCAGGTGTTGTAATGCAAGTGTTTTTTGATGTAAAATGACAATACAGGCTCTGTGAATGAGTTTTAATCCTTTGTCTGTGTTGTTTGATTCATTTCTAACCCTCCATTACAGTTATTAGTTTGTGCATGAATATTTGTTGCATTATTATGAACTGTTTCAATTTGTAGAAGTAAGAAATTTCCACCACTCCTTTGGTGTATCACCTTATTAGCACTAGTTTTAGTTTTTTGCATTCTCCATCTCTGCCCACATGGAATCTAGACTAGGATTTTGAGTTTGAAACCTCTGTATAACTTGCAAGTGACATATCTAATTAGAGGAGTTGAGGAACTAGCCTCTAATTTGGAGATTCCTCTCTCATTTTTACAAGTCCCACACTTAGGGAGAGGATTCAATTTTGTGCAATCACACTGGATGCTTAGGATGATCAAACTAGAAATCTGATCAACATCCAGGGGTGCTGCTGATTTGCAACAAAAATAACTTGTAAAAATATTGAGAGAGTTCTTGTGGACAATGGATCTAGCTTGAATCTTTGTAGCTTGAAACTAATCAGACAACTGGGATGCACTAATTCAAAAATTGAGCCTAATATCATTACTATGACCTATTATAATGCAGAGCGATAGTCAGCTACTATAATAAATTTTCCTGTGGAAGTTAGGACTACAATTAATGTTACTTGGTTCCATGTCTTGGACTTGTAATTACCCTACAATATACTCCTCGGTCTCCCAAGGATTTAGGTCATGTAGTTCGTGCTTTCCACTTTCCATCAATGTATAAAATTGTATCATGAAGGAAAAACACTTACCATTCTTGGATACCCATAACCCTTTGCACATTACAAGGCATTATCTAGTTATTTCCCCTCTATATATGAGTGTCCTACACAGATAGTTGTATAGGTTCATCCCTAAGCTCTGGCCTCCCGCATTGATCCTGATACACTATGCCCATGGAAATATGGTACCTCCACGTCAGTTTCCCCATTTTCTACATGTGACATGAAGGTCCTCCCTATAGACTATGGAGAATACAACCTCCAATAGGCCCTCCTTATCTCCAATCTACCCCTATCACCAAAAACACATGGTAGGCATAGCTATTAGCCTTAATAGTCTTGAGAAATTACAACATTGACACTTTTCTTCCTGGTGGCATTTTGGCGGATGAGAAACTACTTGACGCTCTTATATCCTGGTCTCTTGATAATGAGATCTATCAAGTGCCCAAGTATGCCATCCCTAATAACATGATGTACACTATGGGATATCAAGGAAATGGAAGTGGTGTCAATGAGAAAGGCTTGCTAGAACTTCTTCCATCCCCACATCAAAAGATGGAAAAATATGGCATCAATCTTCGACTGTATGGGACCCATCCCCCAAAATCAAAGCTACTTCTTTTGAGCATGATGATATTGTTGGTGTCGAAACGCAGCACCCCTGGGACTCTGCAACGTGATCGGTTGAGAATCTCAGTGCGATTGCACAACATGGAGATTTTCCCAAGTGTGGGACCTTGCGAAATCAGAAAAGCTCTCCGGATGAAGGCCGGCTCCTATTCCTCTGTTCAGATGCATGAATAAAATGCAGAGGGTTTACCAAAAAACCTAATCTAACTTGCCAAGGAGACAGGGTAGAGAATGCATAAAAAAATAAAACCTAAACTACGGAGGTGATGCACCGAGGAATTTTGGACACCCGTTTTGCAAAGTTAAACACAGACCACATAAATGCAATATAACACCATGCACAGGCAGCCAAAATGCAATAAGAGATCAAAAATGACAGCAATGAATATATGAGAGGGTTTAGGATCAATCACAAACATACATATATTGCTCAAGGATCGATTCAATACATTGCAGTGGCCAAGAGGCAAAAAACAGTATTACAATCCATATGGGAGGTTTGAAGGCTCCACGAATTCTCTTGCAAGCAAGGGAAGAAGGGGGGATGCAAAACGAAAAAATTCCCAACCATTTTCAAAGAGCCTCTCTTTACCATTTATAAGAGGAAAAATGAGGGAGAAGAGAAGAATTCAAATTCTGCCCCCAACCATCTCCAAGACTCGCACCTAATTCATCATATTATGGCGGTAGGTGGGATCCCCAACAACTCAAAACATGGCGAACTGTATTTTTACATTTTTAAGAACTTTTTCCCACCCAATTAAAGATATCCAGTCGTAGTTGCGTAGAGGACGCCGAGAGCTTTCCGAAAAGTCCAACCTTGTGTGAATCCGAGCTCCCTGTGAAAAGTTATGGCGATCTGAATATTTCCCGCGTCAGGGTCTGTTTCCAGTCGGGTTCGGGGTTCTCCTCTGCATTTGCATCGGCTTTGGAGGATGGCTCGACATATGTTTGATGCTTGTGTTTTCCCGAAACCCACTTCCGCCAGTATTTCCAAGATTTCCTTTGTTTTGGGGGGCGGAAGATGAAACTGCATGTGCATCGGGTTTGGAGGGTGTGCTCGACATGCTTCTTCGCCATGTTTTCCCCGACTTGCTTTTTCGACGTTCCAAGACCCAATTTCCTTCGAAGCATTTTCAGGTTTGCGGAAACCTTGAGCATCGGGACATCCTTTACGATCTACATGTCTTCATGTTTTCGTGTTTCCTGAAACCTGAAACCCGATTTTCCTTTGATGTCAGGTTTTCCAGACCCCTACGACATGTTCTTTGTTGTCGGGTTTATCCGCCCCTCCGATTCCATGTTCTTTGTCGGGTTTTGGAGACCCGACGACACATTTTATTTGTTGGCAGGTTTTGGAGACCCCCCAACATGTCCTTTCATGTTTTTCCACCATGTTTCTCTGCCTTGTAAACCCGATTCCCTTTGTGTATCTACATTTACCTGGGGGGTAAATATATACAACAATTTGGCGACTCACGGGGTTACCTGCCTATTAGGTAGAACATCAATGGCCTTTTAGCGATCCATTGGGCATGGAGTCATAAGCAATAACCTGAAACCAACCTGAATATCTGATCCTGACCTACCACAACTCCTTCTCCGAGAACACGCTGAACTGTAGAAAACCAACCCAGGAGCAATAGAAACCTATGCCAAAGCACTTAGGGAAACTGAAACCTAACTACAACAAGACAATGTGCATACGCACTTAGGGGAATTGAAATCTAGGCTAATATTTACAAGGGTAGAACTTTTCTCTTTTCAGTAGCAATGTTTAAGATAGATTCCGTTGACCGGAATCGGGAGTTCTTCTCCATCCAATGTAGACAATTGGAAGGCATTGCTATTCTTACATTCCATGACCATGTAGGGGCCACTCCAAATGGCGTCAAACTTGGAATGCTTTCCCAGTTTTTCCCGATCTGCATCCCATTTCAGAACTAAGTCTCCTTCCGAGAAGGTCCTTACTCTTGCTTTCTTATCAAACCATCTTTTCACTAAGGCCTGATCTTTCTCAATCGTTTGAACTGCATGTTCTCTAATTTCTGCCAATTCCATCAACTCTGCATACCTAGCCTCCATTGGTTCGAACTCAGCCAACTCCAACTGCTTCATGAACTCCAATGCAGGCAGTTCTAATGATATAGGCAATACTGCCTCTTTTCCATAGACCAACTTGTAAGGGGAATTACCTGTAGACCTCTTTGGTGTTATTCTGTCAGCCCATAATGCTGATTTTAGCTTGGTATGCCATGTTCTTTGATTTTCATCCAGAGTCCTCCTGATGATTCTTAGCAAATTTTTTGTTCGTGGACTCTGCCTGTCCATTACCCTATGGGTAATAATTGGAAGAGGTGCTCAAGATAGATTCCATTCTTGACAGCCCATTCTGTAATCTTGGAACCTACGAATGCCAATGCATTGTCTGATATGATAGTGGCCGGCACACCGAACCTGGTCACTATTCCTTCATAAAATTCTAGTATATTAGACTCGTTTTCCTCTTTGAGCGCTACTGCTTCAGTCCACTTGGTGAAATAGTCCGTTACTGTGAGAATCCACTTGTGGCCTTGGCTTGAGTTTGGGTTGATGACTCCGATGAAGTCCAATCCCCATTGCAGAAATGGTTGGTCAACCAAGATTGGGTGCAATGGAAGTGCTGCTAGTCTTTCTTTGCCTGTGAAGAGTGCACATTTCTTACACTTTCTTATCCATGTATAACAGTCACTGAACACTGTGGGCCAATAATACCCTGCCTTCATTATCTTGAGAGCTGTTACTCGTGGGGAAAAATGTCCTCCAGAATCTCCATCGTGAAAATCTCGTAACACCCTCTCAATTTGACTTGTCCCAATGCACCTCAATAGAACTCCATTGATGTCTTTCTTGAACAAAACACCATCAACAAGCACATATGGAATAGCTTGTAATCTAAAGTATCTCCTCTTTGCTTTGCTCATTTCTAGAGGGCATAGTCCTGTCTGTAGGAAGTGTATCATATCCTGAGTCCAACAAGGAGTAGGCACATCATCATTTTCCTGTTCTTGACCATCCTGTAGCACCAAGGTAGTCTCTTTTTCATCACCTGCTTCAACTTGTTGACTCAAGGCTAGCTGTTCACATAGTCCCTTTCCACGTACTAGTTTTGTGACCTTGATCTCGATGTCATATTCCATGACACGAGTGATCCATCCTGCACGCTTCTCATTCAGATCCTTGTTTAGAAGGAAGTCCTTGACTCCCGCATGAGAGACCAATAATTGGATCTTGTTGTTTGAGACTAGGTGCTTGAATTTCTGTAAGCTCTTGATCACTGCAAGGATATGCTTTTCAATGAAAGAGTACCTAGTTTCGTATTCCTCCAAGCCTTGACTGAAGAAAGCAACTGGTTGTTCTAATCCTCCTTTGTTCTGTTGTACTAGGATTGCAGAAATTGTGTCTCCACCACCGAAGGCATATAGCACGAAGTCCCTAGAGAAGTCTGGATTGACGAGAGTTGGGGCTTGAGATATAGCCTCTTTTATTGCCTCAAAACTTGCCTTGCCTTCAGATGTCCACTTAAATGCTCCATGCTCTTCTTTAACATCAGCGTTATTGGCTTTACAAGAGCTGCAAAGTTTGGAACAAACCTGCGGACAAAATTGATCCTTCCTAAGAAGCTTTGAAGAGCCTTCTTGTGACTTGGCAATGGCAATGCTTGAATTGCTTCAACTCTTTCTGGGTCAATCGTCAACCCTTCCTTTGAAACAATATGGCCTAGAAGTTTTCCCTCGTGAGCCAAGAATATGCACTTTTTGGGATTCAATGATACCCCAAATCTTCTACATCTCTGAAATACTTGCCTCAAATGAAAGAGGTGATCCGCTGCATTTTTTGAGAATACAATGATGTCCGTCAAGATATATTAGAACTATTTTATTGATCAACCCCTTAAATGCCATATCCATTGCCCTTTGGAAAGTGGCCCCAGCATTTGATAGCCCAAATGGCATCTTCTTGTAGGCATAGGTCCCCCATTTGGTGGTGAAAGTCGTCTTGAATTGGTCATCTTCTTTCACCATCACCTGATTATACCCTGAGTAGCCATCTAGGAGAGAGAATCTCTCTGAACCGGATACTACTTGCAATATTTGTTCCATTGAAGGAAGTGGGTAATGATCTTTGAGAGATGCTCTGTTGAGGTCTCGGAAATCCACACACAACCTGATTTCTCCGCTCTTCTTCCTGACCGGAACCAAGTTTGCAACCCAGCTTGAGTGCTTGATTGGGAATATAATGCTTGCCTCTATTAGCTTATTTAGCTCTTTCTTCATTAGAGGCTCAATGTGAGGGTTGACTAGTCTCTGCTTCTGCCTGATGGGCTTAGCATCTGGATCCAATTCTATGGTATGTTGTGCCAAATTTGGATCGAATCCTCTTAAGTCTTCATAGCTCCAAGCGAAGACATCTGGAAATTCTTGGCAAAGCTGTGTGAAATCTGATTTCTCCTTGTTCAGTGGCCACTTTACCAATTTGAAGTGTTTTGCCTTCCCCAACTAGAATTGGCTTTAAATCTTCTCTCCTGACCTGTATGTTAGCCTTTTCCTTACGAAACTGGTCGTTAGGGTTGAAGATAGACTCCAACATTACTAAACCCTTAGGAAGCTTGTTTGTTCGCAGTTGCACTACTTGATCCCCATACTGCTGCTCTAATCTATCCTGATTTCTAGCTGAGAATTCAGCCTCTTCTTGTAAGAAATTGACGATCTGTTGATCATTCTCAAACACCTGCCAGCTTGTGTTATTATCTGGAACTGCTGGCCTCACAACCACATGAATATGTGGCTGCGTTTTTTCTCTTCTGATGTTGTCAACCACATCAAACGTTGCTCCAACTTACTGCGAGCCTATCTGCGGCTTCATTTTTCTTCCTGGGTATGGACACAATGCTGAAAGCTTTGAAATCCTCAATGAGGTCCCATACCCTATTCTTGTAGCTCTTTAGCAGGTCATTCTTTGTAGCATGTTGTCCCCTAACTTGGTTGACGATTAGCTCGCTATCTCCAAACACCTGTAAGTTCTTTATGCCCCTTTTCCTAGCCCAATGAATTCCATGAACCAAGGCCTCATATTCAGCTGTGTTGTTTTGAACAAGAAAACTGGAAATGAAAAGCTAAATAATACTTGATGTCTTGTGGTGAAATCAACACTGCACCACCTCCAGCACCTTGTCTGCTTCTCGAACCATCGAAGAATAATTTCCAAACTTTGTCTTCATCTTTTTGTTCAGGCTGAATGATGTCGGGAATGGGTGAATTTTCTTCGTGTACACAATACACGCCTAATTCAGATTCTTCAATTTCCTTGTATGGGTCAAATTCATGACTCTTGTTTGCCCATTCATCCAAAGTTAAATCAGGAATTCCCTCGACCTTAGTACCTGCTTCTAGATCACTTGAACACTCCTCCTGATCAAAAACTAAGCAATTTGCATTGATAGGACCTGGTACATAAGGCTCAATATGG
This sequence comes from Taxus chinensis, assembly GCA_019776745.2. Classification (NCBI taxonomy): domain Eukaryota; kingdom Viridiplantae; phylum Streptophyta; class Pinopsida; order Cupressales; family Taxaceae; genus Taxus; species Taxus chinensis. The sequence continues at coordinate 320,239,498 of CM034156.1, forward strand.
AAATTGGCAATTGATTCTGATCTGATTGTTGCTTTAGCTCCATACCTTGTCCTGAAAATCATGTGTGACCAATCTGCAGATAAATATCCACCGATCTTTGCAGTGAAGTCCCTTGATAAACACAACGCAAAGAGTGGCGGGAGATCAATTACAGACACATCTTGCAGAACTGTAACATTAGGACATGAATGTAGTGTTAGGCTTAACCCCTTGATGACCCCAACTGTTCCTACTACCGTTCCATCTAGTTGCACTACTCCTTTCAGTACTGGCTCATACTTCAGACCCAGTTGATCCGCTATTTGCTTCGGCATCACTGAACTACTTGCTCCTGAATCTATCATGCAGTTGTGTACCAAGTGGTTTCCAACAATCAATGAAACATAGAATGGTGGAGGCTTCAAATTTTTCCTTGTCTGGCCCCCATCATGTTGCACTGCATTAGTGAGAACTTTCTCATGTCCCTGGTTTGATACATTTGTGGCAGACCAATTAGCCATTGCAGCTTGCAATAAATCTCGTTGCCCCGGGATCGCAAGTGATTCCCACATGGAAATGTTCACATGTGTCTTCTTCATTTGATCGATGATGTTGAAGGGGGATGAATTGTCCTTTTCTATCCCTTACTTAGTGCAATCTTTTCTGGAGCTTGAACAGGTGCATGTGTTGCTACAACAGGTACCTTAGGCTGATTTTGCACATTTGGAGCTATGTTTGGTCTACCGACCCCCCCTGTTGTGTAAGAGTGGGTTGAGAAACAATTGGGTTAGATGGTTTTCCCTCTACTATGCTTCTCTTCTTTGACCATGTGTTGGCAGCCACGCCTTGAAAAGGCTGTTGGTTAACTCCACAGAAGTCTTCTGTTTGCCAATTGGCCAATGTGGTTTCTGTCGGAGGTCCCTCTTGTTGCATTCCTTGCTGCTGATTCTCTTCCTGGCTTGGTTCTTGAGGAACACCAATGGTTTGCACCATCAAGGCCTGATTCAGTGCACCATTGAAACATGCTGACTGATTGTGAGGTAGATTGCAAGGGTAACACCAGTCGTACTCCTGTGCCATGTTGTTTTACGTGGCGGGGACCAAGGCTCTTGAGGATGTCGTTGCATTTGGATCATATGGTCGAAATGGCCTGGCAACTTGAGGTTGTCCTTGGTTTTGGTTTTGATTTGCAGCCTGAGGTGGTGGTCTATTCTGTTGGTATGAGGGCCTAGCTTGGTACTGTGCTTGAGGCTGATATGGTCTAGAACTTTGAGCTTGCTGTCTTTTGATAGTCACTAGCTCATTTCCAAGGTTCTGTAGTTGTTTCATAACCTCCTGCAATTCCTTTGAAGTATTTGAAGAAGTTGATGCCTCATTACTGCTTTGATTTCTTAGGAGTTGGAATGGGATTCAATTCTAGTGCTTGATTGGTTGTAGGAACTCCCATATCTGGATAGATAGGCATTGGTGGCCTTGGTGCAAGCTTGCTGGCTTGGATCAAACAGTTTCTCTACTCTAATCATTGTGTCATAGGCCCCTGGCAGTGTTGTCCCTCCCATTGATTGGATCATCATGGCTATGTCTGAATTTATAGCCTTTAAGAAATAAAGGAATGCTCCTTCGGCGGTTGGTCTAACAGCTATTGGAATCCTGTCCCATGTCCATTGGAATCTGAAGTTGAAATCTATCATTTGTTCATTAGGAGCCCTTTTGATTGTTGTCAATTGTTCCAATAAGGAGAAATTGTCTGCCCTCTCCCCAAACTGGTTGCAAAGGGCTGAACAAAGCTGGTTCCAATTCGTAATGGACCCTGCCGCAAGGCTCCTAAACCATTGTAAGGCCTTGCCTTTGAAAGATGAAGCCAACAACTTGACTACAACATCCATTTCATTTATTTCATGGATTGCACATGCATGAGCAATATCCTGGATGTGATCAATAGGAGTAGTATGATTTTCTCCTGTGAAATAGGGTATATTCTTTAGCGTTGCAACTAGAATTTGATTATGAGCATTTAGGGCAAGTGGACTACTGCCCGTGAAATTGACAAAGGGATTCGGTGGTAGATGTGCCATTATGATTGGCCTAAGAACCCTGGTTGATGCAAGAAAAGGCCTCCCAAGTGGAGGTGTAGACAAAGTCCTGTTAGGCGGAGATGGTGATCTTTGTGGTCTTCTTCCTCTCCTTCCTCTGCCTGGTGAAAGTTGCAAGTGGACAAATATCCCCTCTTCTCGAGTATTAGACCTGGTTCGAATTCTTCTCATATGCCTGGGAAACTTGTGCTGCTACACCATTGAACTCTATCCCTTCAGAGTCGACAGATGTGTTAGAGAACAAGCCTCTAAAAGGCTGGATTTTGCCAAGTTACACACCAAACTTGATAGTATTGAAAATATAATTAAAAATTTTGCAGGACCCAGAGGAAATGAACTGCAATTTGGAATTCAGGCCTTGCTGTGCAGCTGCAGATCCCCAAAAAGTACAGGGGGAACTCAGGTCATGCAATGCAACTCATAAAACCTGAATTGCCATGTGTCTAAACTTGGAACATGCTCCGCCATCCCTCAAAACCCGAAATGACTGTTGTCGGGAATAGGACCATGAAATGCATCCCCCAAAACCCGAAATGAACTGTTGGGTCTTCTTTGATGTTCTCGGATCCTTGAAAACCTGAAATCACTAAAAATCCTAAAAATTTTGAAAGTCAAAATCTCAAAACAACTAAAGATACCCTTTTGAAGATTACTATCAGATCTACCAACTGCTGAAATTTTGACTCTGTTTTAAGCAAGATAAACCCTTGAAAATTGATTTCGGAGTTAAAGGCCTAGATGGAGCAAAATCTGAAATTTGTAAATACTTGCAATTTTCTTGGTCTGAATTTCGTGAAAAATCCTTCAAAACTTTATGGAATGACCTCTTGGTCCCATCGGGTGTGCCAAAACTATTGGTGTCGAATCACAACACCCCTGAGACTCTGCAACACGATGGGTCGAGACTCTCGGTGCGATTGGACAACATGGAGATTTTCTCAAGTGTGGGACCTCGCGAAATCAGAAAAGCTCTCTGGATGAAGGCCAGGTCCTATTCCTCTGTTCAGATGCATGAATAAAAACACATAGGGTTTACCCAAAAAGCCTAATCTAACTTGCCAAGGAGACAGGGAGAGAGAAATACATAAAAATAAAACCTAAACTACGGAGGTGATGCACTAAGGAATTTTAAACACTCGCTTTGCAAGATTTAACACAGGCCACAGAGATGCAATACGAATATCATGCACAGGAAACCAAAAATGCAATAAGAGATCAAAATGGCAACAACGAATACATGAGAGGGTCAAAAATTCAATCACAGACATATATATACTATTGCCCAAGAGATTGATACAATACATTGCAGTGGACAAGAGGCAGAAGAAGAACTGGTATTACAACCCATATGGGAGGTTTGAGAACTTCACGAATTCTCTTGCAAGCAAGGGAGAGATGGGAGCCCTGCAAAATGATAAATGCCCAACCATTTTTTAGAGAGCCTCTCTTTGGCCATTTATATGAGGAAAAATGAGAGAGAAGAGAATGATTCGAATTCTGCCCCCAACCACCTCCAAGACTGCACCTAACCCATCATATTATGGTGGTAGCTGAGGATCCTCAACCACCCAACAGTGGCCAATTGTATTTTGCATTTTTAAGAGCTTGTTCCCACCCAATTACATATATCCAGTCGTAGTTGCGTAGAGGACGCCGAGAGCTTTCTGAAAACTCCAACCTTGTGTGAATCCGAGCTCCCTGTGAAAATTTATGGCTATCTGAATCCATTTCCCGCATCAGGGATCCATTCCGCCTGTCGGGTTCAGGTTTCTCCTTGTGCATCTTCATCGGGTTTGGAGGATGCCTCAACATGTTTTCACCCCGTGCTTCCCCACCATGTTTTTCTGACTTCCTGAGACCCGATTTCCCTTTGCGTCGGGTTATCCAACCCTTGCGACATGTTCTTTGCTGTCGAGTTTTATTAACCCCTCCGACATGTCTTCTACGCCATGTTTTTTCCAACTCTGAGACCCGATTTCCCTTTGCATCGGGTTTTCAACCGTCGAGCATCGGGACATCCTTTGCGATTCTGCATGCTTCATGTTTCATGTTTCTCGAAACTCCGAGACCCGCTTTTCCTTTGATGTCGGATTTTCCAACTCTTCCGACATGTCTTTGATGTCAGGTTCATCCGCCTCTCCAACATGCTTCTGCGCCATGCTTTTCTTCCTCCGAAACCCAATTCCTTTTGCGTCGGGTTTTCCAACCCTTGCGACATGTCCTTGCGCCATGTTTCTCCGCCTCCGTAGACCCGATTTTCTTTGTGTCAGGTTTATATTTACCCGGGGGGTAAATATATACAACACAACCCACTACCTTATATGGAGCATATCTTGCAGATAGTAGCCAGATTAAAAAAGAAATCTCTATTAGATAGTTACTCTAGTTATAATCAGATCATGGTGAAAGATGAAGATCAATTAAAAATAAAATTTACCACAAAATGGGGACCATACACTTATATAAAAAATTCCCTTCGGTCTTTCTAATGCAAGAGAAACCTTCCAAAGAGATATGGACAATGGAATTCTTCTATAAAAATTAAGAAATTGGATAATTTATGTTTTTATTTACGTTGATGACATTCCCAGTGGAAATCACAAGGAAGTGAGTAATAATTTGTTCCATATCAGACACAGTTACACGTAGGTTTGGGTAGTTTGAGGATGAGTCCCTTTATGGTCATCAAAATACATATTTTTAGAGACATAATGGAAAAATAACTTAGGCCACATTGTCTCAAAGAACAAAAAATCCAAGTGACCCTCATTAGGGTGAGCACCTCTTTAAGGCACTATCGTAATGTCACAAATTGAAAAATATATAATGGATATAAAAAGTGACCACTCTAAGGGTGAAATATCATTAAGACACCCTTAGAACAAGATATCTCAACCTCCCCCTTGATCCTACGCATATGGAAGATGGATCCAAGCTACTGGTGGAGGAGACTATTGATGTAAATATTGGCACTGAAGATGAGGCAAAAACTTGTTAAGCTAGGAGCTTCCCTCTCTAAGCACAAGAACAAAAGGACTTTTTTCATGCTCCTTCATGAATTATCAGATGTTCTTTACATGGTCATATGCTGACATGCCTAGATTAGATCCTTCGCTAGTAGTGCATAACTTGGTTGTGCATGAATCTGTTAAACAAATCAAGAAAAAATTAATGGAAAATGCATCCTTGTGTGATCCCTTTTGGTCAAGGAGGAGCTAGAAAAATTGTTAGAATAGGGCTCATTAGACCTATTGAATTACTTAGAGTGGATATCCAACATAGTAATATGTGAAAAAGAAACCCATTGGTATCAAGATTTGTACATAGATTTTAGATACATTAACAAAGTAGTGTCAAAAAAAGATGATTTTCCTCTTCCCAACTTCGACATGATTGTCGATTCAACTAGATATGAAATGCTATCACTCATGGATGGATTTTTAGGTTATAATCAAATCAAGATTACAGAAGAGGATCAACATAAGACTACTTTCACTACCCTTTAGGGTACTTTTTTATCAAGTTCATTCCCTTCATCCTCAAGAATTCAGAACTCAATTATTAAAGGGCCATGAATGTCATCTTCCATGACATGATGAATGATATAATGGAAGACTATTTTGATGACATCTTGGGAAAGTCCAAGACTAGAGAAGAACATCTAGAGATCCTATGTGTATCTTTCAATGCCTCAGAGATTACAAGGTCATGATCAACCCAAAAAAGTGTGTCTTCGAGGTGCTATCAGGAAAATTACTAGGCTTCACTGTTTCAAGGAGAGTAATTGAAGTGGACCCAGCAAAGGTCACATCCATCATAGATATTCCTCCTCCCAAGAACCTTAAGAAGTTGCATAGCTTGTAGGGTAAGATCTAAGATATATGTAGATTCAGCTCCTAACTTGCTGATAAATGTCATTCCTTCACACATCTTCTCAAGAAATATGTTGATTTCCATTGGGGTCCTAAACAAAAACAAGTTTTTCCTTACTCAAGGAGTATTTGGCCAAACCCATGTTCTTATGCCTCCTACCCCAAGAATAAACCCCTATGTATATTTCATCATACTCAAAAATTGCAACTTTTTAGCTTAGTCTGATCTATTCAAAAAGAAAAATCCTCTATTCTTAGTACATGTTGATCACTTATGATCTCAACTATCAACAAATTGAAAAGTGTTGTTAGCCATTTTTTTTCATTCCAAAAACTTTTTCATTACCTACTAAACAATAAAATCAAACTCATATCCAGATTTAAACCACTTAAATATCTATTATCTAAACCCACACTTACTGGGAGGATGACCAATTAGATCATCTTATTAAGTGATTTTGATATAGAATATGTCATCCATAAATCAGTCAAAGGGAAAGTTCCTTAGATCAACTAGTTGAATCCCCTTTTTCTAAGAAATTTATCCACTAAGTTTGAAATTTCTGATGCTTCTATGATGTATATTGAGGAATCCACTATGTATTAACAAATGTACTTTGATGGATCATTGCATTTTCATGGTTAACAGAGCAGGAGTTTGTTCTTATCACTCCTACATGTGATTTAATTCCTCAAGAATTTCCAATACTTGGCTTCCCATACTAATAATATATCCAAGTATGAATCCCTTATTGCAATATTGAAAATTTCTATAATGTGGGATATCAGAAAGGTCAACATTATAGGTGATTCTTAATTGATCATTAAGAAAGTAAATGATGAATATATGGTCAAGGATGAGAATTTTCTCTGTTACAAGAAGATGGTGGATACTTAGAAATAGTTCTTTGTGCAAATCACCTTCCAACAGATACCCAGAAGAAATAATCACACAATGGATGCCATGGCCAAAATTGTATCTTTTTTACACATTCCACTAGGTAACAATGAAATTTTGTTATTCATGGAACATTTGATGACACATATATATGACATGCTAGAATCTTATTTGGTAAGTGAAGTTTTGGGTCCGTTATCCCCTGGTACCTTGATGTCTAAAATTACATACATGATTGAACCATTCTTCCTAACATTACCCATTCTGAAAAATTAACCATTATCTAACATATAGTGCATGTTATACCTTACTTGGGGGAACTCTCTATCATCAAGACTATGATGGCAATCTATTATGGTTTCTTAACTTGGAAGAATATATCTTAGCATTTAAAGAGGTGCACGAAGGAATCTGTGGGGTACATATGAGTGGAATGATCTTTAGCTAAGAAAATTTTGACAGTACAGGCTATTATTGGCCTACTATGCAAACTGATTGTTGTCAGTATGTACAAAAATGTATGTTGTGTCAAAAACATGGTAGTCTAATACATGCTCTACACAATCTTTGTAACCAATTATGACACCATGGCCATTCTCTAAATGGGGACTTGATCTCATAAAGAATCTCACTCCAACTTCCTCAGATGGCCAGAACACACATCATAACTGCCACCAAGTATTTTACTAAATGGGTAGAGGTTTTTCCTCTCACTTATGTTACTGGTGCAAAAATTTTCAAGTTTATAATGAATCACATCATCTGCTACTATGACATCCCTTCTTCCATTGTATATGAAAATGGAAAATATTTCAAGAATAAATAAGTGAAGGAACTATGTTTCAACAATTCCAAATCTCTCCTAAAATGGTCAACCCCCTATTACCCTCAAGGTAATGGATAAGGAAGAATCCTTGAATAAGACTCTTGTTCATATCATGGAGAAAATTCTTAGTAAAACCTGACTCATAATTAGACATCTTTATATCCATCCTTCCCTATGTGGATTACATGAAATCTATCCACACACCAATATGTGTGACACCATATTCTCTTATCTTTGGCATTGAAGCCATTTTACCCTTGGAGATTGAGATTCCTTCATTACGGATATCCTTGAGAGAATATCTAGAAAAAGATGAATATTATAGAGTGGATAGGCTAGTTGAGCTAGAGTTCCTTGATGAAAAGTGCCTCCATGTACTAGATCACCTCAAAGTGTATTAGAATTGAGTATGTCAGAGATACAACAAACATATCATACCTCGTCAAGTTTGAGGTAGGAGATCTAGTTCTTAAGGAGAATCTATTCAACACCATGAAAGATCATGAGAAGAAAGGTAAGTTTGAACCTTTTTGGTTAGGACCATATGTTGTGGTGGCTAAGTTTGGTTCAGGTGTATATAAACTTTCCTATCCTGATGGTGATGAAATTCAGGAACCCATGAATTCCATGCATCTCAAGATTTTCTATGCCTAAGCATGGGGTCCTTCAAAAATAAAAATGTATTAAAATTATAAAAAGAAACAGAAAAGTAAAGAGAAATAAATTCATCCAAGAGTGAAAACCACGCAATGGTGGTACTTTGGACAAGTCCTTTAGTGAAAATCCAGTTTTCGAGTGCCATAGGAGGATTCATTGTTCACAAGAATCTCACACCTAGGGGCATGATTTCTTCCTAAGCTAGTGCTTCGCCTATATCTGAGATGCTTTTGAGCCTATCCTTTATGGCCTTGATCGGGTTGATTCTATTCTTGTATATATGTGTGGAGTTTTCCTTTGTACATTCCCATCTATCGCTAGGGGCATCCATACATCTTCATTTTCTTGTCCATAGTGTTGGAAAAATTTTAGAAAACATCAAAAACATTCAAATAAGGATTAGAAAACAAAACCAAAAACAATTTAACATTATCTCACAAAAATACAAAAACAACACAAAACGTCTCGAAAATGTTCTATAAAAATAAATTTAGATTTTCTTTCTTATTTTTTTGTATATATAGTGTGTTGTATTGCCTAATTTTTATATTAGTATGTTCTTTACTTGATTAGATTAATTATTTCTTTGTTGATTTGTTGTGTTGTTGTTGTTAGATTTTTGTTAACTGTTTTTGTACTTGTGTTCTTTTCTTGTACATTGTTTTTTTCATTGCATCATTCACATTCATATCATCACATCATAACATCATCACATATCAATAAAATTCTAAGCTACATCATCATAAAAATGAAAATCAACATGTATTGTAAGCTAACATTACATCATATCATATCATCAATGGGGAAATAGGGATTATTTTTATCCCCCCAACCATAATCAAAAATAAAACATGGAATAACATGTTATCTCATAAATCAAAATGTGATAATAGAAAAGTCCATCATCATATCCATGTCAAAATAATCAATGTCCATATACAAAATTGTCTTGATATACATGAGATACAAAATAAGCCAGCATGGGCATGGATAAAAATTGTGCCTTCATCTCAAGGCATACTAAAAAAATACATATACATCGTGATCAAAATATGTGCCTTCATCATGAGGGCATATACCAAAAATAGATACATATAAGATTCAACCCTGACTCTCTCCGACATCAGGACTTCCTGGCCTGTGGCCAGGATGGAGGCATCTGACTAGGTGGAGGCATCTACATTGATCTTACAGACCTGGATGGTCTATGTGATCTGGACCTCAATCGGCTACCTGTAATATGACTATAAGGAATGTCCCTCTGTGCCTTTAAAACTACATAGCATGATATAAGAGCCCTATAGTACCCAGCCTCACCTGTAGCTAATGTAAAATCATATACTAAATCCTACGACACCTACCTGCTCTAGCTGCATGATGAAGAACATCATGCTCTCTGAGCTATCCACCTGTAACTGAGTCCACTCACCTGACCCAACTATGTCCTCTCTGTCACAAGTTGATCTCACACAACTATCAAGCCTGATCTCTATCTATCAAGGTTCTATTGTAATTACCTGCCTAAGGGCACCTAATCTATGGATCCCTGCTCTACCTATCACTATAGGGTTGAACTGTGATAAAGGCCACATCACCCACATCATCACCATATCCCTCTACATAACTACTGAACCACTGATGGCCCACCTTGCTCTTGGAAATCACTCTATATTTTGGGACATGGTATCTGTATTTGTAGTGGCCCATATGCGACATCCAATCTATCACCATCTCCATCACCCCCACCTACTGCAATATGTGGACTACCTACTCTGGGGGTGATGGTGGAACCTGTGTCATTGGCACCTACTATAATAATGGCTGTGGTAATCCTACTACCTAGTTAACATGCTGTTAATAATGGTGCCTATACCAGTGTGCAGAACTTGTTGAATCGCTACACTATGTTATATGGCTATGGCTATGTACCTGTTGTTACACCTGTGGCTGTAACTTGTGGAACTATGCTATACCTATACTTAGGGTTGCACCTTTGGAGTCCTATTAAACTAGCCCCTAGCCCTATTTGCCTATCCCTGTCCTTAGGATTCTTGTAAGTCAACCTCATCCTCTGGCTGGCCTAATCTGGCCTATCCCATAATGCTTGACCCCCTAGGACCTACTGCTACTACTTTTATACTATACTGATATGTTATGCCATTGCTGGAATGGTGATCCATTGAGGCATCAAAGTCGCATACCACACTCCATAATCTAGTAGTGGTCCCGAATGGTCCACTATCTATTCTCATCCATCCCATAGTTGTGAAATGACTCCATAATAAATCTCTCAAATGATCTTTGTAGTTTGATGCGGGGCCCAAAATCAAATGTCTCATGTGACTCATGCGCATACCATATCTCATCCCTTCAGGATACCTTGGATGACACCAAATACTGATTGTACTCTATCTACTTGGTACCACTCTAGGATATGTTCCTGTGGATTCCTATCATAATAGTGCTTTAACCTACAGGAAATGCTCACTTTCAACAACATTCCCATGCCACTAATATAAATGGTATGGTCATTCAGGTCACCATCTGTAACTGCAAGTCATCAAAATCACCTATAGTAAGTAGTATCTCCCAGATGAGATCTAATGTCCATCTCCTACTAGCTCCCATCCCATGCAAGATGGATCATATGGTTATCTAACTCATAACACTCCAAGTGGGATGTCTAATGGAAATGTGATCCCATTACTAAATATGTAGTAGATTCACATGAATCATGCTCCTCATACCTCTATAAGCTATCAAATGTAAATATCTATATAAATGGGCTAGCATGCACTAACCCTCAGAGAAAAAATCCCCATCCATCAGTCATTGAACAACTCCTGTCAAGCCAAGTGGAAAATTTGTCCCAGTCTTATCAGGAAGCAAGTAGCCACTGATAAGAGCCATGAGGTATACTAGAATCCGTGTGAGACCTCTACTCTTGAAACATATGTATAGGTGCACTGCCAAACCCTATCGAGGAATATCCTCTCGTTGAAACATATCCCATATGTGTCATAAAATCGGCCATAGTTCCTATCATACGTAACCAAAATACCCTAGATCAGGTACTCACAGAATTTGATACACATCCTCCAAGTATTCACTATCATCTCTCTCATGTGGGTAATTAGAAAGTATGACTCTCACTGTGCCACCTCTCTACTAAGGTAGTCAGTAGTCTATGATCCAACATAATGTGCGGACGTTGTGCAATATAAGATAAACTTGTTGCCTCAAGCATGAAATCAACTCCTCACTACTCGCGACGTGAGAAAGGTCATCTCATAAGCTTGCAAGCATCCATGATGCTCTCGTACATCCAGAGCCAGTGGTCTCTCCTGCAGATCACCTGAGACAAAAAATTAACATCATTTCTTCTAAGAACATTTTCTAAAATATTCTAATCACTCCTATATTCCTCTAATCACTTCTTAGCATCTTCAAAATTCTTCTAAAAAAGGCTTTCTAAAAGGTTCAAAGTTTGCACTAGGACATACTTCCTTTTGCACTAGTGCATCTCCTTTCATGCTATCACATGTATTTGCACACTATCACTTTTCATGCTTTGCATGTTAGAGAACATTTTCACACTCATGCTCTCATTTGTACACTAGCACATTTCACAATAGTGTGCATGTTTTCATCTCATGCTCCTATTTTCATTATCGTGTGCACTAACCTAATTCAAAAATAGTTTAATGCTCATGATTCTATTTTAATGCTAGTGCATGACCTTTCAATGCTAGCACATATGATGACATGCTAGCGTTCTTAAAATTTGTCTAGAGTTATCCCATTAACTTCTCCTATCTAAAAAGAGCATTTAATGCACTAAAATTTCTAAAATTTTGTGTTACTTACCAAGACACCATCTTATAGGAAGCCTCCTGAACTCTTTAACTCAGTTAACATGATGTGTATGGTCTTGGATTCATGCCATCTCTCTCAAAATTCAAATAAAAATCTCTCACAAAATCAGTAGAGTATACTAACACAAATGGGTCACGATGGATTTTACCCCTCCCACCCTGCTATTTATACCCTCCCAGCCCTAATTCTTCATTTTTCTTGCCTCCCAGGGGCCATATTACTAACTTGTTCCTCTATTTTCTTCCCGACACATATTGGCATTTTGTTGTGATGATTATTTTAATTAAATGGTCATTTTTACTAACATTTTCACCTCACTGGGGCATATTTTTGCTTCTCAGTGACCTTTTCTTCTCCATGGGGCATATTTTTACTTCCCAGTGATTTTTGAAAGTATACCACACATCAATTTTATATCATATTACTTCATCATTATTCCTAAAATATCAAAAATCCATTTTTCCCAAAAAAATTGGTAAAATAAAAAAAAAAATGGGTAAAATTAAAAAAAATCCAAAACAAAAAATTTCAAAAATAAAAGGCATTTACACATCTGAATCATTCACAGGACACAATTTCCTCAAACATCAAAAATTTTTCATACAAAACATCTTTCTTTGGTTCTCTACTATTCTCATGTGTGACATGTGGACCATTTTGATATACCTCCATTAACAAAGTTGGTTTACTTATTATGTTTGTATTCCCTTGCACAATAGTTTCTTGGGATAGTTTCATAGAGCACAATTAGTTTTTTCATAGGACTTCTACATCCTCCATTTTATTCACCTTGCATGTATCCTTGCTTGGGGTGCCATTTTTAACCCTTGTCGTATAACTTGAACATGTGGGAACTACAACTAGATAACAAAAACATTGGTGTAACTCTCTTGAACGTTGTTTGAGTACATTTGTTTGTGCTTGTTTCCTTGTTGGTCTACTTGTTTACTTTCTCATACTGCATTGCTTCATGCATTTTGCTTTGAGTCAGTCTTGTGGGTAATGAACAAAAATTAGTATTACGGCTTTTCATATCATTTTACATGTTTTTGTTGCATTATTGTATCAAATAAAATTTACTCCCAAGCTATATGGTTCATTGATTACATTGAGAAATGATGATAAAAAGTAGATCTTGATCCAGTTGGGTTGAAATATATCTCCATTTTCTTCATCACCATTTTTCTTCAACACCACCTAGGGAAGTAGGGATTGTATTTATCCTTGCTCCCCCTCCTTGATTCTTCCATTTGTTGAAACACAAATTTATTTTCCACTTAATCAATTTGAATAAACATCCAACTGAGCCATGTTCAACTCTCCACTGTTGCAGTACACTTTTGTTGTGCTAACTTTTCATCCTTTTCGATCATCGATCATCCTATTCTATCACCCCTTTAAAACTCGAGGGGGAATCCTTCATTCTACTAATTTTACCTTCAAAAAATTAATGTATGTATACTATCTACTATCTTTGAAGTGACGTCGCTTTTGCTACACCACCCCAAAGAGGGGAAAATATAGACACCTAAATCTTGACTACAAAATTTTACTACTAAAATTACACCGTTTATTGTCTTTCCCATCAATTCTCGTTATAATTAGTGATTTCCTGCTAATTATATAACATTCCCTGTCATCTCGGTCAATTAATGAAACTTCATTAATTAACTAGCATTTCCCTTCATTCTGGATGCCAATTAACGACACTTCGTTAGTTATAATCATCTTTTAATTAACTATCGTTAGTTAACTAATCCTTTAATCTATAATTTAATCAATAAACCATCTTATTGGTTAAATCCCTCTTACAAATCCTCCAAATTCTATCAAATTCCTCCTAAATCACCTCCAAATAAATTTTCTAAGCTTTATTGGGCTATGAATTAATCCTAGTTGATTAATTAAATCATCTCCAACTCCCATGAGTTGCTAATTCTACTTAATTATTTCTAATCATGCTTATCCCTTCTAATTCTACTTTATCTTTTATCCCACATTCACTAGGATTGTAGCTTCTCCCAAATTGGAAAGCTATATATAGAACCTAGTATCCCCCTCTCAAAATTACACCACACTTTGACTAGTGTTATTATTAGAACATGATAAGAGCATTTCACCACCATTGAAGAAGCTTATTGATCTTACACCCATTTATCCTCTCTTTGCAAAGAGTAGTAAAGGTAGATCTATAGATGGCAACTAAGCCATATTGAGGAGATCCTTTCCTCTTCTTGGAGATATTTGTCCTTTAATATCATTGTAATCATAGGAGTAACTACGTTGTAGAAAACATATCAAAGTTAGCGAGGATTAGCTTAGTGTTTTCAAGTTTGATTTAGATGCATTAATTAGCTTTTGTTCTTATTAAATAGGTTAGGATTCTACTTGGTGTTAGTTTCCTTTCATTAACTTAGTTTGATTGATTCACATGCACACAAATTGACCATATGATAACCTCTTTTACTTAAATTGTAAAATGTCAAGATCTTATTAAGCAAAGTTAACTAGCAGAAAACATTTACTTTAGGAATGATATTTTTGTTCCACACCTTCCCCCATAAAATTCCCTCTGATGGCTCTTTCTCTTCAAAATACTGGGACTAAGAAGATTTAACTGAAAAGATGTCTATTTTCTCTTTATCCCAAATTATTTTATCTTATTAACCTTGATTGTAGATGAGTTGATTACTTAAGAAATCATTGAGAAATTCCATTTGTTGTTATAAGTCCTTCCTCTCCACCCAAAGGTTTTTCCAATTTTTGAAATTTCCTTCTATAACAAGATAATTTCTAACCAATGTGCCATATTTCCTTTCTAAGATTTGAGAGAGTTTTCAGAATTTTTCCTCCATAGAGAACTATCCAGCCCATTTTTCTTTCTAGAACATAGACTTGTTTCCATTTCCAATTTTCCATTTACATCCATTTCCTAAAAGATCCTTTGACTAGTTAATCACATTCCATATGCATGATCTATTAAAGGATGGGGGACTGAAAATCCACCTATCATTTTGAGCATCTGTCTAGTATTTCCTTATTAGGATATTCATCCATACACTTTATTTTGTTGTCAATCTCCACCCAATTTTAGCTATGAGGGATTTAGTCATTTTCACAAAGTCCCTTAATCCTAAACAACCTAATATCTTATGTCTGCATACAATCTTCCAAGACACAAGTGGTATATGGTCCTTGTTTTCAGTGTCACTCCATAGGAACTGATTTTTTATGGTTTCTAGTTTATCTGCCACCTTCATAGGGAATTGGAAAAGTGCCATTACATAAAATGGAAGGCTTTATAATGAAAATTTTAAAAGTGTGACTTTTTTGGCCTGAGAAAAGAGGTTAGCTTTCCACCCAAGTAGCTTTCTTTCAAACCTTTCTATTTAGAAGTTCCATTCATTACTTTGGGATTTTCTATCACCCAATGGAATACCAAGATAAAAAGAGGGAAAGGATTTAATTTCACATTCAAGTACTCTAGCTATTTTCCTTTCCCTAATTTCCAACGTGTTGAGGAAGAAAACTAAACTCTTTTGATAGTTTATAAGCTATCTAGAAAATCCCATGTAGTCATCTAACAGTTGTTTGAAGGATCAAGCTTCCATTACAGAGGCTTCTCTAACTAAAATGGTATCATCCACAAAATGTTGATAGGATACATTATCACAATCCAAATTTGGGGAGATTCCAATAATATTTCCAACTAAAGTTTCTTCATTGATTTTTCTACTGAGGGCTTCAGCCATTAGAATGAAAAGGAAAGGGGATAACCGACCACCTTGTCTTATTCCTCGGGAACTAGAATAAAATCCATAAGGCACCCCATTGATAAGAACAGGAAATTTATGTATGGAAAAAAAGCACTAACCAAACTTTTGAAAGAACTATCAAAGACAAATATCCCCATAACCTTGTCCAAAAAAGACCGTGAAACCCTATCATAGGATTTTTCTAAGTTCAACTTAATGATCATTATCGGTTTCTTGCTCAGTTTGATTGAGTGAATCATTTCCTAAATAGTTATGATTTCGTCTTGAATTTTTCTTTCCATGATGAATCCTCTTTGTTTTTCCGAGATTATGGATGGAAGAATCAATTGGAGACGAAGAGATAATATCTTGGTGCATATTTTATATATGTTATTACAAAGACTTATAGGACGAAAATATTTGAACTCTACCGCATCACTAACCTTCAATATAAGATCCAAAAAAGTGCAATTAACTTCCTTTAACATCTTCTGATTGAAAAATTCATAAACTACTTTATAGACATCCTTGTTAATAATGTCCCAAAAGTGTTCAAACAAGAACAACGGGAAGCCATTTGGACTAGGGGCCTTGTCTAGACTTAGATCCTTAACAACAAACTCCACCTCTTCAAGAGAGGGGTTCTTTAGAAGAAAAATATTGTTCTCTAACGAGACAAGGGATGTGATACACCTTACGAAGTATTCTTCCTTTTCAAAAATTTACATTCTCTGATTTATCAATAGATTTATGAAGTAATAAATAGTTTTTTCCTTAATCTCTTTATTTTCTTCCAAAACATTCCACATATGATTTTCCTAATTCTATTGAAACTTCTTCTTTTAAGAGTAGTAAGAAGAAAGAATTAAGTGTTCTTATCACCCTCTTTAAGTTATGTTACTCTGGATTTTTGGTACCAAAAGGTTTCCTCCTTAACTAAGATGTTATGGTATTAAGAAAGAAATAGCTTTTCCTTTTCCCTATCCATATGTTCCATTTCCAAATCCACTTCTTCAAACCTATTTTGAAGGTCAAAATTATTTTTTTTTAATTCTTTTTTCTTCTAGAAAATATTTTCAAAACAATGTTTATTCCACAATTTTTAGGTTCATTTTTAACAAGGTTAATTTTTTTAGATAGTCTATACAAATTTGTTCCCTACACATTAAATCTCTACCATTCTTTAATTAAGTTAGGTAACTATTCACTTTGGAGCCACATTTTCTCAAAATGGAATGGATTTTTCTTTCTAGGTCATCCTTAACCATCAATAAAATGGGATTATGGTCTGACCCAATCCTAGGAAGATAAAAAAGGAAAATTTCATGTTTAGACCATTCTTCCGCTGCAAGAACATTGTCCAATCTGACCTAAATAAGCTGGGATCCCTCTCTCCTATTTGACCAGGTGAATTTACTCCCTTTCAAATCAATATCAATTAAGTTCGATTTCACCAAAAATTCATTAATATCCTCTTTTCTTACCGTATAATCCACAGATCCACCCATCTTCTCTAAAGATGAGATAAGGGTGCTGAAATCCCCTAAAACCAACTAATTAGATTTAGAGATAATGTTCTTAAAGGACAACAGGTTCTGCCGAAGTTTTTTCCTTTCTTTATGCATGGTGGATGCATAAATATTCAATATGACCCAAATTTTACCACTTTCAATGTTTCTAGTCATCACAACTAAGTGATTTCCTCTCTTTAACAAAAGAGTACCTTTTTAAAAAATTGGGTTCCAAACTAAAGCAATGCCACCAGATGCTCTAATTGAACTAACAACAAAGGATTTAGAGTTTTTCTGGAATTTATCTCAAATGTTGTGGAAATTATTATCATTCATTTTTGTTTCTTGAATAGTAATAAATTCTAAATCCTATATTTCAAAAAGATATTTTAGAATTCTACATTTAGAGGTACTATTAAGCTCTCTCACATTCCATGAAATATAGTTCATTTCTTAAGATTTGTATTGTTCTTTCTAAAACTCTTCTGATCCAAACATGCTTGCGTACCTGAGGTAATTTCTCTTTGTGTATTTCTCTTTCTAGATTATTTTCTACATATTCTTCCAATTTTATTGCTTAACAAGCCTATGTTTATTGGGTTACCTCCAACTATTCCTTCAGATTTTTCCGTGTTGATTTTTGAGGGTGTACCCTTTGACAATTCTCCCCGAAGCAAAGGAGACACTATTTTAGATTTTTAGGATTTCATCATAATTTCTTCTATTTCTATTTGAATTATTTATTTCCCATTAAATAATTCCTCCATCATCAAATTGATCATCTCCCCTATTGTTTCATGTGATTCCATGCTTTCTAAGTTCTTTGTGTGATTAGAAAGTGGTTCCTGAACCATTTCACACATTGGTTCTTCCACCCAATTTTCATTTCTATCACTTTTTTGTTATTTTCTTCTTCTTCCATCCTAGTCTCCTTGAATCCAACTTCCATCTTTCCTTGCACCATTAGCTCTACCTTTTTAGGTGAAAAAGGATCTAACTTCCTCGCAATAGAGAAAATTGTTTTAGGATTACCATTCTTCATATCTTGAATCTTGGATTCTGACATCAATAAAATTTTATTTCTTTTCTTATTGACCAAAGTTATTAAACCATCATCCTCCTTATTCTGACTAACCAATAGAGGAGTACACGAGTTCTCCTACCTCTCTGTGATGTGAAGTAGTCTATACCCTTTAGTGTGATTTTTGAAAAATACTCTTGGCTTCTCCATTCTAGGTTCCATAATTCCCTTTCCTTTTTCATCATTCCCCTCATTTTTTATAACAATTTATAAGTCTGTGTGATTTTAATCTTGTAGTTTAGAATCTAATGGCCCCAACCATTACATTTATTTCATTTAGTCATGCTACTTTCCATTTTGATTTTCTACTCCCATATTCCCAATATTGATTTTAGTTTGATGCTATTGGGAATATTTGTTCCTAAAATAGTGTAGATATATAATCTTGCGTAGACCAACCTTTTCATGTTAAGCGTAGCATTATCAATAAGGAAAAGGGATACTAAAGAGTTAGAAATTTTTCTTATGATATCCTCATGCCAAAATTCTAGGGGTAGACACAGTAAAGAAACCCACACATGGAACTAATTTAGATTTTCCTCTTCAGAATTAAAGTTTGGTTCCCATTTCTCAAATACCATCCTAATTTTCCCCAGAACCAAGGTCCATCTTCCATAACTCTAAGAATATCTCCATGAAGAATAAATTTAAAATTAAATAATCCATTAGGTAGAGCACTAACCTCCAAGTGTCCCTTTGGATTCCATTTTTGTTTCTCCTAGCATCACATAGCATCTATGGTCGGCCTTCCTCTGACCATATTTCCCACCAAAGAATTGTTTAGATTCTTCGTTGTGCTATTTAAAATTGAGTTGAGCATTTCTAGGACATAACCCGAAGCTTATTTTGATGCTTGTAGAAATACTTTCAGTGTCCTCAAAGAAGATTCATTTTTCACTCTTCCTGATCTGGAGATGGGGCCCCTTCCTTCTTCCTCTGTCTCCTTCTTCTCCATACCTCTGTCTGTCTGAGGTGGGCTCGTCATGTCACTCCCGAGAAAGATCTCCCTTCCATTCTTTTCCCACTCAGTCTCATTTGAAATTTCCTCTTCCTTTCCTCCACTCACTCCTCACTCATCACTAAAACACCCTACTTAGATATATTACCTTGTAGTATTACGTAATTCTTTTATATCTAGTTGTATAAATTTCTTAAATAGATCTTGTGTATATTTAGTCACATGATTTATTGTTTTGGATCTTTTTATCTATACTTAGGTGAATTTTGTATCAATTTCAATTTTATCTATTGAGTAGGTCAAGTAGGATATGAGTATGATGAAAATCCTCGCTAGAAAACATCATCCATAAGATGTTAATGGACCTTTCATTACCATAAGGGAATGTCATCAAATGTCTCAACCTCTACATAATTTTGCTTTAGAGAATAAGATTGAGATTGAAAAGGAGTAGTATTGAATGAGATGACTTCCTTATGTTGAAGTCATCTTAGATCTCATTGTAAAGTGTAATAATCATTATTGATATATCCATGAATTCCATGATAATTATAAAATATTTCCTTTGACCTTCTCAATCCTATGAGAAGGGTGATAGTAATTAGGTGGTAATTTTATTAAGTGTTTATCTAGTAGAACATGTGGAATTTTTTATATTTTATCATTGAAATTTTCAAATCGAAGAGGTGTTTATATATTTGGATATGGTTCTACCCAAGGTTGGTTAGATGGATAATGAAGTTCTTTCCCTCTATGTTTTACTTTCACCTAGCTTGAGTTATTAAATATATTTCGTGGACTATCTTTATCATTTTGCTTACCTTTAATATCAGGAATATATTGGTCTTACTTTCAACCCCTATGTGAGATGAAACTTTGAGAGGACCAATATTGGATGAATACATATGGTTGACACCATTATGTTATAGATTCCATATATATGAAATCACATCCTTAAGTGATTTTTTCTCTAGATTCATAGCTTGAACTTTCTCTTGCAATTTTTGGTGGAGTTCTTGAATAAAATCTTAAATAGTCATATAAGAGATTATATTTCTCAAAGTTGTTGTAGATTAAATATGTAAGTTTGAATCATCAAAAGGGGTCATCCTTCCTTTTTGTTGGGTTATATATTGGGTTGAGTGAGAGAGTGATGACCTTGATTATTGATTGTTTTAACTGGAACATTATTCCACTTATGGGAAGGTGGAATAATAATGTCACCACTAGTATTCTTCGTAGGTTTATTAATCATAGGGGAAATAATATTAGATTCATGACATAAATATTTAACATCACATGTAGAATTTAAGGAATATTCATCACAAGTATCATATACATCCAATTTGTAGTTATAATCACATCTAGAGAATAAAAGGAAACATTCATATTAATTTCCATGTCACAATGATCAATAGAAACATTACAATCATTTGTTACTTAAAGAGGAACATTTTTTTATTAGCGGTAAAGAAGGGTTGAGGGGACCCTACCATGTATAAAGTAATCTAGTCAAAACAACTAGAAACAAGGCCAAGGGTATACCCATTGAAGCCATTTACAACAAAAACATAGATGATCTAACAGTAATCCATAACCATAATAACAACATTAGAAATAACAAAATCCATACTAATAGCAAAAAAAATAGAAACAATCCCAAAAATGCCAAAGGACAACAACAACAAAATCAATCTTAGATAAATTCTTTCACATCTGGAATGCATTCATTCCATTCCTTGACTAGACTAGCTATGGTATTCTTCCATTCCTCGTATTTAGTCTCTATGATCTCCCTTCTGAGCATGACTCCATATTTCTCTAGTTGCATGGCTCTCTACATGGTCTATACCAAATCTCCCAACATACTAATATGTTGAATAGAGATCTTCATATTTAGTAGGTGAATTTATCTCATATGCATTAGGGTTTCTTACATTTTAAGAATATCCTTCTCCATGGAAATGCATTTTTCAAGTTATCAGTCACCACAGTGGTAGTGATATTTTCTACCTTCTCTTAAAGTTCCCTGAAACAAATGGCCATCATATTAATTTTATGTCTATTGATTTCAATATACAATCTACAATTTTCAAAGTCTTTCAGGAAGTCACTAGTCTTAATCCTTGTCTGTTGGGTAGAGAACAAGTCTTTTTGAGCCACCTTAAGCACTTGTAGGAAAACTATGGATTCTTCCATATTCTGGGTGGGGGTCTCTAAGATATCATCATGATCATCCCCTTTGGTAGGGTTATCAATCTTCCTCTCTTATTTTTTATCCAAAGTCTCCCTAAACTCCATTTGAACATATCTATCACTACTGCCCTTGTTCAAGTCACCTACATCCTTTTCCCTGGATCCAAAGATCACATCTATATTCTCTTGTTTACCTTGTGCATCTCCCTTTCTTATTTTCTTTCTGGGATTACCCTTGGCAATTCTAGAACTATGTATTTTTACCCCCAAATTCCCTTCATCCTCTAGCCTAGGGTTTTCATTATTAGCTTCAAATTTAACCCTTCTATTAAATCTAGGAATGTTTATTTTGATCAGTTCCTTGAGAAGGCCTTGGTGGAGAGGAACAATGAAAGTTCCTTTCTTAACCACATCAATGGATTTCGCCAATGATTTATACAGAAAATTAGGAAAATTATATTGTCTACCATTTATAATGTGATTGAGCATTGGGAAATGGTACCCAGACACCACTTTATGGTGTCCTTCAAGAGTAATATAAGACATAAGAAAAAGGGTGATTTCATCATAAAGAGGCGGTAAGTCCTCTCTATCAAATCCATTGAAATGTTGCTTAAGGGAACCCTTACCTTGTATGAAGTCATCCATCTTTAGGATGTAGTTTGATTTAGGCTTGAAAACATATCTTCCCTCCAGTGGTAAACCAAACACTTTAGCAATCATCTTAGGAGTTATGATGAAAGAAACATTCTTCAGACAAACCCGACCTTCATTCCACGAATTGGTAATCTGGATGCTCAAATCCTCGTCATGGCCATCAATATTTTTATAAAAAATTCAAGAGTCCTACCTTCTCCAAAAATTTAGAGGCTTCTTCAAAAGTATCTGACATGGAGGACGACTCCGTTCTCACTAAGACTCCCCCCATCTTGTTTGTGTAGAGCTTCCTTCTGTCTATGCAGAGATTGTTTTTTCCCAAACTCCAAATCCAAACTTGTGGTTCCTCGAAACCCAATTTTTTTTGTTCCAAAAAATGAATGCAACCATTAATTAAAAGTGTGATCCTTCTCTTAGAATCATTTTAGCAATGAGAGGCAATATTTGAAATGAGTGAAGCATTTATTTTCATTATAATACCAATCACCCTCTTATCAACATCATAGTCCATTAAAACAAGAAGTACCTTTCTAATTTCTATTTTTATTATAACATCATCATAGAACATATTCCATCCACGTAGGCATTGGTTATGGTAGTCAGTCCCCATTGATAAATCTAATAGTTTGTTCATCAAGACTTTCTTAGTTCTCCACCACTGTAAAGTCACTAGCTAAAAAACCCATGTTGGCGAATTTATTCGCTAACCCATTTCCTTCACGAAATACGTGTTGGAAAGTTATAGATGTGAAAGAATGAATTCTACTCATTGTACTCTTTATAAAATATTCATTTGTCATTGAAATAGTATTCCTTCCCAACATGTTGGAAATAATATTTAAAGAATCACCTTCAACAATCAGGGATTTGAATCCTTTCTCCTTTGCTAACTTCACCCCCCAAAACATAGCAATAGCCTATGCCGCATGATTAGCTTGAGTGCCCAAATTGTAAAAGTAAGAAAGAAAAAATTTACCTTTGAAGTCACGGAAAATGCCTCCACCTCCCGCTTTCCTAGGGTTCCCTTTCGCAGTTCCGTCAAATTTTAGCTTGAAAAAACCTTCCATAGGTCTTCTCCATCTTACTCCTTCCATTAGATTTTTTTTTCTTGTCGTTTCAGTATTTATGAGATTCCAATTTCTAAAGATATGTTTTTCTCCCTCCAAAATTTCAACTTCTTTGTTTTTCAGGATAGAGAAATTGTTTTTCATAACCTGTATGCTTCTCTTAGTAATAAGATGAATAGGAATTCTCCTCCCCTTAAAAATGCTCATATTTTTTTCTTTCTAGACCTCCCACCATAAATCTCCAAGACTCAAAGTGCATAGATTTTTAAGGCCTTGGCTGCGAAAGGGGCAATGTCATTGCACCCAAGATGATGTGACCTCTTACAGGCGGACCCATTTTACCAAGAATAATGCAAGGATAGAGGATATGAAATGAAAAGAGAAAACACAATCCACAAAGAGATGATTGGCAGTTTCAATTGATTTTTCACATAAGACACATCTATTAACCATATGGAAACCTCTTTTAGAGAGGTTTTCAACAATCATAATCTTGTTTATCACAGTAAGCCAGTTGAACATATTAACTTTAGGAATAATATTTGTATTCCATATTTTTCCAACTAATAAATCTTAAGCATTCACTTCTCCTTCAAAATATTGGGCATATGCAGATCTGACAAAGAAAATTTGTGTTTCTTCTTTGTCCCAAACAATCCGGTCTTGTTATTTTTTGTTATAGCTCACTTGATTCTGAAGAAAATAATCTATGCTTTCTTTTTGCATTTTTAAGTCCTCCATATCCACTTCCAAATGTTTCAAAATCTGAAAAATCCCCTCTTCCCTCATGTAGTTGCTTACCAAGATACCATATTCTCCTTCTAGAAGCTGTGATATTTCTAGTAATTTATCCTCCATCTTGAAATTACTAGCCCACTTGTCTTTCCAAAATAAGGTTTTTGTGCCACTTCAAATTTTCCATATACATCCTTGGCCAAATATTTCCTTAGCCCAATTTAAATCCTTCCAAATGCATGACCCATTGAAGGAATAAGGTGTGAAAATCCATCTTTCATCATTAGCATCCCCCCAATATTTTTGTTTAATGATTTTAGTCCAAACACTATCTTCCTTAATCAACCTCCAACCAATTTTGGCACGTAGGGATTTGTTCATTTTAGTCCAATCCCTAAGTCCCAAACCTCCTATCTTTTTAGGTTGACATACCCTTCTCCAAGCCACTAGATAAATGTTTTCTTTGCTTTCCGTTCCACTCCATAGAAAGTGCTTATGGATACTTTCAAGTTTTTGCGCTACTTTCAAAGGGAGTTGATAAAGAGACATAACATACACCGACAAACTTTGAAGTGAACTATTTAGAAAAATGACTTTGCTCACTTGTGAGATTAGGTTAGCTCTCCATCCTGCTAATTTCCTTTCAAACCTTTATATTAGGAAGTTCCACTCACTGCTTTGAGGTCTTTTTTCCCCCAATGGCATATATTATTGCAATATAAGGAGAAGGAATGTTACAATCAATTGTTGCTTTTTCCATTTCAATAGAGGGAGAGATATCAAAATAAATAATTTCATATTGCATATTAGGAGAAAATGGATAGATAATGCAATCATTCATCTCCTTTTACAACTCAAAAGAAGAGGGAAATATAATATAATCATTTGTTTCTTTTACTTTTATTTTAGTAGAAGATGGGAAGATAATTTTATCCAGGTGATGTGATGTATCATTCAAGGTAAGTCTAGATTTTAGAGAGGATATAATTAGTGAAGAATAATATTTATTTTCACTATAATAATCACTCTCATAATCAAAATCATCATCGGTACTATAATCCTTATGTACATCATCATCAATAGGAATGTATGCATGGTAACCATAGCTAAGGTGAATAATAGAAGTGTAATATGCATCACTATTAGATAGTCATTGTTGGTCCTTAACCACTTGGTCACCATAACTAAAACGTATGACATAAGTAGGGGGAGGTTTTAATACTTCTTGTTTACAATAGATTTCACCATAATAATCATATATAAAGTCATTATCAACAATTTTTTCCTCATACATATAAATAATGTTGTCATTTATGTAATATTTCTTATTAGTGTTACTATAAGATAAAAACCATCTCATGATTTGAAAATAGATCTTTGGAAGAAGGATTCACCCATGAAGGCCTAAGAAAAAATTCAATCGGATGCTCATGGACTTTCTTAGCCTCCATATTATTTTAATAAGAATCGAAGAGAAAAGGATCTTTGTATATATGTAAGACATGTTTTTCATTTATGTATTCATTGGAGAAAACATTTTCCCAAGCCTTGTAGAGGGAGAGAACTTAGTAAAATGTACAAGCCATGTGGAAAATAAGAACTTGATGATACCTAGGGTTTGAGATAGAAATCAAATTGTAACCTTAGAAAGTAAGAGGATATATATAAACCATAGAACATGCATATTGAGGATGAAACCCTATGGTAAATTTTAGAGATCAAATTTTAAAAAAAGAATATGAGCTGAAACCCTACAAAAATAATAACCCTAGGCGTTAGGAAAAGTGTAAGATCAATAAACGGGTTTACCGAATATTTTAACCCTAAATTAAAAATAACGTGTTATTTAATCTTTAAGTGGGATTACAATTTGAAACTAATACACAATCAAATTTTATAAATAAATGCTAAAATATTAAGTCTAAAAGCACATGTAAATGCAATAGAGAATGATATACAATTATTTCACATGCTAAAATACAATATATGAGTTGAATTAGATTTTTTGACATTTCACAATGTAATTTGAACTGAGAATTAGGTAAAACATGTTTTCTGGGTTCTTAAATTGCATCTATGGTATTAAGCTCTTAAACCCTCACAGACACTAATATCTCATTATATGACTAGCGTATGACACTTCTATCAAGTTTGATTCTAATATATGTCTCTATTATATGGTCATACTTTGATTGGGTTTATTTTGTCTCTATATGTAGTGTCTCTTGCACTTTTTCTTACTTTAGAATATTTTGGCATGTACCTATAATGATAAAAAAACCACAATCTAATGACACTAGCACTTTAGCACATGATTAGATGAAAAAAGGGATTTGTGCATAATTAGGCTAGATTTCTCTTTTTCTTGCTCTCTTTGTTGATTTTGACCAAGCACTACATTGCATTTATGAAATGAGGGTATTAAACTCCATGTAGTTCTTGTAACACCTTTATTATGTTTCTCAACTTGGGAAATTTTCTTTTCAACTTGTTAATTATAGTTAGTGCCTTAAATGAATTTAACATGTAATGATTAAATTCTAGCACATAAGAGTTATAAATTCAGTTAAGTTATCATATGATGAAATGAGTAACATCATTTACAACACCTGCTGAATTATTTCAGCATTAATTAATTATCTTAACACCTTCAATGATTAATTGCTTATAACAAATTAATCAAACATTAATTAGTATTCAAAATCCAACAAAATAAGCTATGATAACCATGTGCAACTGCAATGGTTCAGATCCTACTCAATCCCCTCAAACACTCATTACGAGAAAATATACCTAGTATATCATTTGGTTACCCTTTTTAAGGTACAAAGAATTTGTATCTTCTTAGCGTAGTCTCCTGGGCATAACACAGTTTAAAAGAAGAAAAGGTGGTCGAATAATGCAACCAGTCAATTTCACTACCACGACTGTAGTTTAGGGCATCGTGCTAGCTACCCTGGTTTCATGACTGCACACAAGCCACATAAAACTTTTCCCTCTATTCACCGCACAATCATCTCATTCATAGTATCAGGATTCTTTCTATCTTCACTTATTAAATTAAGTTTTTCACAATAAGAAATTACGTATTTAATTGTTGAGTTCAACGCTGACTCTATAATCATCATGAATAGGCATGCGAGTCATGCGGCTCATGCTAGCACCACTTTGAGGTACCTACAAGAAAAGGTACACTCACATAATGACCTAAGTCATTATGCAACCATCCCTCTCCCTATACCAATCTCGAACTAGTGCAAGTATGACTCGTATACCATGTAAGACATGGAGTGATTCCAATATTCATGTACTTCTTATTAAGTCGTCTTAATCATGAAAGGGGTATGTAATGGTCTCCTTAAGGCATTGTATAATGAATGCAGCACAAAAAAAATTATAGAAAAATCTATCTTTTTATGACCTAAAGTTATGTTTAGGCTAGTACAAGACTTCAACCATATCATAACGTCATTTATACGTTGATACTGCCCACTAGCAGGTACTAGGTTTGTCTAGTTGACATATATGAACCTATGTCCAATTTTGTGATTCATCAAGGTTCTTAGTAATTGATTATATTAAGTCGTATCCTCTTCCATGTTTCAGTGCAACGGTATCATGTTTGATCATAAGATAGTACGACTAAACCTTAACATGTTTTTCTCTTATATAAAAACAATCGTTGATTTTCTTATTGTATCATACCTATTACATAACATTAAACAATTGGAATATTTAAGTACATTAATTATACTTAGTGTACATTCATCCCTTTATTCCCTACTTTGTTTTTTTATGACTTTATTGTGTAATCATCCTTTCATATGTTCATAGGACTTATTGTCGTAGAATATTTTCACTTCTACACACTTAATTATCTAGGTAACAGCAACAATTTCAAAATGAACACAATCTAAGAAATCCTTTCATCTTTTATTAGCTTCTAAGTTTATGATTATTACATAGCAAGAATGAGATCTTCAAGATAGTCTTTATACAACAGGGCCAATGAATTTTTCACTTCCTTAACAATATTTAATAACCCTGAGTGTTTACTCACAAGAGATTGACAAAGGCAATCATATAATGAATCAAGATTATTGCCTTAATTCATCATGTGAAGCAATGCTTTCACTTATAAACCAATTTATTCTCACTCATTACATTCGTACAATAATAATACAACCATAATCTCAAGGACTCGTAATCCATTCTTTAATCCAATTCAAGAAACTTTACCAACATGCAAATCTGAAAAATGATAAACATGGTCAGCTCTATAAGACCTGACATTAATAGTTCATTTCCATTCATGTCCTAAATAATAAGAACTAAATAATATAAATTGATCAACTTATTTACTTAGTAAGTACATATGATCCTATTCAAAGACAAAGAATCATACTAATATACCAAAGGTCCCAAATGGCACATACAATTGTTAATTTAATACACTGATTGGCCTCTTTTTCTTTTCCCTTTTTCTTTTCTTTTACCCATATACTATATTCTCATATAAATCTCATTTCATACTAACTCGATTCACAATTTTACTGGCACATTTTACTGTCCTATCCCAAATAATTACTTGCTAAACTAACAGAGGTCTAAACTAAATTGGAATGCACATACAACACATTTATCCCACTTTCCCAAATTTTAAAATCAAGACTTACTGTTAAGAATTCAATACATTTAAAACTCAAAACTTGCATGCAACCAACATTAACACATTCCAACATTATAATTAGTAAAAACAACATTATATTGTCACTACTCTGCGACCCCTCTGTGAACCCTAAATGGTTAAGAGAAGGCACGGCGGCCATGGAGGTAAGAAAAACGGCGGAGATGCTGGCAGACGCACACAGGCAGAACAATCGCGAACCCATGGCGCAAAACAAGTCATTTCGTGGATTGATCAGGCATTTTGTGGCATTAAGGCGGCTTCTTCGGCTCCCAACCCTACTAGTTCCTCTCATGGGGACGGATCTCATCTAACACGTTTACAGAAGGCACGATCTCCCTGTGCTGATCACTTTGCTGCTAATGGTGCTTGCAACAGTGGTAGAACTGTAGGCGGCGGGTCTCCAATGCAACCTCTGAACCGCTCTTCTTCAGTGGATTTCCACACGAAGCTCACTATGACAGACTGTCCTGATACCAGGGTTGATGTGAATCATGTCTTGAATAATAACCCACACAAATCGACTACATTTAAAGATATTTTACTGGGAAGTAGTCTCGCACAAGGGATGAGTCCCATCACACCTTTGACCCCTACGGTTACTAACCCTAGCGTTTCATTTGGGGATGAAGTCCTCGATTCAAAACGTTTCTACCTAGAGCATGCCCTGATAGGAAGATTCAGCAGGCTCTGGCCAAACCTAGCTACCCTTCATGACTGGATTACAAAGCACTGGATCCTGATTCTATCTAGTAAGTGAGATCTTTATCCATGTGCGAAAGGTACATTTATTGTTGTTTTTTCCTCAATTAGGGATAAGGAAGTCATAGCTAAAAAACTCTAGGCTTTGCAATCCCACTACCTGGTTTTGAAACCATGGTTCCCATCTTTTAACCCAATCACTGAATCCTTTACCTGCAAACCAGTCTAGATTAGATTGCCCCATTTACCGCTCTAATTTTGGGACCGTACTTGTCTAACTGCTATTGGAAATAGTTTGGGTCATACCCTTTTCATTGACCCCCAAACCTCTGATTTCACGCACACAACCTTTGCTAAAATCCTTGTTGAGCTGGACACATCCAAAAATCTACCTACAAACATAGAACTTATAGTCCAAAACAGAACTTGGACACAATCATTAGATTATGAAGGCTTGCCCTTTAGGTGCAAAAAGTGTTTTGCTACCGGGCACACCGTTGATGTTTGCGGAGTAGAAAAGTGAAAAAATAGAAAAAACAACTGGTGGAAAAATGCCCTTCCTGAACACCTGATTTTCGAAGCCAAAGAGGAGTCAATTACAGATACTGAAGATGATTTTGTCTTGGAAACCCCTCTTTCAGAAATTCCAGTTGTTGAATGCGCCAAAGAATCTCATTCCGTTGGTGATAAAAAGAAAGATACAAAAGAAGATATTGAATCCGCTGTCCCAGTTGGATCTATGGAGGATATGGAAAATACGCCTCCTTTTTTCAATCCTCTAATTGCGGAGGCTTCTACAGGATGGATTACGGTGCGTAAAAATAAAAAATTGTTCTCCAAGAATACCGCTTCTCCGCCTTGCTAGTTTCCCGGTGCTGCTCGGCTGATCATCAATGCTTCACTTTCTTTGTTGAGCAGCAGCTGTTTGATCGCTGTAAACCAGTTGTTTTTATGATGATTTGTTGTTGGTCTTGGGTTTTATTCTATGCAGGTTTTTTCCTTCTTTTGTTCTTGTTCTTGTTCGTTGGGCCTTATTTGTTCACATCTGGCTTTTTGAGCCTTCTTGTATAAGGGTATAGTCCCTTTCAAAAAACTATTTGCCCTTAGTAAAAAAAAAACATTAACATTCTGCCTAATCTAAACTGTTATCTCAACATACAAGGTATGCATTACCTCCATAATTTTCTAACTCAACTCAAAGAATTAATATCACAACTAATTTTAGTAGTATCAAATATACATCAATTCGGACAAGGATGTCTAAGCCTTAATGAATTGATTGTTTACTGAAAGATTAAAAATCAAACTTACATTCATGAATAACCGTTGCCTTTGATCAATTAAATAAATCTATCAGAAATTTAAGATGAGAACAATTTTCTACACTTAAGATCCAATCGAAAATTACCGAAGGAAACTGTAGATACTAATAATCACGTCTCTAAATTTGTTAACAGAATGATTTTAATAACCAATACAGTCATAAAGAACGACACTTCAGTAATAATGTTGATTGCCA
The DNA here is from genome assembly GCA_019776745.2 of Taxus chinensis. NCBI lineage: Eukaryota > Viridiplantae > Streptophyta > Pinopsida > Cupressales > Taxaceae > Taxus > Taxus chinensis. The sequence continues at coordinate 320,270,567 of CM034156.1, forward strand.
GCATTCAAATTAGAATACCCCAAAGTCAATCAACACAACTATTCAGTGATATTTTGTATTCATTTCCCTCCCCCCTTTTACGGTACTGTCAATAAATGTCCGGGCTTAATCCGAACCAACCTCTTAATCAAACATAAGGACACCCAGTACACGAGTTCATACTCAGGCATAACCAGTGTATCATGCAGACCATAGTCCACATACTTTCTAAGCGCAAGGTATATCCTTACGAGATTTGTCTCAATAAAACATATTTAGACCAGATCACCAAGAGATCTCGAAGACCAAAAGTTATTTTAATAACCAGTTAGATCAATGCCCACACAGGTGTTAAAGAGATCCACCACTAGAAACTTCAATTTAGTAGAATGAGGATTCGAACCCTCAGCACATGGGTTTCTCATTTGTTTGCCCTTCCCTTTTTGGGATGGTATATACTGTCTTGGAACAGTTTTAGAGAAAGGTTTCATGGAGGCGAAGCACACTAAAACAAACAACAGAAAACACTGCAACACCGTAGTGCAAATAAAAGATTTTACCAGCTTATCATAGTATATGAATCGACTTGTAGTTAACAAAGAAAACCCCGCAGGGAAAGGAAACGAGATTCCAGGTTTTCCCAGCTAAGCTTGTATGGAAGAAAATAAAATAATGTATAAACAGCTGGTTTAACTACCGTATAAAACCCATCTATCTTATTCATTACAAAACGTAACAACAAAAGGAAGAGAAATATTCATACCTGAAGTTTAGGAGCTTCATGTGCTTTCTTCCTACTAAGCTTTCCTTGAATCCAAACAACACAACAAGAAGATGCCCAAAATCTCTAAACCCTTTCACGTTTTTAGTTCCCATTACATATTGTAGACACTTATAATTACGTCCGAGCAATTTAAATACTTAAATTGTGTTAATTATCTCCTTTCCTGCAAATTGATGACATATTGTCAATAGTGCTCTTCTTCTCTTCCATTGTCGCTAATTGATTACATTGCACTAATTAATTAAGTCGCCTATCCAACACATACCCTAATTAATGACCCTTCGTTAATCAACACCTTCTATCTAGTCTAATTAATTATTAATTAATTAGCCTCCCTTCTCATTAAATCAATAAATCACTATTTAATTGGTTTAATTCCCTCCTAATGGTCCAAATCACACTAAAATCCATCTAAAAGCTTATAAAAGCTTGCACATGTATTAATTAATCATCTTGATTAATTAATACACCCCCTTTATCCACATGAGCCACTAAGGGACAAACTAAACCCTCCTAAAGTTAACTCAACCCCATCTAAACCCCCCTTATCCATAACTAACTCTACATCTCCATTAGTCCCACATTCATGAGGATGTGTTGAATCCTTTATCCTTTGGGCTATATAAACAACCCTCCCTCTACTTCTACACCTACACCTAAATCTCTCAAGAGACAAAAGAAAGCACATAGTTTCATACTAATAGCCTTTTGTCATTCTTGAGCCCTCCATCCTCCATTCTTGAAGAGCTAAGCCTCACACCCAAGCATCCATTGAAGGATCAAAGTAAGCAAATATAATTTGATTGCCATTGAACTATTTAGGTTCATTTTAATGTTAAATTAGGCAATTAAGGAGAATAGAGTTCATTAATTTACATTATGTTTTGATCATTTCAAAGTTATAATGTTGAGGGTAGGACTTGCTTATTTCTTCATCATGATGGTGCACATTTCTCATTTCTAGCTAGGTTAGGAAGTTATTTCTAGGTGGTAGTTTCTTGCTTTAAATTTAGCTAAATTGTAGAAATACTTGTACACATTTGGCACGCCCGAGGGGACACTTAGTCCCATGGCATTTTAGTTTAAGTTTCATTGTTTTGGCTAACTTTTGATATGCACATGTAATAATTAATGTCCATTTTCTTGGAATTTTTGCTCATTTGATATGTGTAACCTCATGTTCATAGCCATAATTTTAATGGGTTATTGCCATTCTTAAGCTAACTTGTCAAAATTTGAGATATTGTGAGTTTTCTTGTGTTTGTTGCCATATTTTGGTTGCAAGTCTGGCGTCGGCACATTTTTAGGGGCGCGGACATAGTTTTCATGGCACATGGGGCAGTTTTCGTGGTGCACACATCTCTCTGGTGGTGCAGGCACACTGGTAAAACCTGTTACTCTATTTGCCGACCCCGGCGCATGCGTGCTAACCCTGGCGCACACACCCTAACCAGCGTGTAGGTGTACTAACCTGGGCACAAATGCTGTTTCATACTATACCATCACTACATTCTGAAACCTATTAGATCGACGCACACGCCCTAACCAGAGTGCACATGTTGTTTTAGTGGCGTAGACACATTTTTCCAGTAACGAGGTTGTTATGTCTGTTTTTCTCGGGAGTGGCGCATAGGCTATTTTTATGGCGCATGCGCCTCTCTGGTGGCGCAGGCACTTGGTGAGTCAAAAAAATCCGTAGAGTGGTGCATACACTGTTTTCATGGCACGTATGTTGTTTTCGTGGCTCACACATCTCTCGGGTGGCGCAGGTGCACTGGAGCCAAAATAACGTTAAGTGGCACATACGCCCTAACCCACGCACAAGTGCTAAAAAAGGGGCGTAGGTGTCCTTCTGTATTTTTTGAAATTAAGGTGTTGATGTGCTAACATTCTTGCATGTTTATCTAATCATATATTTGTCTTTGCAGGTTGTTTTTACATGTTTTGTATTTGATTAGGTGATATTTTGCATTGTTTATTTATAGGAATAAGGATCACGTATGCTCTTCCCTCATGTCCCTTGGGGCGATCTTGGGAATCAAAAACGATTCTTAAGTCCTTTTGATGCTTTAAGGTTGTTAGGAGTACTTGAGTTGGAATTGGTTAATTTGGCATAGTTGAATTAAAGTGTTTTTCCATTTGATATCTTTTTAGATTTTTGAAGACAATCAAGTATGCTCTTCTCTTGTGTCCTTGGATGATCTGGAGAATTAGAAATGATGCCTTCTCTTTTGATGGAAAACTACTAAAAATCGTCATACAGGACCAAAATGCCATCGCTTGTCAAAGAACGGAGGAATCGAAACAAAAGTAAAAAAACTACTAATAAAGTTGTTATACATGTTGCCAAATGGTGTTCGAGCAAACCACATCTAATTAAAAAAGATAAAATGAACAACATATTCAAAACACTGTATTGCAGGTTTCAGAAAAGGGTATGTCCCTCTCCGCTCAACTAGAACATAACCCCTTTGGCATAACACCTTAAGCTACAACAATGGGGGTGGTTCCAGGAACCCCAAAGTAGTCCACACAAGAGGGAACCTTGTGGATAAAACGGGAAGTGCTCCACACTACCTATTTGACTAGTAAATCCTTTGTGAGATAGAGCTACAAGTTGTCCCTACGCGACCCTTTTAAGTACACAATTGGATGCATTTATTACCCACTGTGCTTGAAGGGGGAAAAGTCGAGATACTCCCAAACTAGTCATTGCAACTTTTTTGGTAAATCGTCCCGCTCGTGGATAACCTTTGTAGCACCTAGGACGAGAGAACCACCTAAGAAGATATAATTTGGCCAGGAGCCCACTTTGACCATTCTAAAAACAGTGTTGAGTTGTGAATCGTATTTTCATTATGAAATGTGTAGCGCGTTACTTTCACCTAGTTTTTACTTGCCTTAGGGAGAGGCGAAACTCTGCCGAAGTGAAGCCAACATTTTTTTTATCCTTTTTTTTTATTTGCTTCCTTCACATTCTTTTGACACTTTGTTGATCATAAGAAGGGTGACTACCTTTGTGTTACCAATCGACTGTTTCTGTCACTTTTATGTTTGTTTACGCCCATCCATGTTTGCGGCTGGGTAAGTTAAACGTCTAAAGTGTGCGGAGGCGTATTCACGTCATTGGTAGCCATTGTGATCTTGATACCCATGTCAAGATTGTCATTGTAGTTAGGCATGGTTCATCACCGCGGACTTCCTTAGAAGAGTTAGCTTGTTTGTATCGTATCACTACAATTTTGATATTTATGTCTTGTTTCTTGTAAACTTGACATAAATATCTATATTGTAAGGTTACGTTGCACACATTTTTAACTATTCCTAGCTATACTTTGAGCTTTTTAGTTCGGTTCTATTATTACCTCGATTTCAAAGAGTGCTATGTGTTACCATTTGTGTGTGTTATATCAATAACACCTTGATATCAATACCTTACTTTCTTGCAAAGTGGGTTAACATATCTTGGTGATATTGTTATGTCATTCGCAAATTGTAATTGGCACTTTTTGAGATATAGGTCTTAATCGAGTTTGAGCTCGCTCATCGTATATCTTGATTGGGAGGTCACATTGACTTCTTATATTTACTTACGTTTTGTTCATTCCCTTGAACTTGGCATAAGTGAAAACATCTTGTTAATCATCTTGCGACGTGAAACTACTTTTTGAAATGTAGTCTAGGAGGTACTTCATTTAAACAAGTTTCGATACCAAACGCTTGTGTCACTGGTGATTTATCACTCTATCACATTGGTATTCTCACATTGTTGACTTATTCATACTCTTAACAAATACATCTTGCATCTCACTTAGGGCTGGTCACTAAGCTTTGAACACATTTACAACTTACCCTAGTGAAACTATCACGAAAACATGGCTCCTAAAACACATCTAGGATTAAAGAAATAGACATACGAGGAACAACAAGTGCAAGCTTGGGAAACCTCTAATAGACAAGGGTCAAACCCCTTCATTGGACATGATCTAGGACCGCTATTTTCTAGGGAAAAAGAAACTGAAGAGATGGTCGATCATAGTGGAAATGAATTAGAATCACCACACGTAGAACTTGATTTTGACCCCACTTTACTAGATGATTTTCTTCTTAGAAATAAAGATAGAGTGTTGGCATGGGTCATAGAATTAGGGGCCAAATTTCCCACTGAGAATGAAACAATACTACCTGCAAATGATGCTACTGAGGAAGAACATCCCCTTATCAATATGGAAGATATTTTAACGCATGAACATGCTTCTACCTCTTACGCAGGAAATGATAAAGTGGTGGGGCATAGAATACCCTTTATCAAAGTTCCACGAAGAAACAAGATAGAACATGAGATGGGTGAAGAACCTCCACAAGACGAGGAGGAGGAACCTTTAGAAGAAAAATCCACAATCTAACAAAAAATCAATAACCCAAGCCGACAACTAGCTTTGCTTACTTCCCATGTACATAAAGACATAAACAAGAACGTTCAAAAGTTGAGCCTAAGGTTAAGATCAATGAACTCCATCAAGAAAACCAAGGAGAAGAAGACACATGGTATCATCTTGTTTACATCCCTACTTCTCCCACTAGAGAACAATTGCTCGCACAAGAAGTGCAGTCTATGAAAGCGATGCTCGCGAGCTTACAAGAGAGCAATATAGGGAGCATTAGGAAATATCAATACGAAGAATTATGCCCCTATCCTTTTGACAAGACAATGACCCTTCAACCCTTTCCAAAGAAATTTGATATGCCAAAGTTCGAAAAATATAAAGGGAAAGGAGATCCACAGGATCATGTTAAATATTTCTACATGGCATGTCAAGAGGTGTCTTATAGTGATAATTACCTCATCAAAATTTTTCCCAAGAGTCTCAGAGGTCAAGCCTTGGAGTGGTTTACACGCTTACCACGAGGATCAATTTTCACCTGGCCAGAATTGGCAGAAAGATTTGTGTGTCACTTCTCGTATAACATAGAGAGTGATGTCACCATGGCAGACTTATGTGGCGCCAAGCAACGCCCTAATGAGACTTTCACAGCTTCCTCCAATGGTGGAGAGGGATAGCTAGTCGCTTCCCTTATGCTTTCCCTGAAAAACAGCTGGTTAGTATTTTCATTCCCAATCTCAACCCGGATATAGCTTTCCACCTCCAAATGCATTGTGTTCACACTTTTGAGGAGGTTATCGAGAAAGGGATTCAGATAGAAAAATCTCTCATTGCCAAAGGCACCCTCAAAACCCAATCTAGAGACAACCAAAATGTCAAACCCATGGAAAAGCTGAAGATCTTTAACAAAAATAAAAATGTGGTGGGAGACGAAATCACTGATTCCAAACGTGTTCAAATGGTCCAAACTGGTCAACCTTTTAAACTGACCAAGGGCCCAATTCAACCACCACCAAAGTGAAGAACGTTCACCTCTCTTAATGAACCATTGTCAGTTATACTAAAACAATTGGATGCGGCCCACATGATGACCTATCCTACAACGCAACCATTTGACGACAATGCTCCAAAACCTTCATGGTACAAAGAGCATGAATATTGTGAAATGCATTGCGTCAAAGGACATAAGACAGAAAAATGTCTGCGGCTTCGTCATTATATTCAAGACCTCATTGACAATGGTGAGATAGAGGTGGATAACCTAGGAAAAACACAAACACCTAACGAGAAAATGGGGATATATAAAAAACCATTCCCCATGCATGATAAGTTGGAAAAGTTAAAGCCAGATTGGGGAGAGTCATCCCAAACTTATAAAGCCGCAAATTACTTATACATTAAAAGAGACAACAACCATTATGATTCACTTATTGGATGTATTCGCTCTCCTGCTAACCGTGTCAATACCATCTGGATCAAGGGAAAGGACTGTGCTGCAGTAACAAGGCGTGCCCGCCTCGTGATTCTGGAACCTTCTCTGTTGACCCCGCAAAATGGTAAATATAACCTTTTAGAACAACTTGAAAAGATGTCTACTAATATTTCGATCTTAGATCTTCTCAAGATATCCAATGTGCATAAAGACATTCTGTACCAAACTCTTCAGGGGTCGGGAGTGCCTTTAGAAGTCGATCCTGCACACCTTCAAGCCGCGGTGGAAAACATCACACCAAGTGAACATCTCGCTTTCAACCATAGGGAGATCCCTACTGAGAATCCAACACATAATCTTCCCTTATACATTGAGGTAGTTGTCACCCGCAGGAAGATCAAATGGGTGCTTGTGGATAATGGATCTGGGTTGAACATTTACACACTCAAGTTGGTCAAACAGTTGGGACATACGGAGGAAGATCTTGAGTCCCATATTATCACTATCACCGCATACGACAATAGAAAGGGAATCAGCAGGCACCATCACACTTCCCATGGATGTGGGTCCCACTTGCCATCAGACAAAGTTTCATGTCCTAGACTTGGAACTTCCATATAACATGCCTCTAGGGCGATCATGGATTCATGCCATGCAGGGCGTACCATCAACATTTCATCAATGTATTAAGTTGAAGCATGAGGGACATACCGTTACAATACAAGGAGATCCAGAGCCCTTTGCTCATTGTAGAGCTCTCAATAGCTTTGCACGAAAGGGTACATATGCATGTCCCTCCACAGATATAGTTGTCCCTCTCCAGTCTGAGGCCATGGAATCCCAGGTGGATTCAGATTCTCTTAGTTCTTGCGCTCATGGTGTGTCTACTTCAACATCTCCATTTGATTCATGGGAGATGAAAATCCTTGAATATGGCTACGGGGAGTATAATGTACAACAAGCACTCTTGGTTTCAGACCTCTCATTGTCGCCCAAGACTAGAGGTCGACCCAACTACCACTTCAGAAGACCTAGAGAGGAACACACTATTGGGTCATTCTTACCTGGAGGCTTGTTAGCTGAGGAAAAATTGCTTGATCCACCTACGACTTGGGTCCCTGAGGATACTCAACCATCCTGTTATCAAACCCCGGAATATGAAAAATCTAGTAAAATGATGTACTCCATGGGCTACAAAGGCCTAGGATGTGGGAGAAATGAACAAGGACAAAGAGAACCAGTCCCTCTTCCGCATTTCAAAATAGAAAGATACGGCATTGGGATTCACCCTTATGGAGCACACCCCAACGATCAGGATGCTACTTGTTCTGAGTGTGAGGATAGCTCTGACTATCTAGACAGTGATACAGATTCCCATTGTAGCCAATATGAGGATCTGGCCTCCACAAACCTTTTCATGAACAACGTTGTCCTAACCATAACCCCCATGGAACCAACCCTTGACCTTGTATACCCTTCCCTTGTTGAATGGGACCAACAACGTCACATGCCGCTAGATTTATTTGAGAATGTCGAAGCTATCATAGAGTTCATGGGCATAAGGGATACAATTCCCATTGGAGATCACAAGAAAGGTTTCTTTATTGACTTAGATACCTGTGCCTACTTCGGCGAGGAGGCTGAACTTCGTGGTCAGCAAAACTTAAAGAAAAGCGAGGGAAAAAGTTCTAAAGAAAATCCGAGGCAAAAATCAAAGTCCAAGTTGCATAGTGAAAACCTCTTTGAGGCACTAGATGACAATCAAATAAGAAAATCAAAGGACAAACAAAGTGACCACGCCAAGGATGAAAATCTCGTGGAGACATCTTTGGATGAAGATCTCAACCTACCTCCTGATCCTACGCGTATGGAGGACTTATCAAAATTACTAGTCGAAGAAACCATTGATGTCAATATTGGTACAGAAGAGGATCCCAAGATAGTAAAATTGGGAGCATCACTCTCGGCTAGAGAACAAAAGACATTCACTATGATACTGCGAGAGTTTATAGATGTGTTTGCATGGTCTTACAAAGACATGCCTGGCTTAGATACAAATTTGGTTGTGCACAACCTAGTCGTGCACGTAGACACTAAGCCTATCAAACAAAAGCTCCGAAAGATGCACCCAAGAGTGGCCCTGTTGGTTAAAGAAGAGTTGGAAAGATTTCTTGCAGCGGGATTCATCAGGCCAATTGATTATTCTGAATGGATATTGAACATTGTTCCTGTCCAGAAAAAACCTATCGGTATCCAAATCTGCACGGATTTTAGGGACATCAATAAAGCTTGCCCTAAAGATGATTTTCCGCTGCCCAACATTGACATGATTGTTGACTCAATAGCAGGGTATGAGATGCTATCACTCATGGATGGCTTTTTGGGATATAATCAAATCAAGATCACTGAAGAAGACCAACACAAAATAGCTTTTACGACTCCTTGGGGCACCTTCTGCTATCAGGTAATGCCATTTGGCCTTAAAAATGCAGGAGCTACCTATCAGTGGGTAATGACAATAATTTTTCATGATATGATTCATGATATCATGGAGGACTGCGTGGATGACATCTTGGGAAAGTATAAAACAAGAGAGGATCATCCTATCATTTTGCAACATATCTTTGAATGCCTACATGAATACAAAGTCAGGGTGAATCCAAAGAAGTGTGTCTTTGGTGTGCTATCAAGGAAACTATTGGGCTTCATTGTGTCAAGATGAGGTATTGAGGTAGACCCTGCTAAAGTGTCTGCTATTACTGAAATGCCTCCACCTAAGAATATCAAGCAACTGCATGGCCTACAGGGGAAAATTCAAGCCATTCACCGCTTCATCTCCCAGCTTGCAGATAAATGTCACTCATTCACCCACTTGCTTAAAAAGGATGTCGCTTTCATCTGGGGACCTAAGCAACAACAAGCCTTTGCTTTGCTTAAACAATACTTGGCTAATCCACCTGTCCTCATGCCTCCCACTCCTGGAGAACCACTCTTGCTCTATATTTCCACTACACAATTTTCTATTGGTGTGCTGCTCACCCAATACGACCTTGGTCATAAGGAGAAAGTAGTGTACTATCTGAGTCACACCCTCATCACCTATGAGCTCAATTATCCTCAAATTGAAAAGGCTTGCTTGGCCGTTGTTTTTACTTTTCAAAAACTTTGCCATTACCTGTTGAATACTAAGACCAAGCTAATATCCAAGGTTGACCCACTCAAGTATTTATTGTCCAAACCTACCCTCATAGGTAGAATGGCTAATTGGATCATTCTACTCAGTGAGTTTGACATAGAATTTGTCCATCAAAAATCGGTTAAAGGACAAGTACTTGCGGACCAGCTAGTGGAAGCACCTTTGCAAAGCACAGAACCTTTGAATCTGGATCTGCAAGATGCCTCCTTGCTCTACATTGAAGAATCTGTTGTATGGAAGATACATTTTGATGGATCCTTTACGTTGCATAGTTTAGGTGCAGGAGTGGTCCTTATTACTCCTAGTGATCCTATACCATAGGCTTTTCGCCTGGGCTTCCCTTGCACAAAAAACATTACAGAATATGAAGCACTTATTGCAGGAATGAAGCTAGCCATCAAGTGGAATGTTCATCATGTCAAGGTTGTAGGTGACTCACAGTTAATTATCAAATAGGTTAATGATGAATACAAGGTTAAGGATGACAAGCTCATACCTTACAAAAAGTTAGTAGAAACTCTAAAGGAGTACTTTGTGCGCATTACCTTTGAACAAATCCCAAGAGCACAGAACAGATCAGCAGATTCCATGAAAACAGTGGGGTCTATACTTCATATTCCACCAAGGAATAATGACATGCCCTTCTTTGTAGAAAATCTATGCCAGCCTGCGTATGACATGCCAGAATCTTGCCTGGCTTGTGAGGTTGTTGGTCCCAATTCCCTGTGGTACGAACCCATTTTTACCTATCTTAAGGACAACACATTCCCACCTGATATCTCCCATTCTGAAAAGCAAATCTTGATTCACCAAATAGCCTGTTACACCCTTTTAGGAGGTACACTTTATTGTCGTGGCTATGATGGGAATCTATTACGTTGTCTGGATGCAACAGAGTCAATCCAGGTAATCAAAGAAGTGCACGAAGGGGTGTGTGGAGCACATAAAAATGGAATGGTCTTGGCTAAGAAATTGTTGAGAGTAGGTTACTATTGGCCTACCATGGAAACTGATTGTTGCAATTATGTTAGAAAATGTGTACTTTTCCAAAAGTATGGAAATTTCATTCATGCTCCATCGCAACCATTGCAACCTATCACTACCCCATGGCCATTCTCCAAGTGGGGACTTGACTTAATAGGAAAACTTACTCCTACCTCATCTGATGGTCATACACATATCATCACAGCTACATAATACTTTACAAAATGGGTGGAGGCTGTCCCTTTAACCTATGTCACAGGAGCCCAGATTTCTAAATTTATCATGAATCACATTATTTGTTGATATGGTATTCCTGCAGCCATTGTTACAGATAATGGGAAGTCATTTAAGAACAAAACTATGAAAGGTCTTTGCCAATGGTTCCAAATTAGGTTAAAATGGTCCACACCATATTACCCTCAGGGTAATGGACAAGCTGAGGCAACAAACAAGACTTTGGTAAGGATAATGGAGAAGATGGTTAGCAAAACAGGTCGAAACTGGCACCTACAAATCCATCCAACCCTTTGGGCTTACCGAACATCCATTCGCACTCCTACAGGTGTGACACCATATTCCCTAGTGTTCAAGATAAAATATATCATCCCTTTAGAGATTGAACTTAAATCCCTGAGAATTTCTCTTCGAGACTATCTGGATAAGGATGAAGATTATCGAGTGGCAAGACTGGCTGAGTTAGAGCTCCTAGATGAGAGGCGCATTCACGCTCTTAATCACCTGAAAGTGTATCAACATAGAGTCTCCAGAAACTACAACAAGAGAATCATCCCTCGTCAGTTTGAGGTTGGTGATTTAGTCATGAAGGAGAACCAGTTCAACACCAGAGCAGAGCGAGAAAAGAAAGGGAAGTTGGGACCCTATGTTATAGTCACCAAGTATGGCACAGGGGCATACAAACTAGCTCACCCCAATGGTGATGAGCTATGGGAGCCCATGAACGCCATGCATCTTAAGTGGTTCTATGCTTAAGCATGACGCAAGGAAGTTAAAAATCCATCACAAAGTCAAAATATGATCAAAAAAATCAAAAAATAAAAATAAAAATCAGAAAAAGAAAAAGAGAAAACAGGTCGTCCACTAGTGAAAACCACACAATTGTGGCACTTTGGACAAGTCCTTGGGTGAAAACTGGTTTCCGGCGCCTCAGGAGGATTCGTTGTTCACAAGCATCCTGCATCAGGAGGGTAGTTTTCTTTGGCCTAGACCTGGTTCTGCCTTCGAGATTCCTTATGTACCCCATCCTGTCAAGCCTTGATCCGGCTTTGCCTTCTTTTATTCATCTGTGAGGGGTACGGTCTTTCGCTATTTCCCATCTTACGCTGGGGGCAATTCAATGACTTGAAATTCTTGTTCATAAGCTCATGGCTTTTTCCCTTGTATATTCCCCATCTAACACTGGGGGCATCCACGCTTTCTTGGTTACCTGCACATAGATCTGGAAAACCGTTAGAAAACACTAAAAACAATAGAAAATTGTTTCACAAATAAAACCAATAGAAAATTGTTTCACAAATAAAAACAATAGAAAATTGTTTCACAAAAACCTAAACAATAGAAAATTGTTTCACAAAAACCTAAACAATAGAAAATTATTTCACCAAAACCATAAACAATAGAAAATTGGTGCATGACAACAAATCTTACAAAACAATCATTTACTTGCATTGTCTTGTTCCCAGCTTTGCTTGTTGCTTGTATAGTTATTTTGTGTTTTTGCTTTTTGGGTTGTTTGTTGCTTGGGCATACTTTATTAGGATTCATATTTTCTTACTTAGACTAGATTTATTCTTGCTTGTGCATATTGCGATATGTTTTTGCATGCTAGTGAATCTTGGGAAATCATGATGTAATATGTTAATTCATTGTGTTCTTTCTTAGCATTTGATTTTGTTTGTTACATGTTAAAAAAGCATGGTGAATCATTGTGTATTGTATTATTTCTTAATGTTCTTTGTTAGCATTTGGTTGTGTTTATTGCATGTACACTGTTTTGCTATCATTCACATCAAATTACCATCATTATCATCACATCTAGCATCATCTATACATCATATATAAACAAAATGCTAAGTTTTACATCATGCATGTATGCTAAGCTAATCATCACATATCGTATCATCAATGGGGGCAAGAGGGGTTTTGCATGATAAAAACTCTATCCCCCTCGCACCAGTATCATCATATCTTCCCGTCCATATACGTCTACACTAACACATGAGAAATGCATTTGACATCATCTAAGGATCTATCATCTAACATCCACAGCACTTGTATACCTCAAATATCAAAATCAAATACATAAAAAGTACAAAATCGGATAACATCATAATACATCCATAAGTGCTGAATCAAAATACGCAACATGCAATGAGAATCGACATAGAGTAATTTCTGAAAAGGGTATTTCACATCATAGAATTATGTCCACTTGTGTCATGTGCATCAGGACACAAAAACAATAAAGTACATCATCTCATAAACATGTGTATTTAAGCCCAAAAAGTAATCCTTATATATATACATGTGTGTCATATACATTTGTATCAAAAAAACTAGATACAAATCAGTGCTCTATATCAACAATGCCTTCAGCTAAGGCGTACAAAGATGCTACATCACAAATGTCTATACAAATATACAATGTCAAGATTGGTACTCAATACAATACATCATCGATACACAATGCCATAAAAAAGGGGCATGTATTAGAAAGAATCAAGCCTTCATCATGAGGCATCAACAAAATAAAAGTATACAAGTCTGTACATCAAAAACTCAGCCTTCATAAGAGGCATACATACAAATAATATGTACATAAAAACTACAGATCTCAACCGCAACTCTCAGCCTCACCGGGGCTCCCAGATCTGTCATCTGGTTGATGAAACACTGGAGGCTAGGATGGCAATGGTCTGATCGACTGCTCTGCTATGGGTTGTCTCACTGATCTAGTGGATTGGCCTGATCTTCGTGATCGAGAGCCTGATGCGCTCGACTCTGACTTCCATGGTAGTACTACTCTCTGCTCTGGAGGAACTAACCTATAATAAGTCCTGTAAAATAAGGCCTCACCACCAAGCATGGTGGCGTCACGTATTAGGTCGACATATTCAGAGGTGAGCGCTACTTGAAGGGAAATATCTCACTTGCCTATCACTTGCCCCAAGTCTACCTTGGCCTGTCTAGAGGAAGCAGCTTCTCAATCTCTCTCTGTCGTAATAGTTTGCAGCTCAGCACAGGCTTGGTCCCTCTGTACAAGGAGTGCCTGTGATCGTGCATATACGTGATCTCTCTGCGCAACAACCATCCATACCTATGACTGGGATTGATGAATAAGGCTCAATATCTTAGCCCCCTATTCCACTGTCTCCTGAATCTAGCTCTGCCATGCCACTCTATCATCTCCTGGGCTAGCCTGGGCCCAAGCTTGATCCCGCTCTGAAAGTAACATAACAATATGGGCTTAGGCCTCGTCACGCTCTGCTACGGCAGTTACACACTAGCCTCGAGCCTCATCTCTCTTCGCTCTAGCCGCATCTCTCTCGGCTATGACCTGCTGTAACTGCAACTATACTGTGGTTGTCTGTGCCACTGGCTGGGAGGCTATGTGTGTCTCAGGGATTGGTCTTTGAGGTGCTCTGGATGACTTTCCCTACTCTAGGACCCTGCCTTTGGATGGCTGCACTACTGCATGTACTGGGCCCTGTAGCGTCGGTCCCTGTGCCTATGAGGAACCCTGCCCATCATGTGGAATACCATCGAAAGGATCGTTTGGGTCTAGCCCCTGTACCATTTCTCTCACCCTGCGCTCTGCACTGTGCCATATCTCTACAGGTGGGTGAAAGCTTGCTACCCAAGCCTCCTCCGAAATGGTCAGATGCCAGGGTAACACTTTAGCATACCAAGTTGCATAGTTAGCTGTGGTCCCTGGATCTCTCACCTGTCGTACTAGGTCCCATACCTGTGGGACCACCTACGTGAAACTCACCCTAGCTTGGGCTACTAGTATGCGAGGCCCCATGGTCTGCCTCTTTGAATCCATGTGTGCATGCCAGATATTTGGCTGGGAGACCCCCTGTACCCTGTCAAGCTACCGCTGGCACCTGTCTACTCGATACAACTCCATGATATAACTATGGTTTCCAATGATAAAATGTTCCACCAGGCACATGCTGAGCCCTGTGGCATCCTCTAGCCACTGGAAATGTCTATATGGCCACCATATGACATTTATCTCTACCGGCTCATCAAACTCTCACCTATATCTGAATAGGCCGCCAAGATGGCCACGTACATCCCCACCAGCTGCTACCCATGCCATATACGATGGCTCCTCAGGATCTCAGACATGAAAAGGGCCCACGGGGTGTCCAATCGCAATATGATCCCATGACCATATCTGTAATAAGGAGGCTAGACCCACGGTCTTCTGACCATGGTATGTGATCAAGTGTAAATCCCAGTATAGGTGGGCCAGTATGCACTGCCCCCAACAATATCTCTCACCACTATAGATGCCATGAACCAAAGGCAATAATCCTCTCGGGAATGAGGTCCTTATCTTATCAGTGAGTAAGAACCCACTGATAAGAGACATGATATAGAGAGGCCCTCGATGCAATGTGGGGTCGGAGATGTATTCATGCAATGCTATGATCATCCCGTCATATGGTATATCATCAACACAAAATAGGGCACTGCAAGCTGCTCTAATCAGCCCTGCATCAGAGATGTAGTCGATCAAGGTTCCCATCATTGGCACACGAAGAATCCGCCATACATCCTCAATAGTCATAGTCATCTCTCTTGTAGGAATTTTGAAGTACTAACTCTTGTTATGCCATCACTCAGCTAGCGCAGTCAATAGGCCATGATCCAATACAATAGAAGGCATTCGAGACACGGGGCCTAGCCCTACCACCTCGAGAAGTATCGCCATGGCTCGTCGGTCGCGCCGACGAACACTACCCTCTAGCTCGGCTATCTGGGTATGTCACTCCCACGTCTGTAACACTGGTAATCATCTCTGCAAAATAACATGATGCTAGTCAGTTCCTAACATTTCTTTTAAAATTCTATCTACCCTTTTAGGGTTAACCTAAAAATCCTAAAATTTCTTCTAAGTGTCATGTTTTTGACACTTTCCCATCTTTTCTCTACCTTTCTAGGGCACCTGTGCCCCCTTTTGGGCATGTGCGCCACACTTTCAATGCTTGTGCTTGTGCATGTGTGTCTTTTGGTGCTTGTTCCCTCTTTACGGCACCTACGCACCCTTTTTGGCGTGTACACTACACATCTGGTGCTTGCACTTGCGTGCATGCGCTCCTGTGTGTGTGTGCCCACCTTTTCGTGCATATGCCACGATTTTTGCATGTGTACCTCGTTTCCCATGTGTGTGTGTGTGTGCGCGTATGTGTTTATGTGTGTGCGTGCACATGTGTGTGTGCTTTTTGTTCCTGCATGTGTGCACGTATGTGTTTTGGCACATGCGCCCCCAAAAGGACACCTACGCCCCCAAAAAGGCACATGCGCCCCCTATTCGATGCCTGCACCTACGTGCAGGCATGCCAACGCAATTTCCTAAGGCTAAAGGCCTAATTTAATGCATTAATGACCAAATTTAAGAAGCTAGGGTTTGATACTCATAAAGGGGTCATTGTCTGCGTGCCGTTGGTACCCTCAGATTGCGTCTGCGTGCCTCGATCGGTCTCGTGTAATCACCATGGTTCTCCTCAGTATCAGAGCCTCACGGTAAATTTTCTAAACATCTCGGTTAAAATGAATTGGTCCTGATGTTTTTACCCCCCTGGTGGGGTATACTAACCCGTTTTTCACTGTCAAGAGGGCCAGGAGGCCCGTTTTGATCGCTGTTTTCTCCTCTATTCACTGTGGAATAATTATTTTTATTAAATAATTATTTTTCTCTTATTTTTCACCGTATTGGGGCATTTTTTGCTGTCCGATACCCCTTTCTTCTCCCTTGGACAATTTTATTTCTCCCTGGCGATTTTTATTCTTCTTCACACTCTCATAAATAATTATTTTTCAAATAATTATTTTTTCTTAATTTTTCCACTAAACAAGGACATTATTTGTCATTTGTTTCTTCTTTCTTCCACCTAGGGCACTTTCTGTTGCCCCTAGGCCCTTCACTTTCTTCTTCTATTTTCTTCTACTGTTCACCACAATTTGGAAAGCAAAAACAATAAAAACAAATATATGTTTAAACTACAAAAACAGGGAAATTTTTTTCAAAAAAAATCCTAAAAAGTAAAAAGCCCTACAAAAATGGTAACTTGCTTATTAAGGTTGAAACTTGTGTCTTACGCATGGTATTTTCTCCATATCCTATTTGTTTGTCTCACATCTTCCCTGATTAATATGACTCATGGATCACCGGATTCACAACCATTCACAAAGCTAGCTGCTTGCTTCATCTGTACTCTGGGGCACTTTTGTTGCCTGGTGTTGTTTCGTTGCGCACAAACACTTTTCATGGACCCCATGTCCATTGTCATTTCCCCTTGCATGTATCTTTGCTCAGGGCATCATTTTAACCCTTGTCATCCATCAATCACAAACTTGTGGATCTCTTCAACACTGATAATAAAATATTTGTACAATTGTCTTGACCGTTGTTGGGTTGGATATGTGCGTTCGTACTTGTTTTCCCTGTTAAATGAGCTTGTTTCCTTCTCGTATTGCATTGCATTATTGTATGTTGCGTGGAGTTGGTATTTTCAGCAATGGACAATTGTTCGTAGTATGGCTTTTCATGTCATTCTACCGTTGTCGTATGCTTATATTTTTCATAAGGACCGATGATGTAGTTCCTATGGCAATATGATGATATCCAAATTGTTCCAATCAACGGTGGCTAGAGGCTAAGCTCTTCTCTCCTCTCCTCCATATTTCTTCTACATCACTTTCCTTTCACCCCTAATCTTCCCTCTCATCGGGGCATCCTACCCCTTCCGCATTCTTTTACCTCTCTCACACCTTTTTCGATCGTCGATCGGCTTCTTTCATCACCCCATCAGCACTCGAGGGGGCATCTCTCTCTCCTGCTAATTTTTCTTCTATCCCTTCAAAATTTTCCCGTCTACTATATTTGAAGTGGCATCACTTACGCCACCCCAAAGAGGGGCAAATGTAGACACCTATAATTACGCTCGAGCAATTTAAATACTTAAATTGTGCTAATTATCTCCTTTCCTGCAAATTGATGACATATTGTCAATAGCGCTCTTCTTCTCTTCCATTGTCATTAATTGATTACATTGCGCTAATTAATTAAGTCACCTATCCAACACGTACCCTAATTAACGACCCTTCATTAATCAACACCTTCTATCTAGTCTAATTAATTATTATTAATTAATTAGCCTCCCTTCTCATTAAATCAATAAATCACTATTTAATTGGTTTAATTCCCTCCTAATGGTCCAAATCACACTAAAATCCATCTAAAATCTTATAAAAGCTTGCACATGTATTAATTAATCATCTTGATTAATTAATACACCCCCTTTATCCACATGAGCCACTAAGGGACAAACTAAACCCTCCTAAAGTTAACTCAACCCCATCTAAACCCCCCTTATCCATAACTAACTCTACATCTCCATTAGTCCCACATTCATGAGGATGTGTTGAATCCTTTATCCTTTGGGCTATATAAACAACCCTCCCTCTACTTCTACACCTACACCTAAATCTCTCAAGAGACAAAAGAAAGCACATAGTTTCATACTAATAGCCTTTTGTCATTCTTGAGCCCCCCATCCTCCATTCTTGAAGAGCTAAGCCTCACACCCAAGCAACCATTGAAGGATCAAAGCAAGAAAATATAATTTGATTGCCATTGAACTACTTAGGTTCATTTTAATGTTAAATTAGGAAATTAAGGAGAATAGAGTTCATTAATTTACATTATGTTTTGATCATTTCAAAGTTATAATGTTGAGGGTAGGACTTGCTTATTTCTTCATCATGATGGTGCACATTTCTCATTTCTAGCTAGGTTAGGAAGCTATTTCTAGGTGGTAGTTTCTTGCTTTAAATTTAGCTAAATTGTAGAAATACTTGTACACACATATACATGCTTGTTTTCCACAAATTTCCCAATTTCTTAACTAAAACGTAATCCACGCTCCATGAATAGTTTTCTCAAGAACTTAACTGAAATAATGACACATGCAAAATGAGATTATTCATGCCCGATAGCTTCTCCATCAAGCTTCACTTTTCCCATAGTCTTCTCGCTTATTTAAGTGTTTTCAATTCCACTTGGGAAGTGGTCCCATGCTGGGGGAAACCACATGCAAACTATGTGGGTAGGTGGTCTGGACTCTCATAGACAATAAAAATTTATTAATTGCAAAAAACCAAGAAATTTGCCTCAAATATCTGAGTAGCGGCTGCATAGGAAGTCCTGTTCCAGCAACTCAAATGGGTGGGGGGCTGAAAATAATTGTTCATGCAATCCATATTTTCAGGCCACATGTCCACATAGTAATGGGAGATGTTTTTTCCCTCTAAATGTATTTCCTTCCACAACTGTTTTTCTGAAAATCATGGGTTTACCCTAAATAACTTTGCAGAAAAAATTAGAAGACATGGGATCACATGGCTGCTAATTTTTCCTATAAATGCTTTGCAACACTGGCTACAAAATTCTACTTTACCCCCTATATGGGACCGCTGCCTTAGTAGCCAAATTTCCATCCACTGCTGCCTTCCAAATATTGTGGGATAACGAGAAGTTTATAATTTTTTCGATTATAAGTATAATCTAAAAGCCTTTTCCATTGCATTAATCGACCAATGAAATTATCGAACCTCCCTAGCTACTCAAGTTTAGCCCAGATTTAAATTGATGCAATCCCTTATTTGATTACATGGATCGATTGACTGACCACACAAACATTGCATAATCAAGCCTTTAAGACCAGTAATTGATTTATAATTAGATAACCATCGAGTTTTGGTGAGGGTCAATCACCTCTATACAATAAAATGCCTTCCATAATTCACCATACTAATTTGTTGGTCTTTTAAACATTTACTAACTGCCAACATTATCTTTAGAAAATATGTCCATGATACTTGACCAAAGGAGTTATTATGGCATTTGTAATTTATAAACATTACTATGGTCTTAGACCATGTTAGATCTAGATCTTTGATATCACGATTGACATCATAGTAACGACTATAATAATGTTGTTATATATAAAAAAATAATGCCTTCTTCTTAAATGGTAATATTACTGCACCGAGGTGTTAGACCCATCCTTCTCGACACGTTTAATGATAAGAAGATAATACGTCTACCTTAGAATAAATCCAAATTTCCAAAACCCAATAAATACTTTCTTAGTGCCACATGGTCCTTGATATAATCAACACTTGCAAGATTAGTCATTTATAAATCACAACAATTAATCCTCGATGACGAAATGATTAACATACCACTAAGATAAATATTATTGTTGCATGTTCTTAACATCAATAATTATAGAAAGTGAAATGAACCAGAATAACAATAACATGTACTGCCACTAGGCAATATACCAAAATATCTAAATCATCATACCCAACATGACAAGAATGAGTTGTGACTCAATTAATTGTCAGTCATCACAAGGGGAGGTGTGCAGGTGCAGTGTTGGATATGCACCTACACACACATATATACTTCCTTGTGGAAGTATGTGTGTGTATAACTACATAAGCAACCTCACATCTGCATGGGTCAAATTCCTCCCATGGACATTTATTAATTCATAACTTATTTTTTCCTTTTTAAACAAAATGAAAAGAAGGATGTGTTAGTTCTCATAATGTGTGTGTAAGTGTTTCTACAAATCTAGATTAACATCCCCTTATGTTTTTCCTTATGAATCAACACCAATATCATGCTCATTATGTATAGTTCAGATGCATTCTTTTTGAGTTTCGA
The DNA here is from genome assembly GCA_019776745.2 of Taxus chinensis. Classification (NCBI taxonomy): domain Eukaryota; kingdom Viridiplantae; phylum Streptophyta; class Pinopsida; order Cupressales; family Taxaceae; genus Taxus; species Taxus chinensis. Next base: position 320,291,312 of record CM034156.1, read on the forward strand.
ATATAAAGTGCTAAAATTGAGTGCCAAAGTAGAGTGATTGTAGATATATAGAACTAGATAAAATACCACTTGAAGTTCCCTTTTGATAAGTGTGTAATTGATGATGATTGATTTGAATTTGAGATGATTTTGGCTTTGAAATACTATCGAAAGAGTGTGGAGTGATTTTTTACTTTCTTAGCAATCAATGTTGATGGTTTCTCTTGATTTAGGGAATATTGGGACAACATTGCTAAGAATTTAGACATGAAGATCAAGTGTGCCTTTTGGTTTTCCAAGTAGGAGTTTAGTAGTTTCCAAGTGATCAAATGGGAGTGTTAGAATTAGTTTTATATCATTCCAAGGGATAAGATTTAATATTAAGACCAAATTGTTGAATGTCCTCTCTAATCCCCTTCTTGTATGTGTTTGAACAATAGGGTGTGAGACTATGAGGTGTTGTCAAGTCTTAGAAAATAATGATATATTGTGGTGTAGCTCTATTTATGCATACAATTCATGACTAAGGGATATAATCCAAATCAATAGTGTCAAGTACTTAATTACCAAATTTATGTGTATATACTAATGCCCCATCAATGTGATGAGATTTTCCTACATACCACTACTCTAATACAAGATAAATCCACATGTAGTTCTTGTTATCCCAAATGTGCCCCCTGCTCATTTTGTGGCTAACTCCTTTACATCTTTCCTTCTCTTGTGCCTCAGTCAGAATATTTTGTTTTCCAGGCACTCAAAACCTTCTAGAAATGGCACCATTGGATAGAGCTCTTTCTCAGATTTCCAGAAAGGTAAAGTTTTCCTCCTAACTCCACGTATTTTTCAAGTTATGGCTCAGCGGAGTTTTGGTGGGAAATTTTCCCCTAGAAGGCCCGCAGCCAATCAGGAGCTGTCACGTGTCCAAGGGCGAAAAACACCAAGCGACCCGAAGGAAAAAATGGTCAGGAAGGGCCCGCACCCAATCAGAACATGCCATGTGGCACCTGGAGTGGCGGAGTGCGGGGAAAATTTGAAAAATGTTCCAAAGACCAAACGGGTAAAAATTCAAACTTTTTGCCCGCTGATCCGATTTTGGCCTGTTTTTGCCCTAAAACTTCAAATCGCCATAACTTTCGATCCAGAGCTTGGATTTTCACGTTCTTTATATCAATGGAAATCTAGTGAAATTATCTACAAGATTCCATGGTCAATTTTGAATTTTGGTTCATTTTGGAGGGAGAAAATAAAAAAACGCTTCTGGTATGCGCCCATGGACAGAACTGACGTTTCAACAACCATTTTTAATGCGAATTGGGTCGCATTCTTCTCCAGCATGGTCAAAAATGTCGAGGGATGGGTTTGTCAGGTCACCCATGCTATTTTTAATGCATTTTGGTCAATGAGGAATGGCTCCCATGTTTTTTCATGTTTTCTCTCTCTTGGGTTCGACCCATGCACTGTAAAAAGCCAAATTTGGCTCATTTTTCTAAGGGGAACACCTTTTTTGCACAGCAAGCTTCTATTTTCATCTTCAGCAAGTGATTTTAGAAGTAACAGACCTTCCAGGGATTGTAACAGGCCTTTTTTACCTCTTTGGTGTTGGAATGCAAGGATTTTGATGTTGAAAATCACAATGCAGGCTCTGTGAATGCTTTCAGTCCTTTGCATGTGTTGTTTGTTTCATTTCAAACCTTTGATTATAGCTTATCAACCTGTGCATGATGTTTTATGCTGCAATTTATGATTTGTGTCTATTTTCATGAGCAAAAATGTTCACCACTCCTTTGGTGCATCACCATCATTAGTTTATTTTCAATTTTTGCATTTCTTATCCCTGTCTCCTTGCAATCTAGGATAAAATTGGGATCTGAACCTCTGCAATTGTGTAAATAATAGATCTAATCAGAGGAGTTTGAGGAACCAGCCTCTAATTTGGAGATTCCTCTCTCATTTTATAAGTCCCACACTTGGAGAGAGGTTTCAATGTTGTGCAATCACACTAGATGCCTGAAATATCAACTTAGAACCCTGATTTGCATCCAGGGGTGCTGCTGATTTGCAACAACAGTTATTTTAATATTATGATGAGATGCAACATAATATATTTAATAGAGAATGAGCCCTTGATTCATCCATAAAAAATGGATATGTACTTGTACTTAAAACTTAACTCAATATGTGATCTAGGGTGGTGAGTAGATGACTTCATATTTATAATTCTTTATCATGATAAAGTGTTCTAAGGAATAATAGGTTTTAGAGTTTTCTCTTTACCTTATAATGATCCTATATTTTCACATGTAAGTGCTAGGTACCCCTGATAGAATATGGATTTTTTATATTTGTAGATAAAATTGCATTATTTTTATAGCTTAATTGATCCAAAAATATTCCGTAATGTGATTAAGACAAGTTACTTATTTAATTTTTAATTATTATAAAGTAATAGGATGGGTTTGTGGAAGCTAGATATTAGTGTGAACAAAACTATCCATGAACTATAAACTTTTCTTGAGAGTGAAAAAAATATAGACTAATACACGAAGGATTGTTCATAAATATTCTATGATAGTTTTAATGGTTTTTCCAGTAAGATAAACTAGAGAAGAGATATTATCTAATGGTTTATAGGGTGTAGGAAGAGTAAACAAGTTATTGAAATTGGTCAAGTATGTGTAAACGGAATATATATTAAGATAAATATAAAAACTACAATTTCTAAGTACTTATACCAAATTTAGGATACTATACATAAATTGCTTTCAATATAGCATTGAAAAGTTCTTGATTAAAGGAAAAGTAAAATTCTAACCTCACGAATCTCGATCATAGGATGGGGGTGTAAAATTATTAAATGTCCTCTAGTCCACATGAGAATCATGCAAGAACATGGAAAGGGATTATAGATCAAACCTCAATAACGATACATATGTATTTGTAATTAAAAAAATTAGTAATTCATTTTTTATTGAAACTTGTAATAAAATGAATTATGCTCTAGATCGAACACACTTGGTGGTTATGCCAAACTGTAGTACCAATATATTTAATTATTGAGATTGCCACAAGGTGCACATGCCCCCATGTGAATTAATTGTTGAATGTGAAAAAATGTTCCCCTAGTAGACACACTAAAACTATGAACTAATATGGTAAAATAATATTGACTGAAGAAATTCGACTTCTAGTACAACTAAAGATAAATATCATTAATTTGGTGATTGATGTTGATTATTTTTTGGGTTGTTAAATCCAATTCAACTGTGTGGACTACTTAGGCCAAGGGAAATCACTAGAAATGAATATACCTTACAATTATGCATACACGATGATAACATTAGAACAAAAAACTATTGAAATCTCACTAAATTAACAACCTTACTAGTAGCTTTGTAAAATTTAAACATATAATAGCATGGAAAATTTTTCTTAAAGTTTTGCTAACTTGTTTTTTTGAGCAAATGTGTCTAAAAGAAATTGTTTTAGTTCCCTTTTAAGTGTTCAAAATGTCACAAATGTGACATTATTAATGTTCTCTCAACTTAAATTTACATAAAATTTTAAACAATCCCACAGTATGTATCCTTTTGAGGTGTGGGAATCATATGCTTATCAATCATCTCAAAAGAAAAGTAACAATAATATCAAATCTAGGGTTAATATAATTAAGATTTTAAAAGAATTTATAAGAATAATTTCATAACTATAGACACTTAAATTTGGAAATTTTCCCTTTGAAAATACTTGATTTGAAAATGCACTCTTGTTATGATCAATACCATATCTTTATTCGTTCTTATCACTTTGTGACGTTTTTAAAATCTTTTTTATCCTTATACACTGACATGTTGACAAGTTATGAAAGAAAAATGCATAAAATTCATTATAAGACACTAAGAAACAAGTCGCAAACTTATTTTGACATGTTTTTTTCCGCAGGGTAGGGCCTTATAGTTTCTTTGAAATTTTATAACTGGTCTTGACTGAATTGCATGCTCTTGGACCAACATTTTCTCCAACGTTTTTTCAATTTCGCATTCTTTTTTTGGTATTTTAATTCATCTTGGCCAGCCTTTCTTAGATAAATCATCCATGGAGCCCTATATAAGCAAGTAAATGCTACCTCATTTAATCAACTTGAAATATTATGGCAATGTACTGATACACTCCTTCCTACACTTGCAAAAGGAACTCAAAGCTCCCCAAATATCATAATAACATATCGACAATCATTAGGTAATTACCCATATCATGTATAAATATTCTTACCAAGTCAAGATAACATCCTCTCTCATTTGAAAGAACTCAAACATCCCCTATCCAAGTATTTTAATAAGAGCCAAAGTCAAAGAAAGCATTTTACAATAAATCACAAAATCTATTTGATCTATCCACATATGACATGCTATGTGAAGAACTATGTGTGGTTTGAGGAATCATTGGAGTAGTGTCATTCTCAGTTGTGCACAGGGGTTCCCATAACAAAACCAATTTTTATTTTGTAGGAATATTTATCCATGGATAAGGTTTGAGAGGATGTTCAGAGAGCCACACTACATGATTGACAACTAGGGTTTGAAAATGATAGATAAACATGTTAGAAATCTTATATACCATAGTGTGAACATTTACAACTCACGTTGGAATGGGTCTAAGATTGTGAGTGATCTGTGAAGATCTTATAAGTATTGGAATATGGTCAAATTCCATATTATGTGGAAATTGACTTCCTATATATGTAATGCTCAAAAAATGAATAAGATATTTAGAGTTTTCTTTTCAATGTTATTGTTCAGTATTCAACAGTGGTATCAGAGCAGGTATACAAACTTGAAAATGGATTTTTTGTAATTGAGTAAGAATGTTTTTTATAAAAGTCTGTCTGAAGAATAGATTGTATATTTCGTTTTATGATCTAAGTTTCTCTAAAATTTTGTGGGTTTCACGATCTATGGGTATGAAATCTACAACAAAAATTTCAAGTGAACCCAGATAATATTTTTGGAGAAAATTTTGATTCATTTATTTCGTAATATACAAGCCGGAGCTTCTGTAAATGTTTCATTTGATGAAAATTCTGCAATCTAACACCATTCAGATTTGTGCGTGGAGTTCTATCTCTTCTACTGCATGGAGGAGAATTACTAACAACCTACAGTTGGCCTACGTGGGAGGAGATTTGATAGATCTGTGTGGAGTTGGTGGAAACTTTTGCATGCTATGCTGAGTAGAGAAGAGAGAAAACCCACGTGGTGGAAAAGGAGCAGTCTGAATTCATTTGCGTGGGAGGAGATTCAAAGACTTTGCGCATGAAGGATTTTTGTTGACAAGAGCATTAACAACCAATTAAAAACAAACGTGGATCCTTGGTAAATTGTGTTAATGTTTTGTTAGTCTGTTTTAAATTACTTTATTTTTCTTTAGTAAAGACAAAGTATTTATTTCTACTGTATAGCCTTCGGCTATAGTAGAAATTAGAATAAAATATTGTCAAAATATCCGTGTAAAATTTAAAAAATGTAATTTGTTCTTATCACTTTTTAAATACATAGTGTAAATCGGGAGCAATATCGGTTGAAACCGACTCCCCTAAGAGTGCATTTTTCAGTCAAAACCGACGCTCTAAGGTATAATGGACATTCCACTAGACAAATTCAATGGATTGAACTTTCACACCTGGAAAGTCAAAATCCAAATGCAATTAATGCATAAGAATCTATGGAGAATTGTATCAAGAGATGAATCAAAACCCATGGATGCTACAAAACTAATAGAGTGGGAAACAAGGGATGATAAGGAAAAAGCAATAATAGGACTTGCCCTATCAGACACTGAGCTACACTATGTGGATCTAGAAAAATCCTCAAAAATAATTTGGGAACTACTCAGCAAAACTTTTGGCTCAAATGCAATCAATGCTAAATTTTCACTAAAACTGCAACTATTCAAACTCAAGGTGAATGAAAATGTAACAATGTCAAGCCAAATTAATGAACTAAGATCACTCATAAGGAAACTTGAAGAAGTAAAATATGTAATAGAAGATGAAGATGCTAAATCTATACTTCTAAACAATCTTCCTCCTAAGTACAGTAATGTTGTGTTCACTCTCGGACAAATGCCCACACAATCACTTGAAGACATGATATCTGCACTTCTAAGTGAAGAGAAAAGAACGAAAGAATATGTAAAATAAGAAACTGCTTTGTTTGTTAAAAAGAAATACAAGAATTTTCCTAAAAACAAAGAAGACCCTGAATGCTTCTATTGCAAGAAAAAAAAATACATATTGCAAAATTCGAGCTAAAGATCTACTCAATGGAAATCTTAAACCAAATGAAGCAAATGTTGTTGTGGAAGAAGAATTAGAATATGAAGAAGAACCAACACTAGAAGAACTTGACTACAATTCTGATGACTTTCTATTATAAATAATGATCTCAGAGGATGGAGGCAAGGATGAGGAGGCTGATCAGCATCTCTTGTTAATCACCAACAAAGAGACTGCTTCCAATGTATTGGTGACCTCCTTTATTTCAGTTGTGTGTTTTTTTTTGCTATAATAAGAATATAAGTGATATTCCTATTCATATTTGTAATAATCTCCTTCTATGTGAATAATGATGAGGGCCAATGATAGTACTGCATATCATGATGTGGTTGTAGGTAAACCATCTGTAAAACCTTCATACATGGTTTATGGTAAATCATATGTAAAAACCACCATTCTCGGTTGTTGGTTAGCCATATGTAAAACCATCATTCTAGGTTTGTGATTATCCTTTGAAAATCACCAATATCATGAAATTAGATACAAGTACATGATCTAGGTTTTCCCCATGTTCACACGAAGGGGGTGATTGTTAGAAATCTTATACACTATAGTGTGAACATTTACAACTCACGTTGGAATGGGTCTAAGATTGTGAGTGATCTGTGAAGATCTTATAAGTATTGGGATATGGTCAAATTCCATATTATGTGGAAATTGACTTCCTATATATGTAATGCTCAAACAATGAATAAGATATTTAGATTTTTCTTTTCAATGTTATTGTTCAGTATTCAACAAAATATAGGAAGGAAACCATAAATAATATTTATCGGAGAAGAAATAGGTCCAAAACTGTATAGAAATGGCAATACTATATGATACAGTCATGGGATATTGATATGATTCTGCCATGAGATATTTTTTAACTTTATAATATTAGTTCTGAAGCACTTCTAGATTTAATCTCCCTGTTTTAACATTACATAGTCCTAAGAGTTCCCAGAATCCTCTATAACAAGATAAGTGCACTCAATCCTTTGTATTTTGAAGTTCATATATTGTATTACATGCATTAGAATGTTATTTTGACACTGTATAACTAATTTTGGTAGTTAATTAATCAAAATATCCTCTTGTATCTGACATATATACATTTAGTGTAAATATAACCTCACTAAATCAAATTTATATCAACAAACCATATCATTTATAATTAATCTAAAAAAGGGTAAAAATTTAGGTCTAGATCCATCTGAAACAATGTGATCCATGGAGTTATGGAAGGTATTGAAGAAGGTAAGGTCTTGTTAGGAATCCCTTCCTCTCCTTTCACATTCAAAGGGGAAGATATTAGAGTTTTTGAATAACGTTTATGCCTGATCTTCTTCCTTCATAGGGTTTCAATTATACCTCTTTCTTTTTTCCTCTTTATTAAATATCCATGTTGGTTTCCACGAACCCAATACCCCAATTTATCCTTGGAACTACTGGGGGATGATCACCCTCAATCCTTTGGAAATGTTCAACAAATGCAACAATACAAATCCCCAAGTGCAAGAAAATCACAATATACTCTTTTCATTTATATGTAAATACAAATATTTCACATTACAAGTTATATTTTAGTTAATTTAAAATATTTATAATGGAAATTGAATACATTTTGTTATAGGTTTCATTGTGGAGCATGCCAAAAACAAACACAACATGGAAAACTACAATATTTTTTTAAAGAAAAGTCGAGGTGTGTTTACACACTCATTTATATTTTCCTTCAACTATGCAATTTTCATTTCATAGTTAAAGGGTAGGAAATGTAGATTCTCTAGTTTGGTAATTTACACTTTGACAACACTTTATTTGACAATGCACTCTTATTATGATAAATATCACCTCTCTCTTTTTGCTTATCACTTTTCAAGGTCTTTTTTTAGCTTGTTTATCCTTACACATTGACATGTTAAAAAGTTATAAAAGAATAAAGCCTAAAATCCATAGTAATACATTGAGAAATAAGTTCGAAAATTAATTTAGCATTTTCTTACCTAGGGAAGTTTCATATAGTTTAGTTATGATTTTATATATTATCCTATCCATCTTGTACAGTCTAGGTCCAACATGTCTTCTAAATTTTAATTCACGTTTCAATCCTAAAAAATAGTTTATGTCAAGGATAATATAGTAAGAGAGTATCCTCAATTTATGTGTGTTTATAATGTTAAGAAAGAATAATATTAAATTCAATCAATAATGGATGTCTCCAATAATGACATGAATGGCATCACCAACTGTCATTTGATGTGCATACAATACTATATAGAGTACTCACATACTAATTTAATCAAATTATTAGACATTTTCTAATACAACATGTTTTATATAAATATTAAATGTTTAATATAAGCACTATTATAACATCATCCATTGAAATTTCTAACAAGTACACAAAGGTGAGGTTTTTATCACATAAGGTACATAACACAGAACTAGAGAATGGGGGTCTGGTGGTAGATTCTCCCAGTGGGGTCGAGGGGCAACCCCTTGTGGGGTTTGGGGAAACCATACATGGAGTGCTCCTTTTTGCGATATGGGGTGGGTCAAGGGGAAGCGTCCCTCGATGCAAAGCATAATTTATAACTAACTTGTCCTTTGAAATTGATGAAAAATCCAGTTTTTTGAGAAAAAACAATCTCCCTTCAAACATATTTTCATCCTCTTTTAATCATAAAATACTTGCAAAAAGTATGTGTGTGTATGTGTGTCTATATATATATATATATATATATATATATATACCTTCTTGTGTAGTTAATTTGCTACCTGTATTTTGATAACTTTCACTTTGGTAGGTCCTCTTCAAACAAAAACCATTGAAGAGATATATTTCTTTTGAGAGAGACATGATAAAAACTTCACATGGAAGTTAAAGGAAGTACTCCTCTTTTATGTGATAGTCATGTTGTTTTTCTCTTACTAATAATCTAGTTCAATATCAGAGAACAAAGCATATGAAGATTCATATGCATTTTATCTGAGAGAAGGTTCTCTGTGGTGATATAGATCTCTCTGGTTTTGTCCTATTAAAGATGAAGATGTAAATATAATTATGAAACCATTGTATGATGTGAAGTTCTGCAAGTTTCATATAATGTTTGGCCTTTTAGAGTTTCCATTGAGGGGGAATATGGATGACAATGCCACCTCCTAATGGCTGACAATGTATTTTCTTCTTTGCCTCTATACTTCTTCTCCATAAAAACATTGTAAATGTATTTTTGTAATCTAAGTAAACTTATCACTCTAAGTTTGTTGTATAATCTAGTAACAAACATCATTTTTGTAAAGGAGGTCCTTACTTTATACAAGGATCCTAAGGTTCTTATATAGATTTTCTATGAGAAACCTTGAGATGTACTCTCACAAATCATGTTAAGCCTAAAACATCACTTCTGTTTTATGGATTCCAAATCCTTTTTACAAAAAGATAATTTTAGCATGATGAAGTTGTATAAATCCTTTGAAAGTTATATGATAACCTAAAACCCTCACCCCGGTTTAATGATTGTAAATCTTGTGATATATAAAATTAATGTTGGCATATAAACCCCACTTAATATTAAGGGGGAGTGTTAAAACAAAAATAATAAATGGGTTTAACCCCTTAATTTATTCTTATAAAATTTACATTTAATTATGTATTAAATATAAGATATAACCCTGAGTTTATAATTAATAAATGAAAATATGAAATATTTTTATTTAAATTCAATATAAAATTTAGTTTATACGTTAATTGATTTTATATCAATTAAAGTGGAGGGCGTCTTTCATGAATTCAAACCCGACTAGCCACACTTAAAATGGGAACTTGTGCCTGGTAAAATATGAAACTATATATGTGGAAATGTGAGAGAAGTGAGGTGAAGCGGAAGAAAATATTACTGGACTGTAAAAGTATTGGTTTCTCATTAATGGAATTTTCTATTGGTGTGGGTTTTTTAATCTCTTAGGTTTTCCTACGTAAATAAGTGTATCACATATTTATTTGTATTTAATTTTTTTATATGGTTTAAACTAAAGTTTAAATTTAATAAATAAAAATGTTTCATATTTTTATTTATTAATTGTAAACTATGATTTATATCTTATATTTAATAGATAATTAAACATAACTTTTATAAGATCAAATTAAGGGGTTAAACCCATTTATTATTATTGTCCTCACATCTATTGGTAAACAAAACCATATACACATTTATAAAAGAACATGAGGTCTAGACCAAGCCTATTTCAGGTTTGTCCTTAAAGTGTTGATTGGTTTACTTTATGAAATATTGATTTGTTTGGAAATCAACATAAAATATTCTCAACAAATTCATAATATTTCACATAATCCCAATTCAAAGAAGACTTCAAATTTCCATCTCTGTAACCACTCCTAATCAAATGATGGCAATACAAAATATCGACGCCCTTATAGTGTGGTGTCTGAAACATGAAACAATACCATGCTTAATATTTTTGTCAAACACTTCCATGTTGCTCCAATTTTGGAATAGTTTGAGAAGATGCTTCAAAGGTTGTGAAATTAGCTTTAGATATGCCAAATGAATTTTTATCAAAATCCTCTGAATTATTTTCAACAAATCTGATTGGAGACAAGTGATCTATTTGAAAAAATGATTCAACCAAGTTTGGGCTTGGGACTAATGGTAAAAATATCTCACAAAATGTATAATTGAGCTTTAATAATTACCTTTTCCATGTTCTGTTGTTGATGATGTTACACACACACACAATGTAGAAAACATACAAAAATCCCAATAAACTGTTTGACAAAATGCCCAAACTAAATACATGATGTTTAAGATGATTATGACTATATCTCTATGCATTCTATATTTGATCTTCATTATTGAGTCAAGGATGATTATACACTCACTTGGATTAGATTAGATGAATTGGTGCATTATTATAGATCCCTAAAACCAAGAAAGTTTGAATTTAGTAAAAATCTAATCTTATAAGGGTTGAGATGGTTCAAGTCCCACAAGAGATGAAAGGTGATCCAAAGATTAATCACAACCAATTTTCCTTTATTTTTTGAGACAAGATCACAAGTATAAAGGAGGAGACATGTCTGTGCATAGAGTTTGAAGATATCGTCCTTGGAAACTAATGAATTACGAGTTAGTTTATGATTGAAATGAAATCACCTATGATGATCTTACAATACAAATTTCCTTTTAATTATTATTCTATTATGAAATGTTGGAAAAATTTAGTGCCAAATACAATGAGTAAGGGAAAAACACAACCAAAAACACAAAAAAAATACACACACACACAAAATATATCTATTATATTTCTAAAAATTTTACAATCTTAGAGCTTCTTCTCTGTTTTCTTTTGTTTCTCTTCTTGTGTCCAATTTTCATATTCTTTTTCTTACAAAAACTTATCTTTTGAGTTGTTGCTCTACCATTACTTGCTAAATATTTCCCCTCTATATTTCGTCTTTGTATTCTCCCTTTTCTTCTTCACTACGCTGTTGTAAAAAAATTTCCCTCTTTATTTTTGTTTCTTTTTCTCTGAGTTGCGGCTTTCTTTTTTTTCGTCACTTTCTTATGCTACTGCATAACTATTTATATCCCCCCTTTTATAATTTAAAACATTTCCATATATAAAAATATATACTACCTTGCTGCAATAATATACCTAGAAATATTTCACAGCCAAAAAAATTAAAGATGGACATGAAATTTAAATTCATTGTGGTTAATTTTACAGGGTTCACGTCCATAGGAGGGAAAACAAAAAGGTGGACCCAAAAAATTATTCAAAAATGATTAAACCTAGGACTCTCACATCCGCAGGAAGGAGAGAGGAGGAAGTCTCACAGAAAGCCTCTAAGTGGAAAGAGAGGCGGGGATTTGCAAAATTTAAATGGCCCACAAAAATATTGAACGGCCAAAACATTAATATTTATCAGCGCAATGGGTGAGGGAGTAGGATGGCAGAGGTTTAAAATTTTTCAGGGCTTGATATTACTACCCCCTAATAAATTGTGACACTCTCCCTTAATCTTGAGCTAAACAAAAAATTAATCTTTGGACTTAGGTGGTCCATTTATGACACCCAATTTTTTTCTCAAATTCTCAAATGTTTCCTTTGACATAGGTTTGGCAAATATGTCATCTAGCTGCTTCTCGACCTACAAAATTTTAGCTCAATTTCTCCTTTCTCAACCAATTCATTAATGAAGTGATACCTGATGGCAATATGCTTTCTTTTTGCCATGAAAAATTGGATTATTAGATAATGAAATTGAAGACATATTATCACAATAAATAAAAAAACCCCCTTGTTGATTTTCATGCAAATCTGAGAGGATTCTCTTTAGCCAGATCATTTTACAAGAAGATGATTTTGCTGTAATATATTCTACTTCAGAAGTAGACAATGAAAATACTAACTCTTTCTTTGAAGCCCATGAAATATCTCCTGATCCAACATTGAACACATATCCAGATGTGCTCTTTCTATCATCCAGGATACCTGCCCAATCACTGTATGTATATCCAACTAATTTGAAATTATTATCAACAACATATAAAATTCCATAATTTCTTGTTCCATTCACATACCTCAGAATACACTTTCCTTCTTACCAATGAGACTATCTTGGTGTCTCCATAAATCTGGAAATTAAACTAACTACATACATTATATCTGGTCTTTTTGTAGTTAAATACATTAAACTTCCTACCATGATTTTGTACCTTGTAGGATCCACATTGCTTCTGTAATCTTATTTGGTCAATTTCAAAATTAATTCAGTTGGTGTAAATATTTTTTTGTAATCCAACATTCTGAATCTTTGCAAAAATTATTTTACATACTTTTTTTAACAAATAAAAATGCCCTTCTCTATTTACTTGACCTCAATGCTAAGAAAGTATTTCAAGAATCCCAAATCATTCATCTCAAATTCCTTCTTCATGGCTGATTTAAATTCATCTATTGGCTTGTCTAAATTTCCAATAAAAATCAAATCATCTACATACAAAACAATAATTAAAATCTCACCATTGTTTTCTTTTATGTAGAGTGTGGGATCACTGTTGGTTTTGCTAAATCCATTACTAATCAGGTAGGAATCAATCCTACTATACCAAGCTCTTGGTGCTTGTTTCAAACCATACAAATCTCTTTTCAGTTTATACACTTTTCTTTCATGCCGCGGGATTTCATAGCCAGGTGGCTAGCCTACATACATTTCTTATTCAAATAATACATTCAAGAAAGATGAATTTACACCCATTTGAATGACTTTCCATTTGTGATTAGCAGTTATGGCAATAATTTTTCTCAATGTCTATAGCCTTGTTACTAGAGCAAATGTCTCATTATAATCATGTCCAAGCCTCTGTTTATAGCCTTTGACAACCAATTTTTCCTTGTCTTTCAATATTTCCTTTGGGATTAGTTTTCATTTTATAAACCCACTTGAATCCAATGAATTCCTTTCCTTTAGGAAGATCTACTAACTCCCATGTCTAATTATTTTTTATTCCATGCATTTCTTCATCCATTTCTTCACACCATTTATTGTATTTAATAGATTCTTCAAAATAAATTGGATTAACTTGAGAAAATAAAGCAAAATTAATCATTTCATCTTCATTTTATTCATACCTTAACTGGTCATAGATCTCTTGTACATTCCTCATTCTTTCTTTCTGTTGTAATGAGTTTGATGATAATGAAGATTCTTCATTTTCTGGTCCTTGCATGCTTTGTTGGATATTGCCATTTAAAGATTCGCCCCTTTGTGAAATGGGTGTCCAACTTGGTACATTATTTACTCTTCCTTCTATTGGTTCAGGCACAATGATATGTGCATTTATATTTGCTTGTGGCTGCTCCACTTCTTGTACATCTTCCCAAGATACTTCTTCAATGAATTGAACATCTCTGCCAATTATCAACTCCTTTGTAACTAGATTATATAATCTATAAGCTTTAGATTGATCACTATATCTAATAAAAATGTACTTCTCTCCTCTATCATCCCACTTTTTTCTTCTTTGTTTTGGCACATGTGTATATGCCACACATCCATAAATTCTCAAGTGTTCAACATTTTGTTTTCTTCCACTCCATGCTCCCTGAGGTATTTTGTTCCTTACGCTCTTTGTAGGACATCTATTGAGGAGATATATCGTTGTTCCAAATACTTCTTCTCAAAATTCATTGGACAATCCACTTGCTTTCAACATGCTCCTTGCAATTTCTTGAATTGTTTTATTCTTCCTCTCAGCTACACCATTTTTCTGTGGTGTATACCTTGTTGTGAATTGTTTCTTAATCCCATGCTCTTTACAAAAGTTTTAAAAATCATTTGATATATACTCTCCCCCTCTATCGGTTCTCAATGTTTTTATATAATGGTCACTATGCTTCTCAACCATGGCCTTGAACTGTTTTAATACCTCAAATGTTTCTGATTTATTTTTCAAGAAATAAACCCATGTCCTTTTGCTGAAGTCGTCTATAAAAGTAATAAAATATACACTTTTAGACATGGAGGGATATTTCATAAGACCATACAAATATGAATGTATAAGCTCAATAGGCGAGCTTGCTCTCTATGATTTACCTGAGGGAAAATCATTTCTATGTTGCTTCCCCAATATGCATGCCTCAAAAACCTTATCTGGTTGTTAAATAAGAGAAAATCCTTTAACCATTTTCTTTTTATAAATAACATTCAATCCACCAAAAATCAAGTGCACATACATGAGATGCCAGAGTGTGTATTGGTCAATGGCTATTGTTTTGAATGTTGTTGCGCCTGCTACACTTTACATCCTCAAAGGAAACACTC